>ML776576.1:474905-545113 GCA_009831015.1 Picea engelmannii | reverse complement strand
AGGATCTTCCTCTAGATGCTTCTCTTAATAGACATATTTAGTATAAATAAGAGGTGAGGGTATGAGAACCCTAGCTTGGAGATTATTGTAACAGAGCGCTGCTCGACTGGAGGTTTCCCCCTCGAAGAGGCCTGTGAACATTGATTTCTGAATCTAAGTGCTTTTCTATTGCTAATTCGAGTATCATTTCTGTGTATTATGGAGATTATGTTGGATATTTTACTGTTATTCTGCCATTTCTAGCATTTTATTTCTGTTTTGTATATTTATATATCTGGTATCTTGCAGTGTGCTACACATTCCAGATTTGGCAAGAAACCTGATATCCGTCATCAAGATGAGTGATGTTGGAGTGCACACTCTGTTTCAAAAGGATTCGTGTAAGATGGTCAGAGGTGTGATGGTCTTAATGAAAGGAGCTCGGTTTGGAACCCTATACAAGATTTTAGGGAATGTTGAATCGATTGGATGCAACAACATCGTTACTCTTGAAGTTGACTTGAGTTTGACTCAACTCGACTCGACCCGAGATGAGTATATTCAAATAGACTCAACAAGTCATCATCAAGTCGACACGACCATGCTATGGCACGAGAGGATGGGACACATTGGAGAAAAAGGACTTAGAGATATGCACAACAAAGGTATGGTCAAAGGTTTTCCTAAATGTAGTTTAGAAGTAAACTTTTGTGAACATTGCATATGGAAAAACAAGTCGGGTGAGGTTCCCATCTGGAGCGACAAGGGAAAATGGGATTCTAGAATTGATGCATAGTGATGTGTTTGGCATGGTTACAGTGCCTTCACTTGGTGGATCCCTATATTATGTCTCCTTCATAGATGATTTTTCCATGAAGACATGGATTTATTTCCCGAGGAAGAAATTAGAGGTTTTCGATAAATTCAAAGAGTTTAAATCTCTTGTAGAAAACTAGACAGATAAAAATATCGAGGTGTTGAGAACTGACAATAGTGGTGAATTCAATGGAAAAGAATTTGATCGGTTCTGCAAGTAGTGTGGTATAGCACGCCAAACTACCACACCATATACCCCACAACAAAATGGATTTTCTGAGAGAATGAAAAAAACATTGATGGACAAGGCAAGGAGCATGCTCAATGATGTTGGGCTCACACAAGAATTCTAGGTGGAGGCAGTCGACACTGCAAGATATCTGGTGAATATGTCTCCTTCGTCAATGTTATTCGACATAACTCCAAATGAGGTATGGTCTGGTAAGAATCCTTCAGTTTCACATATCAAAGTATTTGGTTGTGATGCATTTGTGCATGCTCCCAAGGAAAAGAGGAGCACGTTGGATATAAGCTCTGGGATCTTGCATCAAGGAGAAAAATGTACAGTCGAGATGTGGTCTTTATAGAAGTCGAAGGTAAGTCCGATCATGAGGAAATTTTTTAGACCAAGAATAATCCTGAGAGGGTGTGGTTTGAACTGAGGAACGAAGAAGATGATTTGGATGAGTCGAATGAATCAGAGGAAGAGGTAAAAACTTAGACTATGGTGGTAAGTGTTGGTTATGGAGCCTGATTATCTTCCTGATTCAGAGGTCTTTATTTTCAGCCATGTTTATACCCCATGAAGAATTTACACCACGAAAGAATGCACACTCCTCCACGTGGGAGAGTGGAGGGGGGGCTTGCCCCTCCTGCGGGGTTTGGGGGAAAGAGGGCTCCCAGCGGGGGTTTGGGGGTGAAGCCCCCGAAAGAAAAATTGCCTTGTAAATGTATATTGTAGTTTCATAGTAAATATGGAACATTCATTATAAGGTTGCAGATCTAACATTAGAAGTTATGTTAGGGTTTTTTTCCCTAGAAGGAAACCATCTTTTATGAGGGAAATGTATTACAACTATGTATCATGGCGAATATTGTATTATGAGTGAGGAGACTGTGAGAGAAATAAGAGGAAGTTAGAGCGGGTGTGTTGTAGGTTGTATCCCTTCATTTGTTGGATAATAAAAGGAAGGACCTAGCAATTTCTCTGGTGGATGTAGCCCACACTGGGTGAACCACATATATATGTGTCTCTATTGTATTGTGTATCTTCTGTTTTTTATTTCCATGTTTGTTTTATTTTATTTTTCCCCGATATTGTTTTAATAACAACTGGTATCAGAGCGAAAGGTAAATCGTATGAAAAGAGGGTTCCTGGTTCGAGTGGGAGCAATGGCGGAAGATGGAAAGTTTTAGGGTCGAGAAATTTAATGGCCAAAACCACCAGTTATGCAACATCTAGATGGAAGATTATTTATATGATAAGGATCCATTCCTACCATTGGGTGGAACAACAAAGAAGTCGACGACCATGAAGGATGAAGAATGGGAGGTTCTTGATAGAAAGGCACTAGGAATGATACGATTGAACCTGGCAACATCGATGGATTTCAATATTTCGAAAGAAAAGACAATGAAGGAGATGATGGACACATTGGATAAACTGTATGAAAAACCCTCGACATCAAATAAGGTATTTCTAATGAAGATATTATTTAATATGAATATGTTAGAAGGTGGGTCTGTTGCAGACCATTTAAATGAATTTAATATGGTTAATAATCAACCAAGTTTTGTAAAAGTGGAGTTTGATGATGAGGTTAGGGATCTTATAATATTGTGCTCATTACCAGAAAGATGGAATGGTTTGGTCATGGTTGTAAGTAACTCTATCTCTGGTTCAAACACTCTAAAATTTGATGATGTTGTTGGTGTTATCCCTAGTGAGGAAATGCGATGGAAAAGCACAGGTGAGACATCAGGGAATGTGTTAAACATGGAGAATAGGGGAAGAAAAAAGGATAGAGGACAGAGCTCAGGGAACCACGGGAATTCTAGGAAGGGCAGATCCAAATCCAAACTTGGAAAGATAGAGTGTTGGAATTGTGGGAAGAAAGGACATATGAAGGAAGACTGCAGAGCTCCAAAGAAACAAAGAGATGGACACCAGGAGAAAAATCAGGAAGAAAATGTAACAAGTGATGTGTTACAAGATTCTTCAATTATTTATGTAGATAATATTTATGAGTCTTGGGTAGTAGATTCATGGGCTTCATTTCATGCCACACCCCATAGAATGTTTTTTCTAGATTATGTTCAAGGTGATTTTGGACAGGTTCATTTGGGTGATGATGCATCATGCAAAATTGTTGGAATGGGAAAGGTAAAAATAAAGCAAAGGAATGGAAACCAATTGTTGTTGAAAGAGGTAAGACATGTTCCATATCTAAGGAAAAATCTAATTTCAATAGGGTTGGAAAGTGAAGGTTGTATATCCATATTTACAGAGAAGGTGTGGAAGGTCACCAAAGGATCACTAGTGATAGCAAAAGGAGAGAAGGTAGGTACATTGTGTTTATGTACTGGTAATACTGACTCTTCTTTCTCTTTAGCTTCTACTTGAGTGGATACGACACTGTGACATCATAGGCTTGAACATATGAGTGAGAAGGGGATACAGATACTTGACAAAGAAATTTGTTGCCAGATCTTAAACAAATTGATTTGGATTTCTGTGAGCATTGTGTTTATGGAAAACAAAAGAGAGTTAGATTTCTCAGAGTCGGAAAAGAAAAGAAGAGTGAAAGGTTAGATTTTGTGCAAACATATGTATGGGGACCAACTCAGGTATCATCTATTGGTGGCTCTCGTTATTATGTTACTTTTATTGATGATGCAACTAGAAAAACTTGGTTTTATTGCATTCGAAAAAAATATGATGTTTTTTATACTTTTAAGAGATAGAAACCTTTGGTTGAGAATGAGACAGGAAAAAAGTTGAAGTGTCTCAGATCATACAATGGAGGTGAATATTGCAACAAGGATTTTGATGATTATTGTTCATACCATGGGATTCGTAGAGAGAAGACAGTTCCAGGAACACCACAAGAAAATGGTGTGTTAGAAAGAATGAACAGGACAATCATGGAGCGTGCAAGGAGTATGAGATTGCATGTTGGTTTTCCCTTACAGTTTTGGGTAGATGTTGTAGATATTGTTGTTTACTTAATAAATAGAGGACCTTCAAGCTCTTTGGATGGTATAATTCTAGAGGAGGCATGGAAAGGTAAAAAGGTAAACTATTATTTTTTAAAGACTTTCGGTTGTGAAGCATTTTTCCATATTGATAAAGAAAATAGAACAAAGCTTGAGGAAAAATCCAAGAAGTGTACCTTTATTAGATACGGTGTTAATGATTTTGGTCATCGCTTATGGGATTATGAAAATCACAAAATCATTAGGAGTAGAGATGTCATATTTAATTAGAAGGTCATGTATAAAGATCAATTGCAGGGAAAGATACAAGAAAAAGAAAAACCAAAATACAGAGTGTTTGATGAGATCATTGAAAAAGAAATTCCAAAGATACCAGAAAATAAAAATGTACAATAATAGGATCAACAGGTAGCTCAAACTCCTGCAAGTGTTGTTAGAATATCTACCAGGTTAAGTAGACCCCCTGAACGATACTCTCCTTCATTGTATTATTTATTGTTGACTGATTATGGTGAACCAGAATGTTATGAAGAGGCAATGCGGGTAGACACTAAAAATAAGTGGGAGCAAGGAATGAAAGAGGAAATGGATTCCCTGGTAAATAACCAGACTTGGGATTTGGTTGAGTTGCCTGCAGGAAAAAGAGCATTGCAGAATAAATGGGTTTACAAGTTGAAGGAAGAAGATGGAGGAAAAAAAAAGGTACAAGGCTAGACTTGTTGTAAATGGGTTTGCACAAAAGAAAAGTATAGATTTTGATGAAATATTTTCTCTTGTTGTTAAAATGACTTCAATTAGGACTATTTTAAGTCTTGTGGCAGTAGAATATTTTCATCTTGAACTGTTAGATGTAAAAACAACTTTTCTCCATGGGGATTTGGAGGAAGAGATTTATATGAAACAACCACAGAGGTATGAGGTCAAAGGGGACAAGAATTTGGTATGAAGGATGAATAAGAGATTTTATGGCCTAAAACAAGATCCAAGGCAGTGGTATTTGAAGTTTGACAGGTTTATGACAGAACAAGGTTATAGTAGATGTCATTCTGATCACTGTGTTTATTTTAAAAAGCTAGAAAATGGAAGCTATATTATCTTTCTATTGTATGTATATGACTTGCTTGTTGCAGGGTCTAATATGCATGATATAAATGTGCTCAAGAAGAAATTAGCTAATTAATTTGCGATGAAGGATTTGGGTGCTGCAAAGAAAATCCTTGGTATGAGAATAACAAGAGACAAGAAAAATCGCAAATTGACATTGTCTCAGGGTGAGTACATAAAGAAGGTGTTGGTGTTACACATTATTTTAGTCACCCTGGTGATGTTTATATAGCATGTGTTCAAGCTCCCAAAAGAACCTTTATTCATGATAAAAGTGATTGGATTCCTCTTATTCAAAACCTTGTTAATAAAGGGCGTCACGGGCCAAGCATAAGATACAGTGCGACGATGCCTGATGGCCGCAGTCTGTCCTGAAACTTCCTTGCGGCGTTTTCGTAGGCTGTCCTATAGCCAGGGTGCGGCGGTGTTGAAATACTGAGAAAAGGTCGAAGTTCACAAAGGTTCTAGAAGGGAATCTTCCAGAATGTGAGGTGGAATCCATATGGTTGGGATCCTACTCGCTTCTCTGATTTGGTGGGATCATCCTAATCTATTTAACCATCTCTCTTTCTCCTATATAAGAATGGGTTTCTCATGGAAAAGGTTAAGCAAACAAGTAAGCAAGGAATTAATGAAAGAATAAGCTGAGAATTGTGGGAGGGATTCTATTTCAATTTATGCTTGAGGTCTTTATTGGTCCATCAAGTTATTGTGGATCTTCTTCATGCAAGTTTGGAGCAAGTGTGTGTGTTGGAGAAAAGGGCCACCGAAAGGGAACCTTGCAACATCAAGGTTGTTTGGTTGTATCTTCCACTTTTACTTAATATAATACAGTGGCATGTTTCTTTCCCATAAAATCATTCTCATTTTATTACATGACTCCTTGATCACATGTGTAAGTTTTCATTGAATATACTATTGTTGCTTTCACTTTGGTTGGTTTGTGTTTCATTCCAGATCCAATATCACAAGAACACTGGAGCGAAGTAGGGACAAAAAATACATAAGGAAGCTATATTCAAAGGTATCTCACTCATCTCTTGTTTGATAGTAAACTCAATGATTAAATCTTAGGGAAAGCGTCATGTCCTATCTTGTTTTGCTCTAGATCTAGGTGGATCTAGGGATATCGGTTTATGTCTGCATCCACCGATTTATCCAATAACAAATTTGGTGACTCCACTGGGGATCGAACCCAAAATCTTTGGTTTCACATCACTATTGTTCTTGGTAACCTTAGTAGCTTATCTCTTTAGGGTATTACACAAGGTGATTGTAGAGGGGAAAGTCTTCATGGTACCTGGAATCGACGTTGGCCAGACTCACTCGGGCTCCTTGGAGGGTATACCCATGATTATGTGTGGGAGCTTGCACCAAGGTGTAAGTCCGTTAAGCAAGTCATCAATGTAACTTTTCCACCCGCTCTATCCTAGCCCCTTCTTGTCTTGACTTCATGACGTTTGATTTCATCACCAACTAGTGACTTCAAAATAAGAAGGTTGTTTGCTTGGTTTGATTTCTAGATTTTATTAGCGAGTGTTGTTTGTTTCCGTAGTTGGCCATAGATTTTTTCCATAAAATATTTGGTTCAGCCAACATTGACCCTCCACGTTGTTCACGTAGGATGCAAGGGCTACCCTGAAAGATCCGGAAGGTTATATCCCTTTGCTTCCTAATTCACCGGAGGGCTCTCCTGAGTGGAGAGCGGTCCAGGACACCGTAACCTCATGAGTGGAAAGTTTCGACTCTTTAGAAAATTTCTGAATTATTTTCGATTCTCTATAGGCTTTCTGAATTCCTTTTGGATACAAGAGACGTATTCTACGGATCAATTCATCAAGAGAACTTGTTCTTGACACTTCTGGAATACTGAATGAACCCCATATAGGCCCTGGAGTCGAGAATCCCCTTTGATCTATTGTCATATTTATAAACTCGCCTCGCACGGTGCGAGACCTTTACGACAACTTGGGGGCAGGTCCTGATCCACTTGTCGTATCACAACTGACCAAAACGTTTGTTACCTACACGATACCTTTAGACCACTTTGTTGGTACAACTAGCAATATCACCGTCGTTCCAGACACACAGTCAGTTGGTCCTAGCTCAACTTTTTCTCTCCAAATGGCCCATTCTACTATGGTCCCACACATTACGACTATTCCTACTGGGAATTTGGTGGTTAACCAAGCTCCCATTGGCACACCACTCTCATCTATACCTATCCCTTCGCTTCCTCCTAGGTATCACGCTTTGAATCCTTCCATCATTGTCCCTACCCAGGTTCTATCCAGAGTTTCTGGAATTTGTGTCCCACTTGGGTACAATGTTGCTGCCAGTTTTGTTCCTACACCCTCCCAGGTCCTCTCCGGAGGGTCTTATCCACCCTTTCTTGGGGAATATGGCCCTAGTGGCTCCAATCCAATCGGAAGCACCCATCATCCGTTCACTTTTGGTTACCAGTTTCCTGTTAGAGGGAAATCTCATGCTGGAGGGCAACCTCAATTTGGGGGTCCACCTCAAACTGGGGCACCACCACACGTTGGGGGTCAACCTCCACTTGGAGGAAAAACTCAAGTTGGACTCTATAACCCACTATATGGATAGAGCACATCTAGATCGCTAGACCAACTTTGGAACCTTCTTGCCCAAAGAAATCCACAATCATCTGGGGGGAAACAACCTCAAGTAAACTCTTTTGTTACCCCTCACTCTGGCCAGCCGTATCTCAGTTCTTTGAATCCTACTTGGGTTCTGAATGTTCACTCTAGTGTCCCTTTTCAAGGGAACATATCTAATCAACCCAACCCGATGGGATATATGCCTCCAAATCCTACATGGAATAATTTGTCAGGACTCTCCACTTACATGCAAATTACTTATGGTCCTACTGGTATACCAACGAGACTTCCTCCCCAAAGTTACCAGTATCCTCACATGAATAGAAAGTTTCCTTTTCTAGCCACTTTGGATTTACCCGACTTGTCTAGAATATTGAATGATTAGATCTTACATTCTCCCCATTGGCCCGTTATACCACCCAGATTACCGTCTGACATTCCCAAGTTTGACGGTCGACTGGGAGAAGACCCAAACAATCATGTTATGACCTTTCACCTTTGGTGTTCGTCCAACACTTTTATGGACGAATCCATTCGGTTACACCTCTTCCAATGAACTCTCATGGGTTCGGCTGCAAAGTGGTACATAGAATTACCGCGAGGCTTCTTTAATGACTTCAACACCCTCGCCATGGATTTTCTCACACATTAATAACTACCAATCCACTATGAGACAGGAACCGATATTTTGAGTTCCTTCATGCAATCTTCTGCCACTCACATTTTCGATCACATTCATGAGTGGAGATGGAGGAGACACTTGATCAAAATCGACCTTCCTGATCAATTATTGGTTGAATGGTTCACCAAATCATTCATCAATAAAATCGCCTGTGATATTTCCATGGGTGGAGTTGTCATTGAAGAGCAGGTGATTAGTCGCGCTCAGTACCTAGATCTTGTTTATTCGTAAACATACACTCTTTATGACTTGATCCCTGACACTCCTCGCCCTTCAACCATAGCCACCTCAACAACCCCAACAGATTCTCATGTTGTTGATGGTGTGATTGGCACCTTCCATGTTGACACTAAATCCACGTTGGCCACTCACACCAATCCCAAATCTATTGATTCTAATGTTCAAAGTTCTCCGACTCCTACTCCTTCCATCGACAAAAATTTTGAGGTTAATTCAGTTCAATCTACCCCTGCCGGAAAAAACAAATCTAAAGAAGGAAAGGGTAATAACAAAGAGGATAAAAATAATAATCCGCAATCCAATAAACCTAAGACATAGTCTTTTGATGATAAGGATAAGCGTAAACCTCGATATCGTTGCCTTATATGTGGTGATGATCACTACATGAAAGATTGTCCAAGACGTGTTAAGGTCACAAAGTTCCTTCAAGGGACTGAGAAGCCTCCCACACCTATCGTTTTGTCACAACCTTTCCCTTCTCAATAGCAGGCCCAATTGGTCATTCATGACCAACCCTCTCCTTACACCACATCGTATGTCCTTATGTGTACTAGTAATTCTACCAAGAACGTTGTTGCAATCACCAATCAGGCCAAATATTATTCTCCTTCAAAGGAGAAAGTTGACGATTTACCACCTTCGTTGATTTCAACCACCTCCCTCAACTTCACCTCCCAACGTTCCTCTTCATCTCGAACAACTGAGTCCTGATACAGTTCTCCTCCCTCCTCCAAAGGGTGTTGTTCAGAATTCTACCTTTAATCCTCACACGCATGCTGCTCAAAACTACAGTATTGTAGAAGACCTTGCGCAAGCGCCCTCTACAATGTCAGCTCTTGAAGTCCTTCAAAGTTTTCCCACTCAACGGAAGGAACTATTACAGGCCATTGGTGGAATTGATCCCACAAATACGAATTTGATAATATTTGACCTGGAAGACCACATTCCAAGGCTACCTCCTCAGTTAGCGTTTTGGATTCAAGTTGTTGTTGAGAACAAGAATATTTGTAGAACCGTTATTGATGAGGGTGCCTCCACATGCGTTATGTTAGTTACTTGTTGGAAAGCCATTGGCTCTCCTCCTCTCACTGAATCACACAATACACTTAAGGCTTTCAATGGTTATGGTTTTAAACCCTACGGTGTTCTTCCCTCATTTTCTATTACGTTGGAAGGCAAATCGGTCAACATCTAGGTCGAGGTCTTTGATGCACCTCTTAACTATAACCTCTTACTTGGTCATAGCTATATTGATTCCATGCATGTTGTCGTGTCTACCCTTTTCCATATGTTACGTTTCCCACATCAAGGAAAAGTCATTACGGTTGACCCACTGGCCTTCTTCAATTCTGATTCCCATTCTAGCAATGTACCCTTTATCTCTAAAACACATCCTAGGTACGATAATGTCGGTGTGGGTCTTCTAAAAGATTCAACTTTGATGGGCACCTTCCCAATACCACCACCTGATGTTCCACCTCCTTTTGTCGCCTCAATCGACATGATTTCCACCTCTCTCCGTGAAACCTTCACGTCTCATGACTCGTGGATAGTACATGATCCTGGTGATTATCTTCGCTATGGAGAACAAATTCCCTTAAGTCCAGTTGAATCCACTTATCAAGCCATTCAATCAACAACCCCTTCTACACCCTCTCTCTGTGATTCATCTCCTGATCTGTTTCATGTGATTTTTCCTACCGACAAGATGTTCATGTTAGTCATGTCCATGGAAGACACCCCATGGGACGATGGACATCATCGTTCCATTCTCTTCCTAGAACAACACACCATAGAGAGTTGCCAATGGATTTCGATTTCGTCGACCATTGTTGTCATTTCCTCTGTTCCCGAGTCATCCCACGACGTGATATTTGAAGTAAACTTGAGTAATATCTCACCCAGCGTTCCTCTTGACATATCCATTAAACCTGTTGTCGTCGAAAATAGTCACATCAGAGGCTCATGTTCCGTTGACGAGGTCGTCACTTATAAATCCGTTTTTCAAGAATTTTGTGATGTTTTCTCTTGGAGCTACAAAGATATGTTGGGTATTGACCCCGATATTGTTGTGCATGAAATTAAGACCTACCCGGAAGCTAAAATTGTTCGACAAAGACTTCTCCCAGTCCACCCTCGTAAAGTCGCTGCTATCAAGCTCGAAGTTGAAAAACTTCTTAAGTCTGGCTTTATCTATCCTGTGGCTTTAACCGATTGGGTTTCCAATCTAGTTTTGGTCAATAAGAAACAAGGCACGATCTATGTATGTGTGGATTATAGGGATATCAATAAAACTTGTCCTAAGGACAATTGTCCAACCCCCTTCGTTGACCATATCGTTGACGATTGTGTTGGGAGTGAAATATTCTCCTTAATGGATGGTTTCTCTGTATATAATCAAATTAATATTTTTCCCACGGATCAACACAAGACTGCTTTCATTTGTCCTTGGGGTACTTTTGCCTACCAGAAACTGCGTTTCGGTTTGAAGAACGCTAGTGCGACTTTTCAATGCACCATGTCTTATGATTTTCACGATATCAAGCACATCATATAGTCGTATCTCAATGATCTACCAATACACTCAATGCATCGCCAAGATCACCCGGCCCATCTCCAAGCCATTTTTCTTCATTGTCGTTACTATCGTATACGTTTGAACCCACAGAAATATGTTTTTTGTGTGGACTTTGGCTAAATTTTGGGTTTTATTGTGTCACTTCATGGAATTAGGGTATACCCTTTGAAGGTTGAGGCTATCCTTAATCTACCTCCTCCTTCCACACTATGCTAGCTTCAAATTTTGCAAGGGAAGGAAAAAAAATTGCGTCGATTAATTCCAAATTATGTCGAGTTAACACAGGGTTTTACTCGACTGTTGAAGAAAGGTTGCAAGTTTGTATGGGACGATATCACCAATAAATCCTTTGAAGCTTTAAAACTTGACTTAACCCATAAACCACTGCTTTTCCCACTCGATTATAGTTGAGACTATTTCCTCTACCTCGCAGCTTCGGATTCTACCATTGCAATGGTTTTAGTCCAAGAAGATGATTTGCACGATGAACCTGTAATTTACTATTTGAGTCAGAGTATAATGACCACTGAATCCAAATACCTACATGTGGATAAACTAGCCTTGGCAGTTGTTCAAGTTGTCCAATGTTTTCGTCATTATATCTTATTACGTAAGACCACTGTTATTTCCGATTGCAACCCTATGTAGCATATCCTTATGTGCCAATTGCTAGGGAGAAAGTACTCCAAATGGATAGTGATTCTCCAGGTGTTCGACTTAGAGTTTGAACATGCTAAGTCTAAGAAATATTTGGTATTTTCCGAATTGATATGTGACCTTCTCTCGACTAATACAACAAATGTGGCATAGGTTTCCTTACCTGATGAATCCCTTTTTCTGATCAGTTTTGATGACGTTTGGTACAGAGATATTATCATTTATCTCCAAACTCAAACTTTCTGGCCTGACCTTTCTAGTATGGACCATCGTCGTATATAGTATCAAGCCCATCAATACATCATTCTTTGTGACACTCTTTATCGCCGTGGTGTTGACTCAATTTTCCGACGATGTCTCACCTACGATGAGGATGAGAAAGATTTGAGTGACTTCCACTCTGGAGCATGTGGCGATCACATGTCTGGGTATGCCACTGCCCAAAAGATATTATGAGCAGGATACTTTTGGCCTTCTTTTTTTAAATATTGTATCACTGCTATCCAGAAATTCCATGCTTGTCAAACGTATAATAACAATATAAGATCTCATCCCGATCCTTTACACCCTGTAATTTCCATTGGTCCCTTCGCAAAATGGGGCATTAACTTCATGACATTTAACCCTCACTCAGCCGAGGGGCATGGATACATCATTGTAGCTGTGGATTACTTCACTAAATGGACCGAGGCGATGCCTACATTCGATAACACTGGGAAAACTGCAACACTGTTCATTTTCAATCATATCATTAATTGGTTTGGTGCTCCCCAAGTTATCGTTACTGATCACGGTAGATATTTTTTAAATTTCATGATGTTCGAGCTTACTGAAAAGTTGGGCCTTAGGCATGAAAAATAAACCCCCTATTACCAGCAAGCTAATGGCCAGGTTGAAGCAATAAACAAAGTTCTCATTATTATGCTTTGATGGATGATAGGAATTCATAAGACAAGTTGGCACACAATGTTGTTTTCAGCATTATGGGCCTACCGGACATCCGTCAAGTCTTCCACTAGGTTCACACCTTTCCAATTAGTTTATGGTATCGAAGTTGTTATGTCGATTGAATGTGAGATACCATCTTTGAAACTAGTCGTTGAACTTCTTCCAAATACCTCTGCTGAAGAGGAACGTCTTTTGTACCTGATGTAATTAGATGAAACCCGTCATGATGCTGCCCTGGTTATTGAATCCCAGAAAAAACATGTCAAAGCCCAATACGACAAGCATGTCAAGCCACGTGTTTTCTCTGAAGGTGATCTAGTTCTCCTCTATGAACAATATCGTGATTTACTAGGGGTCGGAAAATCTGAGGCTATGTGGCGAGGCCCTTATATTTTCAAACGAGTGTTGGAGAAGGGAGCTTATGAGTTAGTGGATTATGATGGAATTCCTTTGAGTGAACCCAGAAATGGGCTTTACTTGAAGAAGTATTATGCTTATCTTGTCTTTGCATGAGTGCTTGTATTTTTATTGTATCATACTCTTGTGTGCTACTTTTCGTGTTCTTTTTTGTTATTTTGTTTCGACCCCCAACTACTTACCTTGCGTTGTGCTTGGTTTCCAGATGTCAGTGTCTTCGCTACCCTACATTGGCTTCACCGATGGCGCTAATCGTAGTACACATAAATTAGAATCTGTTGCTTGGGAAATCTACGCACCTACAGACGAATTAATCCGTCTACATGGTGTTTGCCTCGGTCGTGCAACTAACAATATCGCGGAATACAGTGCAGTCATCGAATTGTTTACCGATGCCATTTCACTTGGAATATGTCATCTTGTTGTACGACTTGATTCGTAGTTGGTAGTACTACAATTGAGTAATGTTTATGCTATCTGAATTTATACTTTATTAAGGGTATATTTATGAATTCGCCTCTTGGAACGTCATTTTGATTACATTGAATATCAACACATTCATCGATGTCTAAATACATTAATAGATGCAGTAGCTAATTATGTGTTAGACAGACATTTGAGACATTTATAAATCCAATCAAGTAAGCCGGTAGAAGCCTCATGTATATATATAACGATAATTTTTTTTACAAAAAGTGTTTTTGTCCAAAGACCAAAATATCAAAATGTGAAGCACATGGCTTCATATAAAAAATAGAATCAAGGATGTTGCTCACAATAACACACGACTTCATGTGCTACCCTACGGAGAATTTGACTAAGAGAACCAGATACACCCACAGTATGGCGTTGATAACGTCTCGAGATCTCGATAGAGATATCCAGGACATCTGTTGTCAACCCCTCCACGTTCTGCTCGATTGCCTCATAATTAGAGACAACCAATCCTGCTACCTCAACTGCCTCCCCTTGTCTCTGGATTGGGGATGTACCTAGAGGCTGGTGCGGTCCTACATCTGCATTGTCAAAGGGTTTTTGATTAATCATCGGTTTACAAACATAAAAAACATTTCATATTTCAAAATTCACAAAAACATTATAAAAACAAAATGTGCTTCTTACCTAAGTTCCCCCACTAAGAACCTTCAAGCAGAACCAAATCTAGATCACCTCTAAATTCCAAACCGACATACGCATAATCATCTACCATCAGTAGTTGAGGCCTCAACCAATCAAAGAATACATCATTATATTTGACGATGGGGCCAGTCACATGCCGAGTCATGAGGTCACACCACCTCTTCATTCTTGGATCTTGTGGGGCCGACATGCCCCACTCTACCTGTAAGCGCAAGTGTGGAACCCTCTCAAGGAAGAAGGACATTAAAATGGACCGGTACCTGAACTGTTTCAGGTCACATTTCTTGCACTTTGTCAATTGTTTCTTCATACTCCGAAGAACCCCGTCACACCAGTTAAATACCCAGTTCTGCATGCACTCCACTGTATACTGAAAGTAACTCTGGAGAGCCATATGAGGATATGCACTCCCCGCCATCCATGAGATAGTGAAAAGGATAGTCCAAAGGGTTAAATCCCAGACATACCTAATGGAAACCTTGCCACTACGTCTCTCAGCCTATGGATCACAATACTGACGGATATACTCACTCATCGATAGACCGCCACCTCTGCTTCCTGTCAATGTCACGCAGGATCCACAGTGAGATAATATCGTCAAAAAATAGATATCCTCGATATTTAGAGAGAGTATGTGGGATCCCACATGGAATACCTGTTGATCCACATCCCACATGTGGACTAAATATTCAAGTAACCTCAATTAGGCCCTCATGCCCTGGATCTTAAAGAAATTCAACAGCCCACACCGTCGGAGGGCATTAAACGTGCCCGGGTCATTCCCGGTTAAGTAATCATCATCCTCATGTTCTCTCTCCCTCCACTCCAACATTCTGACAGTCAAAAACCTGCAATGGAGTCACAAGGAGAAGTTAGCATCTTTATTCTGCTTGATTGGAAATTTTTATTGGCCAAACGTAAATGAGAATTTTTTTAGCTATGCACGAAGTAGGTGAGGTTTATACGTAGTGCAGAATCGCCGCAGGTCATCCATAAGGCCACCTGCGGAAACCTGAGGTTTTCGCAGGGCACGATATAAGCCACCTGTAGTGATCCCCATGCGCACCTACCCTCATAAAATCTAACTCAAAAACTACTTTTAACCAATAAAAACAGAAATTAATCCATGGAAAATTAAGAGGACAAGAAGATTACCTTTTTAGCAGAAGTTGTTCGTCGAATGGTTGCTCATGCCTCCCACAATCCACGGTGGAAGTTTGAGGTAAAATAGGGTTTTTTTGACAAGTTTTGGGTAAAATGACAATGGAATGGTAAAAATGAGTTTTTACCTATATTTATCAACTTTTTACTTTTTTCATTGATATTTTATATTATTTTATGCATTTTACCTAAAACCTAAAGTTCTAATGATATTGTAAGTATTTTGATTTTTCATGGGTGAAGAATCTAGGAGACTAAACGATGGAACACAAATAGGTTTCTTGATTTGTTTTTACGTTTGTCGCTTGTACAAATAATTTTTAGGTTTTTCAGGAAAAACCTCGAGCTCAGTCTTTGTTCTTTCTCGTGCTCGCAAATCAATGAGAATGTAACCGAGTATACTTTTTTCGTATTTTCGTACTCGTCATTGTAAAATGAAAAAAAAAAATGAAACTTATGGAGTATCCTTTAAGCTCTTTTCACGCTCCGTAAAAATGAAAAGATTGTCGAGCAACCTTTTTCTTTTCACGCTCGTAAAAGTATTTGAAGAAAATGTTTGATGGGCAGTAGGTTATCACTTTTTCGGTCTCATCAAACTAATTTACAAAAAATGAACTGAGAGAGTTCTCTTTAAATGTTTTTTCAGAGTCTCTAAATATGAAAAACCCCTGAGTTTTCTCTCTTTGGACTCGTTAAACAAACATTGAAAGACCTATATGGAACCAAACCACTCCTTCTTAGGGTTCGTTAAACATAGTCTGAGTAACTCGTTCGAAAGATGATCTTACATCAACAAGCATATGTTATCCTCCTCAAGCTTGCGTAAAAATAAAGAGGTACTCGCCAAAAATGGTGGGGGGGAATTTGGGAAAGAAATGTGTCTCTATATTTGTGTTAGTGGAAGTAATAGTCGCTCTTGAACATGACACCCCCTTCATGATTGAGTCTGAGTTGGGAAATTCATTTGTCTCTCGTTTGAAATTCTGCAAGTTCATATCTTGGGTTGTCTCTGAGTGAATGTTGCCAACACCATTGCCGTGTCATTCATATGTTCAAGAGAAGTCCAACCCTACATAAGCCTTCTATCGAGTCGGCCATCTGCAGTTATCAATTCCTATTGTGTCGGCCTTCCGTGTGTCAGTTTCAAATCATCTTCACACTTTGATCTACCTTAAATATGTTACTTATTTTGTGTCATTGATGGGGGATACATCAAGGCCCTCCTATGACGAGTCTGTTCTCATTGACTTCAACTCATTATCTAGGAACAAGACTTAGAAATTAATTAGTACCTTAGAACCTACATGCCTCAATGGCAGGTTTCTTCACTTTTGACAGTGGGTTCACAACATTGACCCCTGATTGAGAGATTATATCGAGTGTTGGATTTCAACTCTTTTATTCGCATTCATTGGATTGTACTAAGGTACCTTGGGAGTCATTGACATCAATTGTGATTTCCCTCGTAGTTGTTAATGGTTTTCATTAATGACGAGTAATCAAGTGGTTTCTACCATGTTTGAATTCAACACCTATAATCGCATGGCTAGATTCGTACTTACAGATGACAAGATTGAAGACCATGGATCTCATTATTTTGGTCTAGGTTGCGACAGAGTATTTATGATTTGTATTAACACATAGATCCACTTTGTATGTCTTGTGGCTATGTCTGAATCTGAGTTTTTCTACGAGCATAGATCCACAGTGTATTCCTGGTGGCTATGTAGAATCTTGGTGACATGGATCCACAGTGTATGATTGGTGGCCATCACTCACATTTATGATTTAAATCACTTGTAGTCTGAGCATGGGAATGCCTACCTCAGAAATGGTATATTGTGCAGATGCTTGGTTTTTTGCAGGTTTTTGATTGGTGTGATCCTTGTTTCTGACGCACACACATATTCTACAAAGTATTTCAGTTGTCACGAGTTCCAGCCTCATACTTTGGGGGGAATTCTGCCACACATTATTTTAGTCACCCTGGTGATGTTTCTATAGCATGTGTTCAAGATCCCAAAAGAACCTTTCTTCATGAGAAAAGTGACTAGCTTCCTCTTCTTCGAAACCTTGTTAAGAAAGGACGTCGCAGGCCAAGCATAAGATATAGTGTGGCGATGCCTGATCATCGTAGTCTGTCCTGAAACTGCCTTGTGACGTTTCTGCAAGTTTTCCTATAGCCAAGGTGCGGCGGTGTTGAAAGACCGAGAAAAGGTCAAAGTTCACGAAGGTTCTAGAAGGGAATCTTCCAGAATGTGAGGTGGCATCTATATGGTTGGGATCCTACTCGCTTCTCTGATTTGGTGGGGTCATCCTAATCTCTTTAACCATCTCTCTTTCTACTATATAAGAATGGGTTTCTCATGGAAAAGGTTAAGAAAACAAGTAAGCAAGGAATTAATGAAAGAATAGGTTGAGAATTGTGTGAGGCGGGGATGATTTTAGGGGCTAAATTTTGCTCATGGGCTAATTTTCCATGGTTTTTCCAAAAACGAGATTTGCTATTTTAAAAATGATTCGCCCAAATTCTATAGGATAAAATTATTTTACCTTAAAAATCGCCAAAAAATTATAAAAACTATATAAAATACTTAGAAATTTGAATATTCTTAAAAAAATATTGCCAAACATTTATAGTTGACATATGAAGGATTAGTAATATTCGCCAAGGTTTCTACATTTAAAAATAAATTTCCATCCTTAAAATCATCCCTGGTGTGAGGGATTCTATTTCAATTGATGCTTGAGGTCTTTATTGGTCCATCAAGTTATTGTGGATCTTCTTCATGCAAGTTTGGAGCAAGTGTGTGTGTTGGAGAAAAGGGCCACTAAAAGGGAACCTTGCAACATGAAGGTTGTTTGGTTGTATCTTCCACTTTTACTTAATATAATACAGTGGAATGTTTCTTTCCCATAAAATCATTCTCATTTTATTACATGATTCCTTGATCACATGTGTAATTTTTCATTGAATATACTATTGTTGCTTTCACTTTGGTTGGTTTGTGTTTCATTGCAGATCCAATATCACAAGAGCACCGGAGTGGAGTAGGGACAACAAAGACATAAGGAAGTGATATTCAAAGGTATGTCACTCATCTCTTGTTTGATAGTAAACTCAATGATTAAAGCTTAGGGAAAGCGTCATGTCCTATCTTTTTTTGTTCTAGATCCAGGTGGATCTAGGGAGATCATTTTATGTACACATTCACCGATTTATCCAATAATAGATGGAGAGGTTTAGAATACAAAATGCAAAACCAGTTAGTACACATTTGGCCAGCCATTCCAAATTAACTAAGGAAATGTGTCCCAAGACATAGGAGGAGATAAAATACATGTCTAGGGTCCCTTATTCATCAACAATTGGCAGCTTGATGTATGCGATGATTTGCACAAGACCAGATATGGAACATACAGTGGGATTTGTGAGTGGGTATATGAACAATCTAGGTAAAGAACATTCGGAGGCAGTAAAGTGGATTCTCAATATTTGAGAGGTATTGTTACTCATGCATTATGTTTTGGAGGTTCCAACATTGTTCTACAGGCATATGTTGATTCAGATATGGTAGGTGATAAAGATAACATGAGGAGTACCATAGGGTATGTTTTGCTATAGGTGGAACAACTGTAAGTTGGATTTCAAAACTGCAAAACGTTGTTGCACTTTCAACAACAGAGGCAGAGTATGGTGTTGCTACAGAGGCTAGTAAAGGGATGATTTGGTTACAAAGGTTTATGGAGGAATTGGGAAAGAAGCAAGAGAGAGAGTGTCATTCATATTGCAAAGAACTCAACCTTCCATTCAAATACTAAGCCTATATATCTGAGGTACCATTTAATACGATCCGTTTTGGAAGATGGATATTTGAAGTTGGAAAAGATACACACTAGCCAGAATCCTGCAAACATGTTAACAAAGGGAGTAACCAGGGATAAATTGAGTTCCTGATCAGTTTCAGTTTTTCTTGAAGCATGAAGGTGAAGATGAGAAATTTTCCAGGTCCAAGAAGGATCATATTCCATCAGATACAACAACGATGGAGTTGTTGAGATCAGTCTCCAAGTGAGAGATTGTTGGTTGTGGAGCCTGATTATATTCCTGATTCAAAGGTCTTTGTTTTCAGCCGTGTTTATACCCCATGAAGACTTTACAACCTGGAATAATGTACACTCATCTATGCAGGGGGGGGACTTTCCCCTTCTGCGGGGTTTAGGAGAAAGGGAGCCCCCAAAGGAAAAATTTCCTTGTAAATGTATATTGTAATTTCATAGTAAATGTAGACCATTCATTATAAGGTTGTAGATCTGACGGTAGAAGTTATGTTAGGGGTTTTTTCCCTAGAGGACAACCCTCTTTTATGAGGGAAATGTATTGCGACTACGTGTCATGGAGAATATTGTATTCTAAGTGAGGAAATTGTGAGAGAAAGAAGAGGAAGTTACATCAAGTGTGTTGTAGGTTGTATCCCTTCATTTGTTGGATGATAAAGAGAAGGACCTGACAATTTCTCTGGTGGACATAGCCCACACTGGGTGAACCACGTATATATGTGTCTCTATTTTATTGTGTATCTTCTGTGTTTTATTTCCACGTTTGTTTTATTTTATTGTTCCGTGGTCCTGTTTTACTAACATTAAGGAGGTTGGAAAGAGTAAGAAAACCAGTCGAAAGGTATATTCCACCCGACTTCTATTCCATGTTCGTGTTAACTTCCATCGACAATGATCCCAAATATGTCAGGGAGGAAGTTGACTCAGTGGAGGGTAAACTCTGTAAGGACACCATGATCAAAGATATGGAATCCTTACACAAGAATGAGACATGGGATCTAGTCAAGTTTCCTAGTGGAAGAAAGCTCTTTGGTAGAAAATGGGTATTCAAGAAGAAGATGAATGTCGCAGGACAAGTTGAGAAGTTAAAAGTTCGATTGGTAGCAAAAGGATATTCCTAAGTCGAGGGAGTCGACTTCGGTGAGATTTTTTCCCCTGTTGCAAAACTAAATTCCATTAGAGTACTATGTCTCTGGCTGCAACATTTGATCTGGAAATAAAACAGATGGATGTGAAGACAATGTTCCTACATGGGGACCTGGAAGAGGAAATCTACATGAAACAACCTGAAGGATTTGTAGTAAAGGGAAAGAAAGAGTTGATGTGTAAACTGAAAATATCCTTTATGGTATAAAGAAATCACCAAGGATGTGGTACTAGAAGTTCTACACATACATCCTTAGTTTGGGATTTGTAAGAAGTAAAGCTAATCACTGCATATATTCCGAGGAACAAGTTGGGAATTTCATATATGTAGCTTTGTATTTTGATGACATGTTGTTGATTGGAAACATCATGGATGCAATAAAGGAGGTAAAGACGCAGTTATTCTCCAAGTTTGACATGAAGGATATCGATGCAACTAACTTCATTATAGGAATGTATATTAAGAGAGATCGAGCCGCTAGAAATATCTAGTTGAATAATAAAAAGTATATTGAAACAAATCTGAAATGTTTCAACATGCAAGATTTCAAACTGGTGAAGGTTCCAATTCCCGTGGGAGCAAGGCTAACCGTTGAATAGTTTCCAAAGACACAGGAAGAAATAGAGTACATGGAATGTGTTCCCTATGCAAGTGTTGTTGGTAGTCTATTGTATGTGATGGTTTTCACTCAACCAAACATTTCCCATGCAGTGGGAGTGTTGATAAGGTACATGTAAACACCTAGAAAGGAGCACTAGACAACCATCAAGAGAGTATTCAGGTATTTGTGTGGAACGAAGGACTATGCTATATGATACCAAGGAAAACCTGGAGGTGACAATGGTAAATTAAATGTACATGGATATTTTGACTGATGCAGGAGCATCACTCCACCTCAACACATGCCAACTAATTAGCATGAGTGGTGCACATTCAAGGAAGGGAGAGGCTCCACCCTCTCATTTTTCCTTCGAGAATATAAATCATGATTAAGGAAATCAATGCTGACAGGTTCGTAGAGCCAAGTTGTGCCTCTGCACAAGTTGTAGATGAGGTCGCCATTAACTGGTTGACGGTAGGAGGGATCTGCATCCGATTCGAATAAAATTTCCATCATTGTAATCTGCCTCATTAGTCAGGCGTTTTGAATGGTGATTAGACACCACTATCTTAGCTTGGAGGGAAGCTCATCGAACCCCTCTTGTATAAACTCTTGTATTGTATGCCCGAAAGAGGCGGTTAGAGTTTGATGAAAATTATTGTAAGCCAAGAAGTTTTTAAGAGCCGAGACTCAGTTGCAGTTCGAACTCATGTATTGTAATGTACATTCCACCATTAATAGAAAGTAACAGATTTTCCTGTTTGTCAATTTCTGTGTAATGGATGTTTAGTTGTGAATGTCATTTGTATGCCTTTGCACTGTAGATGTATGTTAGAAATAGTCTACAGGGATAGAGATATAATATTCTATTTGTGAGTGTGTTGTATTAAGTCTGGTTCTCTAGGATAAGTGCAAGGAGTGCGCGACAGAGGGTGGGAACTATGTGATCCGACGCAACGAGTGCATGTCTGAACTCTTTCAAATCAGAATAGAAGTTGTCAGGAGGGAACACCAGGATAATTCACAAACTCGGAGGGTAATTTCAAGGTTGTTGAATACCTTGGGAAGAAATACTATGTGGGAGAGATCACAACACAAATTTGTTGAATACTCTGAAATACTTTTCTAGGAGGGCATAAACCAAGTGCGAGAGCACGCAAGAGAAACACATTATGGAGTGTTGGAAGCATCGGGAGAACCTCAAGGTTACTAAACACTCTGAGGAAGGAAGTATTTGCAAACGTGCATTGACAAAGGAAAGGATATGCCTTAAGACTTCTGGAAAGGGCTCAAGGAGAAGCCGTCAGAAGGCTTAACCGAGCGCAAGGGGTGCGCCAAGGATATAGTAAGTTCATCTTAGAAGCTCAGGAAGAAGGGAATTAAGTTTCTAGAAGGGCACTAGAAATCCGAGGAAGGGCACATAAGAACTGAGAACCTAAAAGGTTTCAAGCCGAGCAAAATCTCAGAAGGAATAGCACAGAACTTTGCAAGGAGTGCAGAGGAAAGGTC
Organism: Picea engelmannii; assembly: GCA_009831015.1. Taxonomy (NCBI): domain Eukaryota; kingdom Viridiplantae; phylum Streptophyta; class Pinopsida; order Pinales; family Pinaceae; genus Picea; species Picea engelmannii. The sequence goes on along the minus strand of ML776576.1, from coordinate 522,457 downwards.
GAGAACAGTCTAAGTCTCGATCAAAAATTGTTCTAAGTGTGCAGGAAGGTCGAGGACTTGTCGAAGTCCCAAAGACCTTAAAATCATCCATCATCAGGAGGATACAGGTGGTGAAATATCAGGGGGTCTGGGAGTTGGATATCTGGAAGGTTTTCCAAGGGAAAATAGAGATCTTCACGAAGTTGCGAAGAGCGGTTTGAATCCAAACCGTTGGATTTGGAAGGGACGCGTGCAAGCAATTCGCACGATTTGGAGGGACAGTACTCTGGGAAATATCCTAGGAGGATATAGAGAGACTCCCAAAGGTCAGAGTCCGAATAGATCGTAGTCGTCGATCAAAAGGAGGGACGGGGACCATTGATCCTCGTGTCATTTGAGTTTGTCGATTCGGAGTTCGGGAATGTAAGAGTTGGTTGTCTTGGGAAGAGTCGAAGCCCGAAGCCAAAGCGATTTTTGTGGTTGATCTCTGGGAAACAGCTCGAGGTCATGTGATAGAAAGGGCCTGGCACAGAGAATAAGTGTCCCCACAAAATTTCTTCGAAGGGACAAGAAGAGGGTCGTGGGGTTAAGAGGACCCACACTTTGAACAAAGAGGGATCTGTGATAAAGTTTATTGGGTTTCAGTAGGGATTCGAAGAGTCAATTTGAATAAGGTGTTTAAACGATCCTAGAACAAGAGGTCACACATCACTAGAGGGGGTGGGGTCTGCACCAAGTGGTATTAGAGCCAAAGTTTTCTTGCAGACAATAGGTAAAGGTAAAGGAGACAGTTTAGCTACATCAAGTAGAGTCAGAGATTGAATTCACCCATAGACAACAGGTGAAGGGAGATAGAGTGAGATACTCTGTGGAAACTGTTGCAAGGTGTACAACATAAGGTAAACAAACAGGTAGGTTGTAGGTGAAGCAAGATGGCCGCTGGAGGTCATGAGTGTGTTCAAGGAGAAGACTACCCATAGAAAAGCAAAGAGAAGATGGATAAGGAGCTGAGTGAAATTTGAGCGGAGATGGAGAAGCTAGCATTTAAGATGCAGTAGGAGGAAAGAGTGAAATGGAGGTATGAGTGGCCTTTGAAAAGGACAACTAAGTGGCCTGTTTGGAAGTTGTTGGCTAGAAGGTAGCAATAGGTGTTAAAAAGGTGGTTGAGATATGTCGAAAACCTTGATGGCGAGGGAAAGAGATATAGAAGGAGTCTCGTAGGTTGCCAGGTGGGCAATGAGAAGGGATCAGTTGATATCGTAAACTACCAGGAGGGAAGAGGAGACATCCCAAATTTCCAAGCGGGAAAGGGAGAAGAGGTGAGCTTAGTTGAGAGTTCATGCTAGGGGGTGTTGACAGATGGAGAGGAGGAGGAAGAAAGGCCTCATCCATATTAAGACTCATGTGGAACTGCAAGTCGCGTGAATGAAGATGATGACAAGTTGGAAACTTCCATCACAGAGGAGGAGGATCAAAGGAGCGTTCTGGTCATTGGAGGAGTCGATATATTCTTGCCAAGCAGCTGAGGAGAGGCTAGAACAGGTGTTGCAGATGTAACATAAGGAAATCAAGTTGATACTGTCATGGAGGAGAAGGAGAAGATATTGAATTATGTCCCAACAGAAGAGGAGCACCCAGTTGAGTTACTCACTCAGTGGGAGATGGAGTTAAAGGCACTGGAGGATTGGTTGGACAGTTCAGAACCAGAAGGTGGCTACCATGAGATATCCATGCCATAACAAACATGCCAGCACAAGTTGTAGTTGGAGAGAGCTGGAATGGGACCATCCGAAGAACTGACAGGGGTTAATTTGTCAGAGGAGGTAGCCGAACAACAGTTCAGTGATGAGACTGCATAATTAGAGTCTGCAGCAGAGTGACCAGTCAGCATCACAAGGGATAAAAGTAGCATGGGAAATCAGGATGATATACCCATAGAGCAGCATGAAGAGTTGCAACCGAGTAGATTACACAAGGAAAACCAATCGATAAAGTAGTTGGAAGAAGCCATAGAGGAGATAAGGAAGTTGATGTTGAGGTCAAAAGAAGAAGCGGTCAACAAGGAGAAGATGGATAGAGGAGCACCTGCATGAGCAACAAGGAAGATAAAGATGCAGAAGCAGCAACAAAAGAAAATCATAGGAGAAGAAGGACAACTCCATGAGAAAGTTTGGGATCTAGGAGGATTTCCATAGAGCTGGGAAGCTCATGAGCAGGAGCTCATGAATTTTTGTAGTCGTGGAGTATGATTCAGGAGCATCGCTCCACCTCAACACGCGCCAATTGATTAGCATGAGTGGTGCGCATTCAAGGAAGGGAGAGGCGTCTCCCTCTCATTTTTCCTTCAAGAATATAAATCTTAATTAAGGAAATCAATGCTGACAAGTTGGTAGAGCCAAGTTGTGCCTTCACACAAGCTATAGATGAGGTCGCCATTAAGTGGTTGATGGTAGGAGGGATCTAAATCTGATTCAGATCAGATTTCCATTATTGTAATCTACCTCATTAGTCAGGCATTTTGAATGGTGATTAGACACCACTAGCTTAGCTTGGATGGAATTTCATCGAGCCCCTCTTGTATAAACTCTTGTATTGTATTCCCAGAAGAGGCGGTTGGAGTTTGATGAAAATCATTGTAAGCTAAGAAGTTTTTAAGAGCTGAGACTCAGTTGTAGTTTAGACTCATGTATTGTAATGGACATTCGACCATTAATAGAAAGTACATATTTTCCTGTTTGTCAATTTATGTGTAATGGATGTTTATTTGTGAATGTCATTTGTATGCGGTTGCACTGTAGATGTATGTTAGAAATTATCTACAGGGATAGAGATATAATATTATATCTTTGAGTGTGCTGGATTAAGTTTGGTTCTCTAGGCTAAGTGCAAGGAGTGCGCGACAAAGGGTGGAAACTCTGTGAGCCGACACAAGGAGTGTGTGTCTGAACTCGTTCGAGTCAGAAGAGAAGTTGTCAGGAGGGCACACCAGGATAGTTCACAAACTCATAGGGGAATTTCAAGGTTGTTGAATACCTTGGGAAGAAATACTGTGTGGGAGAGAGCACAACGCAGAGTTGTTGAATACTCTGAAATACTCTGCCAGGAGGGCATAGAGAAAGTGAGAGAGAGCACAAGAGAAACACATTCTGGACTGTTGGAAGTGTCAGGAGAACCCTAGGGTTACTGAACACTCTGAGGAAGGAAGGCTTTGCAAGAGTGCATCGACCAAGGAAAGGAGATGCCTTAAGACTTCTGGAAAGGGCTCAAGGAGAATCTGTGAAAAGGCTTAGCCGACCTCAAGGGGTGCGCTAAGGATACAGTAATTTCATCTTACAAGCACATGAGGAAGGGCGTTAAGTTTCTAGGAGGGCACTAGAAATTCTTTGGAAGGGAACAAAATAACTGATAACCTTGAAGGTTTCAATCCGAGAAAAAACTCAGAAGGACTAGCGCAGAACTTTGCAAGGAGTGTAGAAGAAAGGCTGAGAACAGTCTAAGTCTCGGGTAGAAATTGTGCTAAGTGTGCAGGAAAGTCGAGGACTTTCCGAAGTCCCAAAGACCGAGAAATCATCCATCGTCGAGAGGAGACAGGTGGTGAAATATCAGGGGATCCGGGAGTTGGAGCTCCGGGAAGTTTCCCAAGGGAAAACATAGATCTTCGCAAAGTCGCGAAGAGCGGTTTGAATCCAGATCGTTCGATATGGAAGGGACGTGTGGAAGCAATCTGCGTGATTCAGAGGGATAGTACTATGGGAAATATCGGAGGACGATATAGAGAGACTCCCGAAGGATGAAGTCCAAATAGATTGCAACCGTTGATTAGAAGGAGGGGCAGGGACCATTGATCCTCGCATCGTTTGAGTTCGTCGATTCAGAGTTTGAGAACATAAGAGTTGGATGTCATGGGAAGAGTCGAAGCCTGAAGCCGAAGCAATTTTTGTGGTTGAGCCCCCGGACATAACCCAAGGTCATGTGATAGAAAGGGCCTGACACAGAGAATGAGTGTCGCCGCCAACTTTCTTCAAAGGGCCAAGAAGAGGGCCACGGGGTTAAGAGAACCTGCACTTTGAAGAAAGATGGACCTTTGATAAATTTTATTGGGTTCCAGTAGGGAGCCAAAGAGTCAATTCGAATCATGTGTTTAAAAGATCCTAGACCGAGAGGTCATGCAGCCCCAAAGAGGGTGAGGTTTGCACCATTAACGCTCATTGGGCTGTACATCTATATCGACGGAGGTCGACCAATGGATATGTCTTCAAGATGTTTGGTGGAGTAATAAGCTGGATGAGTAAGCGTCAAGCGATCGTATCCTTGTCAACAATAGAATCTGAATACATGGTAGCCATTCATGGAAGCAAAGAAGCAATATGGTTGCAAAGGATGTGTTCAGAAATCAAGTTTGAGTAGAGATCTATGAAGATAAGTTGTGACAATCAAAGTTCAATATTTATGGCTAAGAACCATGCTTATCATTCAAAGACTAATAACATTGATGTACAATACCATTTCGTGAGAGACGTGGTGGAAAGTAACAAGGTGTTGTTGGAGAAAGTAGACACATTGGAAAACATAGCAGACTCATTGACCAAGTCTGTGAGTGTTGTTAAGTTCTCTTGGTGCAGAAATGGGTATTGCTTCCATGGGTCTATGAACAAAAGTTCAAAGTTATCCTAGTTTCAACAAACAAGACAACAAGTGGGAGAATGTTGGGTTGTTATATTCTTTGCAGTTAAAGTCTAGTCGAGGTGAATCAACTAATGGTTTACGTTGAGGTGGATCAACAGCAGGTCAAAGTTGAGGTGTATTGAAAACATGTTGAAGATCAAGGTTAGTCAACCAAGTAAAGTCGAATTCCAAGGTCAAGGCGGTTCGACATGGTAAATGAATCGACAGAAAGTCAAAGAGGTCAACCAACAAGAGTTCGACAGGAGGGCATGTGGCGACCGACTGAAGACTGAATGGAGGCCGACTGGTATTCGACTGGTAATCTGACTTGGAGTCGACCGTAACAAAATCTCGATATTCTTGGGATTTGTAGCCAATGATATGCATGGATCTGTAACCATTTTTGGGCACCATTTATTTACGGTTTTTCCTTTTTAAAAGGATATAAAGAGGCATGTTATAAGGTCATAAATACTAATCAATGAATCTTAAGATAACTAATCTTTAGAGAAATATTTATATGTAGGTAATTGGTCATGTAGATGTAAGTTGGATTGGCTACAGGGTTGTTCTTGCATAAGAAAGAGTGTATGATGTCGATTGTGTGTTAGGTGTGGACCAAGGTTAGAAATGTAACCTTTTATTCAGATTGAATAATACAACAAGATAACAAAACACTCAAGGAATGTTGGTTTCCCTGGTTTGGGTTTCCAGGGTAAAATCTATGTGTACTGTGTGATTGCTTTGTCATTTGCGTTCTTGATTAAATTCTTCTTCTGTTCTTCTAGGTTTAGTGTGGAAGCGTGTCTCATTTCCTGAAAAAATCATCAATTATAAGAAGAGGATATGGCTCTTTACCGTGATCTTGCTCAGTGCCTGAAATTCAATACACATTCTCCATGTACTGTCTTTCTTTGGGACCAACACAATAAGATATCCACACAGAGAGGAACTTGGCCTTATGATTCCTTTATCGACAAACTCCTAAACTTGTTTCTTTATCTCTGCACTCTCTATTGTTGATGACTTGTACATACCAATATTAGGAAGAGGAGCATCTTACTGCAAATAAATTTCATGTTCAACTTCCCTCTTGGGAGGAAATTTTGTAGGTTCCTAAAATAACTCATCCTAGTTAGAAATAATCTTTACCGATTCTTTCTTATGGCCTAGATAACAACCTAAAAAAACATCTAATACACCTTCTTGTTTTTGCTTCACCATCATGAGAACAAAATATTTACTAGCACTTATAAGTCTCTTCATTTGTCTTGTGCCCACTAAAGAAACATTAGTTTTAATATGGTGAGATCTAACAATATATTCAATCCCATCTTTGAAAAGGTGATATTTATTCTCTTCATGATAGAATATGGATTTCCTGTCAAATAAGTATGGACTACCCAAGACAATATCGCAAATGTCAAGTGGAACTACATCCAACTCAACCTCATCAATGAACTTGGAAGTAATTTCAAATCTGATTTTACATTGTTTAGTTACTTGCAACTTAGCATCCTCACACACCCAACCTAATGGATATGGTTTCACATGAGTTGTGGTCTTTAAACCCAACTTCTTAACAATTGCTTCGTATATTAAATTCACTTGAGATCCACTGTCAAACAAAGTATTTATCTTTGTATGTGTTGAAGGAAAACCTCCCTGCGGACAAGTAGATATCCTCTTGAGAGCTAGACTCTTAACTCTTAAGACAGAAGACGCTTAACATGGACACTAACTTCCTTTCAAATCTATACAAACTAATGCATGAGGAGGAAGGAGAAAATAAGTACCTTTTACCGACGTTTGTCCCTGCACGCTCCGAGTTGAGATCCAATCTTTCACTCTTCGATAAGCCCTGTAGACAAAAAAAGTACGACCACTTTCTACTCTATCAAGATTAGTTCGAAATAGGTCTATCTACTAAAGAGACTAATTCATGTGATATTGAACACGAATTAGAAAGAAACAGGCCAAGCAAATTGTATTAATGAGGACAAAACATTGCTTACAGTCGTAGATGGATTGCAGCAGTTTCGTCAAGTCCTCCTTGTCTACCCCTTTCTCAAAAGATCCATGATCTGAATGATGATATCTTCATTGATTGCTCCCTATGAGATCATAGGTCTCTTGCTTCCAAAATATCTCTGTTCCTGCACCACTTATAATATCATAAGTTTGGTGTGATTATTCCTTTCCAGTCCCCTTTCACCATTAGAAAGCTTGCTTATATAGCCTTGGAGAGGCTCAACAACTTGAGATATCCTTGGGGAAGGTGAGGATTTTCCTCCTTCAGTTGAGGATATACCCTAAGAACATGGTTGGACTAGGGATTCGAGCTCAACTGCCTTCTAAGAATGAAAATATCTTTCCCCCATTCATCTCAACAACTCAACTGCTACCCAGAATAGGTAGCGCTCCCTCAAAAGGACCATCAAAGCGCTACAACGCTCCCCAGTAGGCTTAAGGGGGGTTCCAGCGCTCCTAAAGACACCAGCGCTCCCTCAAAAGGGCCAAAGGAGATTTATAACGCTCCTAGATAGTGTAAGGGGGAGCACCAGCGCTCCCAGAAGAGGTATAGGGGAGCGCTCTCCTCCAAAACTTAGTTTTTTGGGTGCTTTCAGATGGAAAAAGGTTCATAAGCCTATTGAATCATTTCTCTTCTTCCAAATCATATGTTTGAGGTGTTTTAAGTGTCCTTCTCATGTCGTTATAGGCACAACATAGGCATCGTGGCAGTATGCTTTCTTTGACACTTGCGACACTTGTGAGAAAAATGAGACACTTGCGACCTTTGTAATGATGACACTTGTGACACTATCAAAGTGAGTATTTTTTATGTGTAACAGATTGCCCCCCAAAGAATGAAGTTAGAAGATAGGAACTGATAACTGAAATTCTTTGTAGACTTTCAAGCAAGGGTATAGACGCAGAGAACCTGACAAAAGTTGCACACAAACATCCAACAAATATTATGACATGTTTCAAACCCAACGCAGGCATACCTATGCTTGGGTGATCAAGACTTGCAAGATATGGCCACCATAAAATACACGGCGGATCCATAATTGTATTGATAAAAGGTATAGCCACTGAAAATACATTGTGGATCTATACTCCCATGACATGAACTTATCGTAGCCACGAAGAATACACAGTGGATCTACAAGATGACAAGACATAGCCATGACCAATACAAAGTGGATCTATGTAACAGTATATGTGTCATTGTTCAAAATAAACTCCATCGCAACCTGGGAAAAGTACATATCAAAGTGATCACTCAACCCAGGGTCTTCTTACCGATCTCGATGTAATAAGAATCTAACCATGTGAATAGATGTCCTGATGTCGAACATGGCAGAAACCACTTGATTACCGGTCAATGATGTAAACTGTTAACAAGCGCGAGGGAGATCACCATTAATGTCAATGATTCCCAAGGTACTCTAGTACATTCCAATGAATGTGAATGGATGAGCTGGAGTCAAACATCCATGGAATCATCCGATCAGAGGTCAATGATGTAAACCTACTGTCGAACGTGAGGAAGCCTACCATTGAGGCATGCAGGTCCCAAAGTACTAACTGGTTTCTAAGTCTAGTTCCTGGATATTGTGTTGAAGTCGACAGGAATAGGCTCATCGAAGGAGGGCCTTAATGTATCCCCCATCAACAACACGAAACAGACACAGAGATGTAATTGGTAGATCAAATGAACATGGGCTGACATGGGTATTGAGACAAGATATTTGTGATGGCTGACTCTTGAGGCAGATACTTCCCTTGAACACTGAGGCACAACAGCAGAAACATGACATGGACCAAAACATGATGATGCAATGGATACTGTGACTTTCGTCAAGTGACCCAAAGGAGTAAGAAAAACTCACAGGATTGGTTCAGTGCAGAGGTTCAGCAGATTAAGATGTGTGCAAAGACAAAGTGTCGTGTTCAAGGGAGACTCTAAGAGTTACTTGGTAATGTTCTCAAAAAACTGCTCGGCTTTCTTCTTTCAATTTTCCCCCAGTCCAGATAGACGAGTACCTATTTTTAATTTAACGAGCTCAAGGAGGGTAACACATGCTCGATAAAACTCATCTTCAGTAAGTTCCTCTTCCTTTGTTTAATGAACTGGAAGAAGTAAGGGTTCGGTCCCGTACGGGCCTGTCAATGTTCGTTTTAGCGAGTCTAAAGACAGAAAACTCGAAGGTTTTTCATGATTATAGAGTCTGGAAAAACACTTAAAAGAGAACTCTCTCGGTTCCTTTTTCATACAATAGTCTGACGAGACCAAAAAAGTGATAAACTATCGCTCAATGGACATTTTCTTAAAACACTTTAACGAGCGTGAAGAGAACAAGGGCGCTCGGTAATCTTTTCATCTTTAGAGAGTCTAAAAAGAACTTAAAGATGACTCCAATGTTGTCCTTTTTCGTAATGTTAGTCTTGCAAGGCCAAAAAAGAGATAAACTATCACTCGAAAGACACCCTTTCAAACCGTTTAACGAGTGGGAAAGGAAGCAAGATCACTCGACAATCTTTTCATGTTTAGAGAGTCTGAAAAGAGCTTAAAGAAGACTCCAGGGGGTTCCTTTTTCGTGTATCCATACAGGTCCGAAAAGAGATAAAAGTCTACCCGGATGCATTCTCATGTATTTACGAGCACGAGAAAAAACAAAGACTAAGCTCGGTATGCCCCTAGCTTGAAAGCTAGTGGCTTAACTCTAGAAAGATCATCAAAGGCTGGAGACATGCCCTCCAAGCTTCGATTCATTCACCGAAGTCTGAGGTCATCACCAATTTCTCTAGTAGATGAGAAAAAGAAGAAGGGTGGATGAAAATAAGGTTCAAGAGAGGTGACTGTTTCATTTTTTAACAAGCTTGACACAAGAAAAGAACTATGCTTAGGACCTCTGTTTCATTTTTTAACGAGCTTTCCATAGAGAAGAGAAACTATGCTCGTAGTTTCGTCCGGATCATGGCTTCCAAGAGGATAATTCTCTGGAAGGGTACCATGTCAATGGATAAAACGTGGTCATGGCCTCTAGGAGATCTTCACTGGATGGAAGATAATCACTTAAGAAGGAACACATGTCGAGGGTCGTGACAGGGGTAAGGAGATCAGGCTCCAATAACCCTACCGAAGAGATCACCATGTCAACTACCAGATCCAAATCATTGGAAGTTGAGGTCATGGGAGACAACGCCACATAATTGACATGCGGTGGGGGCGATACTGTCTGCATATAGGAACCACTTAGGGAGGTAACCCAGTTGGGGCCAATGAATGAAAGTTGATCAATAGTTACAATTCTTCCATCGTGAGGGAAATATATCACACGGAAAAGGGTGGATACAGGAGCTTTCATAGCATAGACATAATCCCGTCCAAGGAGTAGAGCGAAATCCAAGGGGTCTCGGACTACCATGACATCGATAAAGACAGTTTTCCCTCCCAAAGTTACAGGAAACTGAGGAAGGATCCTTAAAGGTTGACCAATTCTTCTGTTAAAAGCTAACAGATTCTGTGTAACCGGTGCAAGTTGCGGACAACCCAAAGTGTACCAAGCAACAGAAGACAAAATACTAACGGGCGCACCTTCATCTATCAGCGTAAGAGGAACGTCCCGACCATGAACCTGTACTGTAATCTGAAAAGGAATGTGAGAGGGAAGACGAGGTCTAGTTAGCACACCCCAATAAAAAAGGATGGCTTCAGTACTTGGAGGGGGCTTCGCAAGAGAATGAGGGATTCCCCCCTGCACGGTAGAGTCTGTATTAACGAGAAAAACATGGGCAACATCAGGTTTACTTTCTAGAAGGAGAGTAGGATCAACCGATGATTGGATCATATCAACCAATGGTGGACTTGGATAGACCACTTTGGCACTCTTCAGAGGAAGAGTGGGACTGACCGAGGAAGTGATTGAATCAGTCACTTTGACATTCCTCAATGGAGGAATGGGATCGACCGATGGTGAAACTGGATCGACCACTTTGGCACTCTTCAGAGGAAGAGTGGGACTGACCGAGGAAGGGGTTGGATCAACCACTTTGGCACTCTTCGGATGAAGGGTGGGACTGACCAAGGAAGGGACTGGGTCAACCACTTTATCACTCGTCAAAGGAGGAGTGGGATCGACTGATGACAAAACCGAATCGACCACTTGAGTTTCATTCTCCAAGGGAAGAATGGGGTCGACGGGTGGAAACGGATCGACTGCTTTGGTGTCACTCTCTAACAGGAGAGTGGGATCGATTGAGGATGAAAAAATATCGACCACTTTGGTGTCACTCTTTTGATGAAGAGTGGGGTTGATCGGTGACAGAATTGGATCAGCTACTTGGGTTCGTGGTTCAATCGAGGAGGAAACTAGATTGACCACCTGATCAACCGGACTGACCGAGGATGGAACCGGATTGACCATTCCATCAACCAACGATGGGTTGGAGGAAAGCTTACGATAACCTTTGGGAAGTTGAAGTTTTTCCAAAAGAGAAGAAGCCTCGTCCATACGAGGACAAAGGTGAGAATAATGATCACCTTTACATAACATGCAAGGGAACTTGACAGTTTTCTTCTTCTTAATAACCTTAATGTCACTAGTTGATGGGGTATCATCGACATGACCGACAGAGGCCGATGATGTGGAGGACCACATTTCTAAGACCTGGGTAAGACCGGGGCAATCCCTCATAAAGTGGTCACCCTTACAAAGGCTGCAAGGGAATTTGGGTTTTGGATTCTTCATTTTAATCTTGTTGACCTCATCAACACTCCCAGTACTATTAATAGTAACTGGTTGCTTAGAGCCAACATATGATGTTGTTGGGGTCTTTGTCCTTTTCGGGTTTTTCTTCTTCTTCTCTTTCTGTTTCTTCTTCTTATGATCAACTTGGCTACTTGCTTTAGAGCTTTCACTAGGCAAAGAAGGAGAAATGGAAGGAGACTTGATAGACGAAGAAGGCGAAAAGTCGACATGAGGTTGATGTGTGGGTGGTGTATTGACATCCAAAGTATTAGGTGCAACTGAAACATTGGGAAGATTAGGGATCACCGGAGTGGGGAACAACCAAACTGGTAATCCAATAGTGAGTCCTGGAAGGCTCAGTGTGGCAACATATGGAGGACCAAAGTTTCCAGATGAAGAAAAGGTATAAGGTTCCCTAGGAGAAGGGGTTCCTCCATTGGTACTCCCAGGATTCGATGCCATTAACACTGACTCGACCTAAGGTCCACTAAGTAAAACAAACAACACACGCTATGAATCTGAGAAGCAATCAATCAAACAAACCTTCCTACGATGAAACCACTAGTTGGTGATGAAATCCAACATCGTGAGATCAAAATAGGAAGGGGCGTGGATAGAGCGGGTGGATTAGTTACGTTGGMAACCTGCTTAACAGACTTACGCCTTGGTGCAAGCTTCCACGTAGTAATTGTGGATTTACCCTCCAAGGAGCCCGAGTGATTTTGACCAACGTCTGTTCTAGGTACAGTGAGACTTCCCTTCACCGTCACCTTGTGTGAGACCCTAAAGATTGTGGCTACTAAGGTCACCAACTCATAGTTAGCCCCTGGGTGGGTGCAGTCGACAGTCCAGTCGGAACGTATGGGTAGGATAACAAGTCTGAAATCAGATTGAAAGGATCCCACACATAATCATGGGTATACCTTCCAGTGACCCCCAATATACGATCTAACCACTACAAACAGTTGGGCCACGGAAGGATAATCTCTGTAACTCACCCGAATGCGACCTCGTGCGTAACCCCTGTGTGAGAGGGGGATCCCATAAAGACAATACAACAATTGGATTTGACTCTCCTTACCGCAAGATACTAAGTTTGATTGATAGGTTTGGAAAGTTATCCTTTCAACCTATTCCAAAGCCCTACACCTTAAATTAATGTAGGTTTGCTAACAAAGATGTAAAAAGTCTGATAAATTTTAGTTAAGCGTTGATTTTAATGGTTGTTGTTTACTCAGAGGGTGTACGAAAGTGAAATTGATGGAATGATGACTCAATTCCCAAAAATATGCATGAAATATGATAAACAATCATTTATTTTCAATGAATACCTATTTAAGGGAAAGAGGAAGAGTCGTTTTCACTATCAAACACTTGATAAGGAATTCCCTCAATCAATTTTGTTCTCAATCAAATCCAATATGATTCTACAACATTTCAGAAGTGCAAAATAATCACTAAAATGTACTTTTGTCATTTGCATGCAAATGATAATTCTCCTGTCAACTACCCTTTCAGATCAAGGAGATTCAGACAAGAAAACGCAGATTTCGCACAAACAACACACCCTTTTGCAATCAAACAAGAGAAAGAAAATAAAAAATGCAAAAGGAAGGAGAAAGAGATTGGATCAGATGACCTCAAAGAACCAAATGAGAAGAGTTACAGACTTCTGGTGTCCTTCACTAGAGTTCTCGCTCAGTCAGATAGGAGAGAAGAAAGAAGGGGGTTGATTTCAAGCTTTCAACAACAAAAACTCAAAAATAATGAAGAAGGGCATAAAATCTGAACAAAAATGTGTTTACTTCTCAGGATGAAGGATGTCATAGGTCAAAGGAAGAATCATTGAATCACAAAGCAGCTCAGCAAGTGAAGAAACGAGGTCTGGACCTCCAAAAAATGGAATTTTTGAAAAGATTTTGAGCAAAAAGGGGTTGGCGCTCTAGTATAAGGGACACCAGAGAATTATAAAGCTCTGTCCAGCAACTTAAGGGAGTGTTGGCACTCTGATAACAAGGCAGGGGAGCGTTGGAGTCCTAAAGCTTAGAAAAAAGTCCAAAAACCCAAAATTTTGATAAAATTTTGACAGGTAAGCTAAGTGTGATGGGGTAAAGAGTTAATCAGCAAATGCAATCAAATATGAAGGGGTGAAAAAGGCCTAAGAACACAAAGGGTAAGAAAATTCCTATGAGGAAAAACAAACTAAGAAAGTTATGATTCCTCCCCAGTGGAGTCGTCGGTTTCTGTTGAAGGAAAATCTCCCTGTGGACAGGTAGATCGCCTCAAAGAGATAGACTCTTAACTCTAAGAAAGAAAGTGCTTATCATGGTCACTGACTTCCTTTTAGATCTAGGTGGACTAGTGTGTGAGAAGGAAGGAGAAAAGAAGTACCTTTTACCGGTGTTTGTCCCTGCACGCTCCGAGTTGAGCTCCAATCTTTCACTCTTCGATAAGCCCTGTAGACAAACAAAGTACGACCACTTCCTACTCTATCAAGATTAGTCCGAAATAGATCTATCTAATCAAGACACAAATTCATGTGAGATTGAACACGAATCAGAAAGAAACAGGCCAAGAAAATTATATTAATGAGGGCAAAACATTGCTTACGGTCGTAGATGAATTGCAGCAGTTTTTCCAAGTCCTCCTTGTCTACCCCTTTCTCAAAATATCCATGATCCGAATGATTATGGCTTCACCGATTGCTCCCTATGAGATCATAGGTCTATTGCCTCCAAAATATCTATGTTCCATCACCACTTATAATATCATAATTTGGTGTGATTCCCCTTTTTCCAGTCCTCTTTCACCATTAGAAAGCTTGCTTATATAGCCTTGGAGAGGCTTTAACCACTTGAGATATCCTTGGGGAAGTTGAGGATTTGCCTCCTTCAGTTGAGGATCTGCCCTAAGATCATGGCTGGACTAGGGATTTGAATCCAACTGCCTTCCAAGAATGAAAGGATCCTTCCCCCATTCATCTCAACAACTCAATTGTTGCCTAAAATAGGTAGTGCCCCCTCAAAAGGGCACTCAGAGCGTTATAGCGCTCCCTAGTAGGATTTAGGGGAGCGCCAGCACTCTTGAGGGTAGGATCACTCCTACAGAAGGGCCAAAGATATTTATAACACTCCTAGACAATGTAAGGGGGAGCACCAGCACTCCCAGAAGAGGTATAGGGGAGCGCTCCCCTCCAAAAACACAGTTTTTTAGGTGCTTTCAGATGGCAAAAGGTTTGTAAGCCTACTGACTCATTTCTCCTCTTCCAAATCAAATGTTTGAGGTGTTTCAAGTGTCCTTCTCATGTCATTATAGGCACGACATAGGTATCATGGCAGCATGCTTTCTTTGACACTTGTGACACTTGTGAGCAACATGCGACACTTGCGACCTTGTGAGCAAAATGCGACACTTGCGACCTTTGTAATGATGACACTTGCGACACTATCAAAGTGAGTATTTTTTATGTGTAACAGTATGCTTCACTATGACCCTTACATGGAAAATCTCACTTTATTTCTTTTTTATTAAGAACACTTTCCAATTTAGCAGATTGAACTGAATATATAGAACTAGCAATAGATATACCTTTGCTCCCGTTGTTGTGATTTTAGTTTCAGCTCATAAATTGGGACAATTATTCTTCCTTTCTTGAGAATAATAGTCTAGATAACTCGACGTTGATGTTTTAATTTCTTAGGGAAGATGTTCTTCCATATCTCACAGATGTGAGTGGAAGAATGGCCCAGATGATTCAATTTATATATCATAACATTTTTTTATGTGCAGGTTGATGATATGATTGTTATGGAGATTGTATGTCTCCGGACAGTAGATGTATACTACTATAGTGGATGTGTTCCACTAATTGTGACTATATATCACTGATCAAGTATCTGTGTGCTACTTGGTGTGGCAGTGTACCACTAGATTGTAGTTGTGTACTACTATGGATAGACATCGTTGTGTTCTATTGAATGGCATTGTTTTGATCACCTTGAAGACTATCAGTAGTGTTAGAAATGATTATCATCTAGATGGGTGATCAATGGACAAAGATTCCCTAGACGAAAAATGGTCCAGGAAATTTATTCTTCTAGGACATATGTCTGGATTAGAAGAATGGCTCTTATGTCACTTTGTGGAGTGAGTGACTTATCTAGCATCATGTTTGATTACTCAGATGGAGTATGGTTTTGAGAGATGATGCAGCTGATGACACTGATAGTGATGATGGTGCTCACGATCTAATCATGAGTTAGCCTATATGACTATATTGATGCTACCGGGTAAATGGTATGTTTGTGCTCAATACCATTACCTTCAATACCTACCTAGCTAGGAGGGAGTGTTGATATTATGGTAGTTGCGGGAGGTATTTACCTCCACGTGTAAACCTGACGAGAATAGAATATTCCAGGAAGAAAGAAGAAACCCTAATTAGTTGGCTAATAACCCTAGAAGACAAGTTGGCTCAAGAGGATAATTTGTATTAGGTTATTAGCCTCCAAGAGAAGAAGTCAGCTAAAGGAAATATTATATACTAAGTAAATAGGCACCGAGAATGAGAAGTCGACCCAGGCAGTTTTCCATTTGTAGTATAAATATAGGAGGCCAGTATTCATTCTGGAAGGCATTCTCAAAACTGCAGAAGCAACACTTGTGCGCACTGTAGTTGGCCAGTTTGTGCGCAAGTTTGGAGGAGAGCTGTCGTTGTAGCTGCTGCAGCTAGCAGATTTTGGTTTTGGCTTGGAATCTATCTTGGTTATGGTTTGGACTCTCTGATCATCTCTTGTTACTCTTTCTTGGTGTGTTATCCTTGGAGAGAGGTGCACTATCTTGTTTGGCTATCTAGCCTATGGTTTTCTTCCTGAATGATTCTCTGTCAAGGTTAAGGTGCTCAGGGGTGGCTTTGGCCTATGGTTGGGTGACAATAGTGATATTGTCTATGGTTAAACGAGCACATCCATCATATTCTAACAGGTTATGGGCCCACACCTCCTTCATTCAGTCTAACCACTGGAAGGGAGCATAGCCATAAGGATACTAAGCTCATTGAAGAACTGTCACTAGGGTTTCTAGGAGGAGTAGTTATTAAAGCACTGTCACTAGGGTTACTAGCAGGTGAAGTTGCATAAACCCTAATCCTCTCATTGAGGCACCTTAAGTGAATTGATTGACCTAATTTCTGAATAGACTAGTGCACCCTATCCTAGCACATCTCCTGGTACTCTCAGCAAGCTAAGACGTCAAGGTTGAGTTTTTGGTCAAATCTAGGGTTGACCAAGTCAAAGGTAACCATGACTTACTCTATGAAGTCAGAAAACAAGTTAGATGGGGCTTCTAACTTCAGAGCATGGAAGACAAGGATTGATCTCATCCTTTCCAAGAATAAAGTGTTGGATATCGTGAAAGGAAATATTGTGGAACCAAAGTTTGAAGAAGGAAAATAAAAGGAATCGCAGAACGTTGTAGTTATGGAGAAGTTCAAAGACAACAACATCAATGCCATGAGTAGCATAGTGGATTCTATAAAATACCACCTGATACCCTACATCTCCCATCTTGATTTGTCTAAGAAGATGTATGATGCCATAACAAACCTCTTCTCAGTCAGAAACATTGGACAAGTAATGAGTTTGAAGAATGAGCTCTGTAACATGAAGATGAATGATGATGACAACATAACATCATACTTTGTGAGAATATCTCAATTAAGACATCAAATACAAGCTATTGAAGAGATCATTTCAGAGAAATAATTGGTAAACATAGTACTCAATGGTCTTCCCAAGACATGGGATGCATTTTCTGCAAGCATGAACACAAGGAAGGAGTATCCTACATTTGAAGAACTATGGAATTCCTGTGAATAAGAATAATCAAGGATCAGTGCAAAAGAGAAACCCCAAAAGAAGTACGATGATCAAGCCTTCACAAAGAGGTTCAAGGATTTCAGGAATAAAAAGAAGTTTGGCTCCAGGAAGAAACCAAATCAAGAGAAATATATGTCAATAATACAATGCTTCAATTGTCAAAAGTATGGTCACTACAAGAATCATTGTCCCGAGTTAAAGAAAAGGAATGAATCACATGAAGCATTAGTTTCCAAAGAAAGGGAACCCTCAAAGAAAGCCAAGCAGGACAAAACAAACTTCTTCTTCTAAGACAAGGTAACAATACCCTTCATAGTTCTTGTACATACCATCTTTTCTATACATATCTTGCGTATCTATTTCTTAGAATATAATATGTTCCAAGAGAAACTATACCTATGGAAGAACAACAAGATAAGGGTTGTTATCACTATGACTACATGTCAGACAATACACATGAAAGGATGAAGTACATCAACAACCCCTGGTAACAATTCATGTGGAATTTATTATATGGGTAACAACTGCAAGATAAGCCAAAATCAGAATCAATCTTGAAGAAACCTAGAAGAAGTAAAGGTAGAAAGAAGTCAGCAATCAAGAGGAAAATGGAAAAAGATTTGTGACACTTTACAGAAGGCAATAAGGATGCAAAAAGAAGCGTGGACTCTCCTAGATGGAGGGAGTCGATTATATATTTCCAAAAGAACAGCATGCATTCATACATGAAGCAAGGATTAGGAGGGAGCTAATCCTATGATCCATTGAATATGATGGAGTATATATCCATGGTAGTAGCCATGAAAAGAAGTACGTGTTCAATTTGACTTTAGAAGAAGACTTCTTCGAAAAGAAGCCTTAAAGTATCCATGGTTGTCCATCCACATCCATGATCCTATGATGAAATAAAGAAGTGGAATATTCAGGGCATAGAATCTATAGAAAACTCCATGGACCCAAGAGATAAAGAGAAACATGAGGAAGAACATGAAGATTCCAAGAAGGAAAGAAAATACAGAACAATCAGTCATTGTATCGAGAATCAAAAGACTACCAGCCTGATATGAACCCACTAAAAGAAATCATGCAGAGCAATTGAAAGTTGTGATGAATAACAATGTATGGAAGACTTATGAATGAACGCATTGTGAGATCCAGAACTAGAGGTTCTCCCATATGGAGGGAGAAGACCATGATGATTGTTTGTTCCAGTAAATCAGACATACCTTTACATGAGTCATTATATCAACCACAATATCCATGGTTTGGAGTTTACATCGGATGAATGCAAAGACTGTTCTCCAGAATAATTGAACAAAGAATGTATGTAGAACAACCTCAAGGCTTTGAGGTATACCAAGAAGAGACTCTTGTATGCAGATGGAAGAAGGCTTTTGTATGGACTTAAACAACTTGGTGTGGAGCCTCCAATGCACAATAGAAGCATGGTGAAAAACCTTCTATAACAAAGATAATGTATCAGAATGGTTACTTAGAACTCAAGGATGATGGATTGTCAATCCATGACAAAGCTCTCATGATGACAGAAGAAGTACCACTTGGATATGTTCCATGTTTGACCCTTGCCACGATGTTATGAGCTAGTAGGAAACAAAAGAGATGAATTCAACTATGATGATTAGAGATATATGAAGCCTTCAAAAAACCAGTGTTCCGGAAAAACCGAAGTAAATTGATATCAATCATTACATTCTATGTGATGAAGTTCGGAAAGGAGAAGTGGTTCTCCAATATATATCTCCACAGATGAGCAGATAAGCAGACATTTTGGTAAAATCCTCTGCTCAAGGTGAAAGAGTTTGTGTACTCAAGTTGGAGCTCGTGGAGACGACTTCCTTATTGAAAAAGGAAGAGATGAATCCTAGGTTGGGAGGGAGTAATGATGTGTTATTTATTTATGGACAGTCATTTTTCAGTTCGAAAAATGGTTCAGGATGAGCAGTTCCTTTCCAGTTCGAAAAGTGGTTTGAGATTTATGACGGACATGCATTTTCCAGTTCAGAAAATGGTCCAAATTGAATGGTCATTTTCGTAATGAAAATGGTTCGATGGATTGATTATGTACCATAGACAGTGATTCCCCTTGTGGTTAACATAAGGAATGGTCTAGGACAGTCTCTCTTCTTGACGGTCACCCTTAGAAGTGGTCAAGAAGACTGGTCTGCCTTGCTGGACAATCATTCTTTCGAAGCTCATAGTTGTGAACAGTTTCAAAGAATGGTCTGTTTTGAAGGTTGGTGCAGGATAGTCAGTTCATTAGGAAATGGTCCAGATAGTCATTCCCTAGGGAAGATTCATTCTCTCCAGGTTGCACTTTGTTTAGTGCCGGAGGAATGGCCCAAATAGGCGAATGGTCCAGGTTCAACAATCAAGGACAGACATTCCCTAGGGAAGATTAATTATCTCCAGGTTGCACTTTGTTTAGTGCCGAAGGAATGGCCCAGATAGGTGAATGGTCCAGGCTCAAAAATAAGGATATTTATTCTTCCTTGCTTGAGAAGAATAGTCCAGATAACTCATCGTTGATGTTTTACTTTCTTAGGGCAGATGCTCTTCCATATCTCACAGATGTGAGTGGAAGAATGGCCCAGATGATTCAATTTATATATCATAACAATGTTTTTTCTGCAGATTGATGATATGATTGTTATGGAGACTATATGTCTCTGGATAGTAGATGTATACTACTATAGTGGATGTGTTCCACTAATTGTGACTATATATCACGGATCAAGTATATGTGTGCTACTTGGTGTGGTAGTGTACCACTTGATTGTAGTTGTGTACTACTATGGATAGACATAGTTGTGTTCTATTGAATGACATTGTTCTGATCGCCTTGAAGACTATCAATAGTGTTGGAAATTATTATAAGATAGATGGGTGATCAATGGAAAAATATTCCCTAGACGGAAAATGGTCCAGGACATTTATTCTTCTAGGACATATGTCCAGATTAGAAGAATGACTCTTATGTCACTCTGTGGAGTGAGTGACTTATCAAGCATCATGTCTGATTACTCAGATGGAGTATGGTTTCGAGAGATGATGCAGTTGATGACACAGATAGTGATGATGGTGCTCATGATCTAATCATGAGTTAGTCTATATGATTATATTGATGCTACCGGGTAAATGGTATGTTTGTGCTTAAGACCATTACCTTCAATACCTCCTTCACTAGGAGGGAGTGTTGATATTATGGTAGTTGCAGGAGGTATTTACCTCCACGTGTAAACCTGATGAGAATATAATATTCCAGGAAGCAAGAAGAAACCCCAATCAGTTGGCTAATAACCCTAGAAGACAAGTCAACTCAAGAGGATAATTTGTATTAGGTTATTAGCCTCCAAGAGAAGAAGTCGGCTAAAGGAAATATTATATACTAAGAAAACAAGCACCTAGAATGAGAAGTCGGCCCATGCAGTTTTCCAGTTTTAGTATAAATACACGAGGCCACTCTTCATTCTGGCAGGCATTCTCAAAACTGTAGAAGCATCACTTGTGCGCACTGCAGTTGGCCAGTTTGTGTGCAAGTTTGGAGGAGAACTTTCGTTGCAGCTGTTGCAGCTAGCAGATTTCGGTTTTGGCCTGGACTCTCTCTTGGTTATGGTTTGGACTCTCTAATAATATCTTGTTACTCTTGTTTGGTGCGTTATCCTTGGAGAGAGGTGTGTTATCTTGTTTGGCTATCTAGCCTAGGGTTTTCTTCCAGAATGATTCTCTGTCAAGGTTAAGGTGCTCAGGGGTGGCTTCGGCCTATGTTTGGGACACAATAGTGATATTGTCTATGGTTAAATGAGCACATCCATCATATTCTAAAAATTTCCTCTTGCAGTGAGAACATGTAGGCTTCTCTTCATCTTTCTTCATTGTAGTTGACTTTTTACTCTTCATTTTTCCCTTCGACTGCTTCTCAAACTTGTATGATTTCTTATCCTCAAACACATGCTTTCCCTTGCTAGCTTCAATATGAGTATATTGTACTGACACTTCATCAATATTAGTACGATTAAACATTAATATAGTATTTCGAAGTTATGGATGCATACCACCAATATATTTAATAAGAGTCTCACGAGTATATAATGGAATTCCCAAAGATAATTTTTTCTTCTTAAATTCTTGTGTATATACTTGAACATTTTTCCCTTTTTCTTGTCTTAGATGTTTCCAATATATTATTGTTGTTTGTATGTAAGATAATGGATACAATTGTTTTCTTAATGCAACATTAAATTCATCCCAAGAAGAAATTACTTTACCTTGTTGGACGAGATCAATTTTTTTCTTACTCTCCCACCATATCAAGGTTGTGTCGCACAGACGAAGAGTAACCAACTGTATCTTTGTAGCATCATCCATTATTTTTTGTACCCTGCAATATACTTCAATATGTTTGATCCAATTGTCCAACTTCTCTGCATTCAATTCTCCATCATAAATCAAAAAATCAAATCTTACATCTAATTTTAATAAAGCCAAATCTTGAGAATGAGAGGGCTTCTTAGAAGACTTATTCTTATGAGAAGAATGGTTGCTATCATCAAAACATGATGATGAGGAGGAGGAGGAGGAGGGTTAAGGGGGATCTAGAGGTTTTTCACCTCCTCCTTCGGCTTTTACTGATTTTTTGGATCATCCTTGAACTTTAAGGGTCAATTATTCCACCATTCTCTTCATCTTGAGAAATTCCTCCATCAAATCCTAAAATCTCATTATATGATCTTCTCCTTCTTTAGATTCCATTCCACTTTTCTGAAATTCTCTTTGAATTTCTGGGTTGAAGTCTTCAAGCATGCCTTCACCTAGCTTGGATTTGGACCTAATAAGCATTCACTTGCAAACACTTCTGAAAACAACTCTGATACCAACTTGATATGATAATCCTTAGATGTTAAATTATTTCTTAAGTATACATTAACATCCAACCTGATTCGAAAAATTAAGATCGTTTTGCCTATTTTCAAAATAACAAGTGATTATGCTTACTTATACAAAAACCTCATGAATGATAAATAACTTGCGAGAAACTGAGTGAAATAGAAACAAAAAGAACCAGACTCATTACATAAGTTGTTAACAGAGTTCACCCATCTTGGGCTACGTCTTTGGGTCCGATTCCAAATGAGATACCACTACATTAATTCTCAAATGATTGATACAATAATGGCTCTAATTGTGTTTTTAATAATGACCTTCTACCCAGGATGGGGTGCCACGTATCCCAAGGGAGGCCATGCAGCCCTCCCATGAAATTAGCCATAAATGTGGTCGGTCATGATCCCTCACCCCAGTCTTGAATGGAGGGCAACCATAAAATCTTGCAAGGGAAGGGAGGACAGCTCCCCCATGTCATATTAATGGAAGCCTCGATGATTAATGGTAGGAGAGGGATGTTGAGTACATTGTGTATCATAGCGGTCATGTTCGCCCCTCAGTTAACTGTCCAAATTGGCCATGGTTTTCAAAACTTTGCCTCAGCGCTCTGTCACCTCGCTCTGCCCGAGAATTAGGTTTTGGCACAGTCGGTTCTCTTGGTTTTGGTCCATTTGGTTCTTCACCCCCTAGGCTCTGCCATGCCGAGAGAGAGAGAGGAAAGCTCGTGCGAGATCATGCACGGTACAGTCATCCAGCCAGGAAGAGACGCCTGCATAATTTGGAGCGAGCTCTGTCAATTTCCCAGACTTAGCGAATTGTGCAGCCTCATACTCCTCCAATGGCCTTCATGGAGGAGGAATTCTCGGAGGAACCAATTCAGGTTCCATTAGAATCCCTCCTCTACACAGTCTCAGATGACTACTTGCGCCCCAACACCATTGTGGTTGTTACAGGTACATAGGCGGCCATGGATGGTGCCACTTGCATTTTTCAGGAGGAATTCCCGGAATAATTCTTCCACACGGTACCAGATATGCACATTCATCCCAACACCAGTGGGGATGTTACAAGAGAAACGATGACCATGGAGGGTGCCACTTTCACTACTCAGGAGGAGTTACCCATCGTGGCGCCTCCACCATTGAACACAGTTGAGGAATGTGACCAGACTCCATCCATCCTCTTCAGCCCGGAGAGACTGGAGATTATTTTTGACATCAGAGGTTATATGGTGGACCAACTCCATCAAGACACCCTCATCAGAAGTCGCATTGACATGTTGTTCGATGCTTTCTCGAATGCACCAGCCAATCAGAGGTGCCCGACCTACGCGCAGCCCAACGATGAAATCCTTCACAGTGGCGCTCCAGATGACAGGTTCCATGGTTCTCAC
This sequence comes from Picea engelmannii, assembly GCA_009831015.1. Lineage (NCBI taxonomy): Eukaryota > Viridiplantae > Streptophyta > Pinopsida > Pinales > Pinaceae > Picea > Picea engelmannii. Next base: position 498,884 of record ML776576.1, on the reverse strand, counting down.
AACCCCTCTAATGTCTAAATTTGCACAGTTCTTTGAGCTTCACTGGCACATTGATGGTTCTTTTTTTCTTGTCAACTTGGTCTGGTACTCTACTCATTTCTTGCCTAGTTTTAATTTTCAAAGTTTATTAGTATGCTTAGTTTACACAAATAGTTTTTTCAGCACTACCATCCGCCACCTCCTCTGGTTTCCAATTGCCAAGGCAAGTGGCGGATGCCCTTTTTTGGCTGAAAGCATAATAGGCGTCCAATTCTTTAAGTTTCCACTAGTTTGGCGGAATAGGTGGCAGGCCAATGACATGTATCAATTTTGTATAGTGACGGCTCATTAATAGGATTTACCTCTTTTTATTTACAAAAAAAAAACAATGACTTTCTCGACTGTTGCTCAAATTCAGAAACTGAGGTAACCATTGAATTCCTCTCAAAATTCTAAGAAAATTAGTATAAACACCCTATATTTCTCTCAAATAAATCTATGGCACTCAAAACGGTGTTGAACCAAAATCTTAGCACCCCTTGGCACAAATTTTGATGCAACCATTCTACAACTTGGCACACAATTCTCTTTCCCTCAAATTGTTGAGTGTGTGGCTTTATATAGGCTAGGTCAAGGGGTCTAACACCACCCAAATCCATAGATTCCCAATGCAAAATTAATTAAATTTAAATATAAATATTATGGTTGGTTTTAACAAACCATACCGTTGGCGCAACAATCAGAGCTTATGGTTAAGTCGTTGGAATATTTTGAATATTCCCGCGAAGGTCTTGGGTTCGATCCACACTGAGCCCAACAACATTTTATACCCCTCAGACAATATTGGCTAATTAGAGAGTGCCACATGGAACACTCTGATTGGTACACATGTCACGCTCTTACTAGCCCACTTGTTGTACAATCAACACCATGCAAACACAAAATTATCCTACCAATTGGACGTATGGATGCCATGTGGTGAATTATAAATAGTCTATTTGCTAGAACAAATATGCCACCTAACTGCTACATCACTGTACAACCTGCCACGTGTCATCCTTGCAATGATGCCACGTGGACTGTACAGATGACACACGACAAATTTTTACTGGTCCAAATGGGCGTCGAAAATGCCAAAACCGAGTGACACGTGGCAATGTCTCATGTTGTCATGTCAACATGTTGACATCACCCTGTCCCTTGTCAGATGTAGGAATTGTTATGTGACATTGTGTGGGCTTGCCACGTGGCACCCCCATTTTGCCATTTTCCCCATGTTTTTTCTGAAACTTTGAAAAGTCATAACTTCCTCATACGATGTCCCTTTAAGGCCGCTCAAATTGTGTTGGAAATATTTCGTCGAGATTTATGCAATGAAGTCATTTTCATTAGCATTTGAGATGATCAAGTTTTTAGTGTTCCTAGATCCACCTGGATCACATTGTGACTAAAACATTCTAATGGTGACCACATCTCATTTGGAGGCCAAATATTATGAGCCCTAGAAAACTAAATTAGATCATGCAACCCTTGTTTTTCTTCATTGACCATGGTTAACGCCCCAAGACCCGTGTCTAGTATGAAAAATCTCTTAAGGATGCACATATCCCACCAAGATGCCAACTAATTGTGTATATATGGTGGATTGAGGACTATTTCAAGGACTAGGGCCCTAGAATTTTCATTTTGGGCCAAAGGCCTAAGGGCCATCTCTTGTGTGCAAAACCTCCTAATGATACCTATATCCCACTCAAGGAAAAAGGTACTTTCTTAAGGGTTTTTGTGGTGGTTTGAGGAATATTTCACGTCCCATAAGACCTATAATATTAATTTAGGGAAAAAGGACCTTATTTTCCTCCCCCAATCATGGTCAAGGCTCTAAGACCCATCCATATAGTACAAAAACTCTTAATGGCTCCCTATCCCACTCATATGGAAAAGATCATTTTTAGAGGGCTAGTGTTGTAATTCAAGCCCTTGATCATGGCCCATTAGCCCAAGAATCCTCGTTTAGGGTATAATCACAGTATAATTCCATGGATTTCTCCCCCAACCATGGTTAAGGCCTTGAGACCCATTCCTGATGCATAAAACATCATAATGGTACCCATATCTCACTCGAAGGATAATGATGACCTATAGATGACATGGCATTGTTTATGGCTCTTGATCCTTAAAGGCTTCATCAAGGACCCAAGGGCCTTATTATCCTCCCTTAACCATGACCAATGACTTAAGACACCCATCCTGTAATGTTCCTGACTTGGCTAGTCTAGGAAACGCTGCTAATGTGTGTGTAGGATCAATGGTTTACAACATATAAATGATCATACAAATAATAAACACGACAAAGGACTACAAATTTTATATTATGATATATCCATTGATTACAAAATGGCCAAATGCGGCTGAATAAACTGACAATACTCGACTAGATCAACAGAAAAAGGATATTAGCCGGAATACAAATAAGCAACTAAAATATAATACCCGGAATATGGGAGCATTGCAGAATCTATGGATGTGTTGGGACTATGGAAGCTCTGACGATAACTATTGGAAGTCTGGAAAGTTCTCCTTGGGAGCTATACTTCTCGGAATGGCCTGGAAGCTATCCCAAATGATGCACCCTTCTCTAGTCCTCAATACTGGTATCTGTCGGATCCCTCTGCTGATGAATCTGGACCCCAGATGGATACCCCTGGGGGAATGCGCCCCTCTTCTTCTGGAAAAATGTGTCCTAGTGATTCCACCATTGGAATCAGATGTGGTATGTCTCAAAACGACCGCCTTGGTCTACTGGGAATTGTGTCAGAAGGGTTTCCCTGAATCTGGTCTGATACTCGCTCTAGAACCACAAATGTGCCCGCCAAAAGTGTCGCACGTCCAAGTATGGAAAATGCATCCCAATTGATTCCTCCATCGAAATATAATGAGGAACCAAGAAAAATATGCACCTTTCCCTCCTCTCAAATGGGTCGGAGGGAAATCTTGGAATTCTCCCTGGATGGGATAAGTCGGCTACAAACCCTCTCAAAAGTTGCCCCCTCACTCTGGATGAATGTGCCCTTGCTGTTGAACACTCTATAACTATTGTTGAAGAATGATGGAAGACCTGAATGATCTTCCCGGTGACTAGGGTGTGTCTCTCAACACCAAAATAAACCAAATGGTGTCTTCCTCCTGGAATCCACTAAACTATCTCTCCTGAGATGTGCCTCTTCTCCTCAATGACAAGTCATAATCTGCATAATAATGAATTAGGTCGCTGACCCTTCCTTTATATCTTTCCAAAACCCTAAATCATGCTGAAAGCCTAATTCATTGTTGACTTCCAAAACCCTAAATCATTGTTGAAACCCTAATTCACTGTTGACTTCTATTTTTAGCTCATAATGACTTAAAAGCGCTTTTAACCCTTTTTAGCTCAATGTCACTTTCCGAATATAACACCTGTGACTGGAGTGACCTCTAGTAACCTTGTTTACCCCTCTTTGGCCCTGGCTATAGTCTAATGGGGCGGTTTAGAACATTAAGCCTCCTCTCTGGAGCTCTTATTTGGAAAGGGACATTACACATCCCTACCACAAAATACTTCATAATGGTACCCATATTCCACTTAGAGACCAAATATTGCCTCTAAATAGCTTGTGTTGTGGTTTGAGGTCATGTTCATGGCCAATGAGCCTTAAAGATTCACTTATGGTGTAAATCCCTTATTTTCCTCCCTTGATTATGGTTAAGGCCTTGAAACTCATCCCTACTACACAAAAACTCATGACTGTGACCATATCACACTTGTATGCCAAAGATCCACTTTAAAGGATCTATAATGTGGTTTATGGCCTTGATCATGGCCCAAATTAGCTCAAGAATATTAATTTAGGCCTTAATTTCTCCAACTCTAAGGATAATGATCTCCTATAGAAGGCATGTTTTGTGGTTTGTGGCCTTGTTCATGGCCCTCAGTCCCTAAAATATTCATCTAGAGCCTAAGGGCCTTATTTTCTTACCACTCCCATTAGCAAGGCCTTGAGACCCTGATCCGGATTTATGTAGGAACACAATGAAATACAGAAATACACATAAACGTAGAGATGCAACGGAAATAAGACTTCATTTCATTAATAACAAATGACTGAAATATGCTTACAGACAGAATGAAAATAAACTAGCTAGGGCGTTGGCAGCTTATCTCTGAGAAGAGAGGTGGTGGCTACTGGCCTCTGAACTGTGTTACAATGAGGCTCGAAGGCCTATTATTATTGAGAAACATTGGAAAACCCTAAACATCCAAAAACCTAACCCTAGGAGATGAAACGCCAAGAATATGGGCCCCGTTTGGGTAAGTTGGTACATCAACTTCCCAGGGACGTAACTTTGGCATACGATCTCCGTTTGAGGCCTCAAAATGGCTCCGGAAGTTCAGGACCCGAAAAACTACTAAAAATAGTAAACTGTGTGGAAACTGAAAAACTGAAAGAAGCAATGATGGGGGTCCAAGTGGAATAGGTGGGTGGCCACCAATATCCACCTGGATCATTCCTCCCCCCTTAGGAAGAAATGGTCCCCATTGCGTTGAGTTCCTCCATGAGATTTGGAAACTTTTGTTGAACTTGGTCCCTGGTGAGCCACTTGCCTTGGTGAAGGAGTTGGCCTACTTTGACAACTTGATATAGAGGTATCCTTTGTTTTCGGGTGTGCTTGATCTGTGTATCCATGATTCGATCAGTTCTGGATTGTTCCATGTAGTCTGGATTTAACTATGTTGGTGTGAGTTGTTCTTCCATGTCGGACGTGTCTAGTAGAGGTGGAAAGTAGGGCCGAAGGCGGTCCACATTGAACAATGGGTGCAGACCAAGGAATGGTGGAATGCTGAGCTCAAAGGAATTTTCCCCTACAACCTTGGTGAGGGTTTATGACTCATATCAGAGCGGACGAAGCTTGCGGTGGGGTCCAGTGAGGCGCTCCTTTTGCAAATGCAACCACACTTTGTCGCCCACCTGGAAGTTGTGTGGCACCCGATGTTGATCATGTCGCTGCTTGTACTTAGCATTGGCTCTGTCCAAGATGTCATGAACCTGTTGGCGGATGTGTTGAATGTTCTCAATGAAGTTGTTTGCCTTGTCAGCCTCAAACTAGACATGAGTTGAATCTTCCTGAGTAGCCACAAATGGCATGGCTATGTCAATGGCACATAGTGGTTGGAATCCCAAGCCCACTTGAAAGGGGTTGTGGCTGGTTGAGCTATGGAGAGCCCGGTTGTAGCTGTGTTGTACATAGGGGAGGCTCTCATCCCATGTGCGTGGATGCATGGAATTGTATATGCGCAAAATGTGTACGATCATTCGGTTGACGACCTCTGTCTAGCCATCAGTTTGCGGATGGAAAGCTGTGGAATTGGTGAGCTTGGTGTCCAGCATCGACCAGAGGCTAGACCAAAATGTACTGAGGAACCTACTGTCCCGATCTGAGATGATAGACTATGGGATCCCAAAGTGTACCCACACTCGTTCAAAGAAGAGTTTAGTAGTGGCTTATGTTGTGATATTCTTCTTGCAGGCCATCATAATGGACATCTTTGAGAATCAATCGACGACCACAAAAACACAGTCATTTCCATGCTTAGTAGAAGGAAGGCCCGACATGTAATCCATAGAGATGGATTCCCAAGGTCGAATGGGGGTAGGAAGAAGAGTATAGAGGCCTTGCTTCTTGATGGTCTGTTTGGAAATGGCGCAAGCAATGCAGGACTTGATGTACTTCCCGACATCTTGTCGAAGGTTCGGCCAATAGAAATACTTTTGCAGTACTGCCACGGTTTTCTCGACCCCGAAATGCCCAGCGACCCGACTGTAGTGCACCTCCCAAATCATCTTTGCACGCTCTCTTGAAGGAACACAAAGGTGTCCCAGGTGACAAAGCAGGGCATCCTGGAGGTGAAAATTGGGAACTTGCTTACCCTCCAAGAGTGTATTGTATGTGTGGTCAAATTCTGGATCACTTGTGTAGAGAAGTGGCCAATCAGAAGTCTCGTGCCCACAAGAGTTGAGCACAGTAGTTAGTGCCACGATGGGTGGTCGAATGAGGCAGTCTGCAACATTATTGGTGCTGCCTTTTTTGTACTTAATGTTCAAATGAAACTGTTGCAGGTATGTGGACCACTTCTGATGGAAATCGTTCTGCAACTTCCCTTGTGTCTGTATGAACTACAGGGGTCAATGGTCTGTGTGAATGATCATTTCCTTTCCCAAAATGTAATGCTTCCATTGCCGACAAGCCTGCACAATGGAATACATTTCTTTTTCATAAGTGGGATACTTTCGAACTGTGTCGGAAAGTGTCTCACTGTGATATGCCACTGGATGCCCATGTTGAGTAAGCACTGCCCCAATAGCATAGTCAGAGGCATCTGTCTCGATCTCAAATGGTTGTTGCAAGTCTGGTAATATGAGCACTGGTGCAGAGAAGAGGCGATGCTTCAACTCCCCAAACGCCTTCTGTTGAGAATCCCAACACAAACCTGTGGTAGAAATTGGCAAGACCTAAAAAGTTGCGGAGCTCTGTTAGGGTGGTTGGGGCTCGCCAATCCCGAATGACTTGGATCTTTGTTGGATCCACATGCACCCCCCGCTCATCAATAATGTATCCCAGATACTGAACCTCGGTCATGCCAAAAGTGCATTTCTCCAAATTGGCACACAACTTGTGTTGCCGCAGTGTTTGGAGGACCTGTCCAATGTGGTGGAGGTGTTCTTCCCAAGTCTGGTTGAAGATCAGAATGTCATCCAAGTACACCACTACAAATGAGTTGGTGAATGGCCGCAAGATGTCATCCATTAGCCTCATGAAGGTTGCAGGGGCATTCGTCAACCCGAAAGGCATGACCAACCATTCGAAAAGGCCCTCCTTGGATTTGAATGCAGTATTCCACACATCAAAGGGTTCGATTGGTACCTGGTGATACCCAGACTTCAAATCGATCTTGCTGAAATATTTTTCCCCCCTTGAGTTGGTACAGAAGGTCATCAATCCGTGGAATCGGGTACCTATTCTGGACAGTGATCTTGTTCAATGCTCGAAAGTCAACGCAGAGTCTCCAAGTCCCATCCTTCTTCTGCACCAACACGATCGGGCTCCCACGGGGTGATGAACTCGGCCAGATGTGACCTTTATGCAACAACTCATGAACCTGCCTCTTGATTTTGTCATTCTCTAGAATAGAGCACCGATAGATGGGTCCATTGGGCAGTGGCGCACCTGGTGTCAGATCGATGGGGTGCTTGAATTGGCAGTGTAGAGGCACCCCTGCGGAGGAGGTGAAGATGTCTTTGTACTCCTCCACGACCTTATCCACCTATTTTTTTCGTGCAGCGGGGCCCTGTCTAGAGGTCATGGCCACAATCTTCCTCTTTCCCTGAGGGCAGATCATCAGGAAAACAAATTTCCTGGTTTTGGAAATGAGCTTACTGCATTGTTTTGCAGTAACCAAAGAGATGGTGGTAGGCGGTGCTATCTCTGGTATCATGTACAACTTATTGCCAAAAGTGATAATAACAGCACGAGGCCTGGACTCATACACAACATGTCGCTTCCACAAGTACGGTTGGCCTAATAATACATCAAAAACATCAAGAGGATCAATGTCACATAATACCTCATCCGTGAAGGGCTTGATGTTGTAGGGAAGGCAACATTGTTGACTGACGCGAAGGTCTCGTCCTTGGTGCAACCACCCGATGGTGTATGGTTATGGGTGTGCTATGGTCGGCAAACCAGACGCTTCACGACCGCTACCAATATGAGGTTCTTCTGGTTCCCGCTGTCGACAATGAACTGCAACGGGGAACCCTTTACCCACATCTTGGAATGGAAGAGACGCTCTGCCTCCTCTGGATCTTCTGGTTCCTCCTTTTGGATCTTCGTGGTGGCAATGGTGGAATTGGGCTCCGCATCGATAATCTGCTTCCCCTTGTCATTCCCCTTGTCAGGTTTTGATTCAGAGTCAGAGCATGCATCCGATTCAGAATCCTTTAGCTCGGCTACCAGTGACTGCTTGGCCTGACACTCACTTGTGTTGTGAGTGGAGATCTTATGGAACTCACACCACTTCCTCGTGTCCTTTTTTGGCTTGGTGGTGTTGTTATTTTCTTGTGGCTTTGGCGGGTTGTCTTGGATTGCCCCGCCTTGGCTTGGTCCTTTGTTCTACGGTTTGGGGGTACCTTTCCCTTGATTCTGATTTGCAGACCCAAAGTCTCACCTCTTTTTTTTGAACTTTTTCTCAATCTTGGCAGCATATCGGTATGCCACACCAAGTGAGGAGATGTCTAGGAACTCCATTTCCTCCTGAATGTATCTTTGCAGACAACTGCGGTACTTCAACACCAAATTTCTCTGAATATTTGATACCCAACTTTGTGCGTAGGGTATGAAACAGATTCGTCATCTCATGCACATCTTGGTCCCTTTGCTACCGCAACGTAGTCCATTGTATGTATTTGTCCTCATAGCTCCCCACGGGATAATATTGTTCCTTGATGGCATCTCAGAAATAATTCCAAGTGGGTTCCACTGAGAACAAAGAGGGTTCTCCCTCATCCTATTGCTCCGAGTAGGTTTCCCACCAGTCCTTGACATGGGGGGTGGCTTTGAGGAGTGCGAAAATAATCATTTCTCGGTCGAAAAAGTCATGAACCGAGAAATATCCTTCTAACAAATTCAACCATCTATCTACGAAATCTTCATCTATTTGGCCCTCAAATATGGGAATGTCAAAGTTTATTTGTACCTTAAAAGGAGTGGTACCTCTAGAGTGGTTCTTGGATGTCGATGCGCCACCAGTGGGAATCCAATGAAGAATCTGGGCAAAGTTGTCCATCATTGCGTTCCTTTGTTTCTCGAGGGCCTCCTCGAGCAACATTTTGATAGGATCTCCTGCTCCCTCATCTTTCTTTTCTTCCCCCGTGGGTAGTCGTCGGGGTTTGCGAGGCTGATCTTGCAAAGGTTCAACCAGATCGAGCCCCAACTCCTTATATCCCAACCTCGTTGGGGACATGCAAAGAAGGATCAAGAATGAGAAGACCGCTCTGATACCACTGATCCGGATTTATGTAGGAACACAATGAAATATAGAAATACACATAAACCCAGAGATGCAACGGAAATAAGACTTCATTTCATTAATAACAAATGACTGAAATATGCTTACACACATAATGGAAATAAACTAGCTAGGGCGCTAGTTTTACCTCTGAGAAGAGATGTGGCGGCCACTGGCCTTTGAATTGTTTTACAATGACGCTTGAAGGCCTATTATTATTAAGAAACAATGGAAAACCCTAAACATCCAAATACCTAACCCTAGGAGATGAAACGCCAAGACTATGGGCCCCATTTGGGTAAGTTGGTACATCAACTTCCCGGGGACGTAACTTTGGCATACAATCTCCGTTTGACACGTTCTATACCTCGTTAGAAATATATATCCTAGGAATACAACTTTTGGGTGAGAAACATTGATATATAATTCATGTTGCTCCCCGTTTTCCCAAAAAAAACGTCGTTTAAGGCCTCAAAACGGCTCCGGAAGTTCAGGACCCGAAAAATGCTAAAAATAGTAAACTGTGCGGAAACTGAAAAATTGAAAGAAGCAATGGTGGGGGTCCAAGTGGAATATCTGGGTGGCCACCAATATCCACTTGGATCAGACCCATCCCTACCATTCAAGGCATTATAGGAGCAATTGTATTCCACTTAGATGATGAATATCCCCTTTAAAGGACTTGTATGGTGGTTTGAATCTGTGTTCATGGCCATGAGCCCTAGAAGCTTCATTGAAATTCTAATTCCCTTGTCCACCCCCCCCCAAAGATCAAGTCCATGAAACCCATCCCTCATGTGCAAAACCTCTCAAGAGCACCCATATTACCATTGGAGGCCAAAATCCCTATTAGAGGGACTATCTGGTGGTGTGAGGTATCAATCATGGCTTAAACGTCAAAATTATATTCTTTTGAAAAGTAAGAAATTGTTTGTGCATAAACATAAAAATATCACAAGATAAACATTTAGAGATCTTAAATACCTTTCTAATGAACTAAAGAACTCAAAAAATGGATATTAGGGTAGAAAGTTATGGCAAAATTACTAAATATTGTTTAATGTTAAAAATGGCATGCACATACTTTGGAGCACATTCACATTCTTCTGCATGCTTATTTGGAAAACTTTGTAGTGACCAGTGTGGCAATTCGGAAGGCACCAGAGCTGTTGTAAAAGGAAAACATGTAGTTTTTAATTAGTGTGTGTGCATACCTGAATGGGCACGTTCTCCATTGCCACTTTTTCAACCATCAACTTTATGCAAGTGAACTTCTAACAACACTACTTTAAATAATATACCAACGTCTAGAGCCTTCTTAACTCATGATATATCATGCACCTAGAGGGATCAAGTCCCTTGAGGTACAAACCTTTTTATATTACAAAAACTTGAGGAAAGGTTTTCACCTCGAGGGATTTGACCCCTCTCACTGCAAGATAGATCCAGAATTAAGATGAATCTGCATTGGTTTTACGATTGTCATCAACATCAATGAAAATTAATAATTTCCATGTCTTTATTTAATAATCCAAAATAATTGTAAAAAATTATAAATTAAGTTAGTTTTTTTTTTTTAAGTTAATTAAAAAAATCATTTTGGAAATTTTGGAAAAAAAACTATGCTACATAAAGTGATGACGATGGTGTCGTATTCTAACTTCTTTTATATAAGATTGATTTGTAAAGCACAAACAAAAAAAGAGTGAATAAATAAAACTAGGGAAATTAAAATGTTTAAGTTACTTATTTAGACATTTGTTTCCATGTGAGTTTAGATTTACAATAAAGTCTCCCAACTTAGTTAGACTATCTTGATTTAGGATTTTATGAACCAAACTAACTATGATTGCATATATGGAGAAATTGTTGATGAAAACCTCCACTTTCAAAAAAATGATTGAAGAAAACCTTCAATTTAGAAAATGTTGCCCCCCAAAAAAACTTGAAATTGTAGAATGCAAATAAAATGTTGCCCCAAAACAAAATTGTAGAATTCAAAGAAAATGTTGCTCCCCAAAAAGCAAAAAAGTAGAGTGAGCTTGTTGCATGAATGTGTTAATAACATTTCGGCCAGAAGTATTTATATCTTTTTGCGTCAAATCAATGCATCCTCTCTTTTTTTCCCGACGGACGGATGTTTGTATTTCCAACTTTTCGGTCGAAAACAGTTTTTCGATCGAACATTAGTCATTCCGTTAAATCTAACTTTTGGCCGGAAAAAACTAGCTTTCAACTGAACGCCCACAACAACGACAGTGTTCAGAAAACCATGAGTCCTCTCCAACTTACTCCAAGTTTGGAAGGAGTGGACTTCTTAAAATACTAAGCATGGATGATTTTATGGGCTAAATTTTGCTCATGGGCTAATTTTCCATGGTTTTTCCCAAAAAAAGATTCACTATTCTAAAAATGATTCGCGCAAATTCTATAGGATAAAATTATTTTACCTTAAAAATCGTCAAAACTTTATATAAAATCCTTACAAATTTGAATATTTTTACAAAAATATCCCCAAACATTTTATAGTTGGCATATAAAGGATTAGTAAAATTCGCCAAGGTTTCTACATTTTAAAATAAATTTCCATCCTTAAAATCATTCCTAACTATGAGTCTAGTTTCAGAACTAATACCAACACATTTTTAGAATTGAATCTACTTTCATTTGATAAAATTTGTATTCAATTTAATTGTTTTTTAGTAATTTTAATTAATTTTATAAAAAATGTCTGCATATTATTTTTAGATGACATTGTGATTCAGTGAAATGAAAAATCAAATTATTGACAAGTTTTGTTTTTACTGTAAAGTGAAATTCTAAATAAATAAAAAATACTTTTGTTTACCGAAAATTGAAAAAGTTGTGAAAATATAATTTATTTTCTCAAAAAACAAGGAAAATAGACACCCACATTCATGATTTTACTTTGAAAAATAATCAATAGAAAGCTAACAAAATTATTGACAAGTTTTGTTTTTACTATAAAGTGAAATTATAAATAAATGAAAAATACCTTGTTGACGGAAAGTTGAAAAACTTGTGAAAATATAATTTATTTTCTCAAAAAACAAGGAAAATAAACATCTACATTCATGGTTTTACCCTTTAAACAAACTTGGGTGATGGTGTACTTATAATAACAAATTGTTTTTTTGTGTTTGATATTTCATTACTTCATAGGAATGTCAACACTTTATTTTCAATTTTAGGATTTTGTTATAAGAGAGGATTACATCTTCTTGGATGTTTCAAAAATTTTAACCATTTATCAAAGCCATTTTTCCAATCCCTTTTAGTCGAAGATGGATTAGGTGCATTCCAGGGAAACTACAAGAACATGTCTTGGTCAAGTTTTTTCAAGTTGTACTTGTATAGGATATATCTTTTTGTGGATCCACATTTAACGGATATGTTACTAGTATATGATATATCGTTTTAGGGATCCACTTTCAATGGGAAACATATAGGCTTCCATGAGGAGAATGGGTAAGGAGTAATGTCTTTAATCTTGAAATTGCAAGTAATAAATTGTTTTTGGATTGACTCAAATTTTTTTGGAGTTTCCTTGATATGTTTCCCTCCCAAATATGATCACTACCATTACAAAGTTAAAGAAAATAATTTTATTTTATTCCAATGCCAAAAATCTATGTATTTACAATGATTTTCCAAGTTATAATATGTATACAATATTCTAAATGTATTTTTTTATATACTTAAGTATAATAACAAACCATATAATTTTACTAAAACTATTAATTAAAAAAACAAGAAATAAATATTGATGCGAAAAAAATATAGAGAGAAAGTAAAAATAAATAAATAAATATTGAAGAGAAAAAAGTAAAAGAATTAAAATTATAAAATATTTTATAATAAAAAAAAATAGTTAAAAAAAAATTAATCAAAATGTAAAACAAATTAAATTTAAAAAAATAGTTATATATATATATATATATATATATATATATATATATATATATATATATATATATATATATATATATATATATATATATATATATATATATATATATATATATATATATATTTAAATGAAACAGATAATTTATATTGAAGATCAACCATCATTACAAGGGAGTAGCTTCCCGCTTAATCTGAATACATCATTTCATTCTTACATAGATTTGAGAAGTGGGATATCTGAAGCTACGAGATAGGGGTCCATAAGGGGGTTTCATCATTTTTCTTGAGCACTCCTGAAGGCATTTGACAGCCCATATTCGTCTTTGCATCCGCTTCCTTGTTCGATCCACAGAGGATGTGGAAAAAGCGAGGGGAAGAGAAGTCTTGCAGCACTTGACAAAGTCTTTGTAAGGCCTTGTTGATTATTGGATTTTTGAATTGATCATTCGTGTTTAAATTCTTAATCATGATTTCAGAATCTCCAAAGATTTGTATTTCTTTAATGCTATTTTCTCATGCTATCTGACAAGCTTTTAGCAGCCCGAGAATTTCAGCCTGATTATTTGTTCTCTCACCAAGACCCCAACTGAAGTTGTCTTTTCGGGTTCCATTCGAGGAGTAAATCACTCCACCTACTCCTGGATTTCCCTTGGAGGATCCATCGAAAAATATTGAGGCTATGCTTTGCCTCCTCCACCAATCTTGAAAAACTGCATCTTTGTCTCGCAAACACCAAATTGAATTTTTTGAAGGGCGAGCAATGGTTTGAGTTCTGTCTCGGAAGGTGAAGGTTCTAGTCCATTTCTTTTCTTTGGGAAGAAGAGTAATTTCTTTCATGGTGAAGTGATTTGTCACTTTTTTGAGGAGAAGAGATTTTTCTTTCGCTACCACCGTTGAGGGGGAAGACGACATGTTGTTGAAGATTTGATCGTTTCTAGTCAGCCATAGTTTCCAACAAATGTATTTGGGGATGGCATGCCAAATTCTTCTCCAAGTTGGACTACATTGAATGTATTGAGGGTAGCGCGCCTTCCATGAGGAAAATAATTCAACCACTGAGATCTGTCTCGGGGTTGTGGCATTGAGGCCTTGAAGAGCGATTTTCCATACTTCTTGCATGAAAGGACAGTCTACAAATAAATGGTCCATCATTGCAAGTTCTACACATGGGGCATCTATGAGGTCCTATGAAGCCTCTTTTCACCAGATTTTCACCTGTTAATGTTTTCTTGTGCCTTAAAACCTAGCTAAAGAAGTTTACTTTAGGGAGGCCGAGGGGGTCCCAGACCTACTTCCAGAGGGTCGTTGTCTCTTTCGAAGCTTGTGGGGGATGTAGAGTGATATAACCTTGAGCTACTGAGTAAAAACTGGATTTGCCCCATCCCCATTTATCCCTTGAGAGGAGATGTACAGGTGTGCAGTCTATCAACGCTACCAGGAGGAGGGATTTTTGCAAATGCATTTGATTTGGGACATCTGGTAGATCCCAACTTTGCCATCTTCTTGAATCATCCCACACAGAGATGTTTGTTATTTTAATTATGCCACACTGAGATATCCATGCTCGGATTTCTTTGAGGCCTTCTGACTCGGAGAGGGGGGTGTTGCCCATAATGTTGTCTTGCCACAACATTGTTTTTTTTTCCATTCCCTGGGATTCGAAATAAATTCGTTTGGAAGGGTTCCAGACCACGCCTGCAGATATTCCAGATCGAGGTTCCTTTGGGGGTGTTTGTTGCCAGGAGGTTTCTCATAGAGGCTCCATTGAGATTTTTTTTTTTAAGAGGTTTCTTACTAGATGTCTATGGTTTGCATATAGATTCCAGATTATTTTTTCTCCTAGTGCTAAGTTTGCAAGCTCACGGTCTCTTACCTGTAGGCCACCTTTAGCATAGGGTCGTTTGACAGTTTCCCAATTGACCAAGTGGTATTTCTTTTGGTTGCCTTTACCTCCATGCCAGAGGAAGTCTCTAATCATCTTTGTGATTTGGATCGTGATTGTCTTTGGTGCCAGGAGAAAGGAAGCCTGATATATTGGCAGGGAGGTCAGGACTAATTTTATGAGGGTGAGTTTCCCAGCATTGGTGAACCACTGTCCTCCCCAAGCTGAGATTTTAGCTTTGACTTTTCTTATAATTTCTTCCCACAAAGAAGATTTGTTGGGGCCCAGGGTTAAGGGGAGTCCTAGATACTTTATTTTTTCCCAAGTAGCATAGCCCGAAAACCCTAGGCGAAGGGATATTATTTGAATTGTTTGTTGTTCTGTATTCCTCTCATACACTGCACTTTTCCTTTTATTGATGAGTGCATCGGAGATGCTGCAGAAGCTTTGGAGAATCTCGTTGAAGTTTTTTGCAATTTTTACTGAGGCTCCACCCAACATGAGGGAGTCATCTACAAAGAGGGCATGATTGATTGGGTCAATGCCCTTCGTCTGCCTAATGCATGGGACTGAGTCGGTTCTCTTTTCAGCAGTCAACTTCTTTCTTAGAGTATCATCCATCAAGATATACAGGAAGGGGGAAAGAGGGTAGCCTTGCCTTAATCCCCTCGAGGACTGAAAATAGTTTGTCGGACTACCATTTACTAGAGGGGCTATCCATGGATTTTCAGTGCATGCTTTTATCAAGTTAACGAAGTCAGAGAAAAACCCAAAAGAAAGGAGAACTTTGTAAAGGAATGATAGATTTACCCCGTCGAAAGAATTTGCCATGTCAATCTTTATCAACATCCCTTGCTCCTTTCATTGGTGACTGGAGTGCATGGCTTCTTGGACATGTATAACATTGTTGAGAATATGTATCCCTTTGACAAATCCACCTTGCATGGGGGAAATGAGATTCTCTAGCAGGGGCCTGATTCTATTTGCCAAAATTTTGGACATAATTTTATAAGAAGCGTTGCAAAGCGAGATATGTATGAATCTTTCAAAGGAGCACAAATTAACTTCTTTGGGGATTAAAGCAAGGAAGGTGGAGTTAGTGCTACCTCCTACTTTAGCTCTTTGGTGAAAAGCTTTAACCATCCTCAGCAGATCCGTCTTTATTATGTTCGAGAAAGCTCTATAAAAATGTATTGTGAATCTGTTAGGTCTTGGGGCTTTGTCAGGCTCCATGGACCAGATGACATTGTAGATTTCTTCTTCAGAAAATGGTTTCATGAGCGGTGAATTGTCATTCCTGCTTATAAGAGAGGGAATGTGTGAGAGGAAATTTGAGATAACCTCATCACAACCAGAGCCTTCTTCCTTATAAAGTCTCTTGAAGTGAGTTTATGCTACGACCTTTAGTTGATCAAACCCTTTGTGGATCAATCCATCTGATGAGGCAATTTCAGAAATGTGGTTTCGGGAGAGACGAGTTTTGAACGATCGATGGAAGAAAGTAGTGTTTTGGTCTCCATCTTTCAGCCACAAGCTTCGGTACTTAAGCCTCCGATACTCTTATTCAAGGAAAAATCACAGAAATTTTTGCTTTGGGCAGCTTGTTCTTTCTCTAAATATGAATTGAGGATGTCTTTGATCTCCAATTCAGCTTGCAATTCTGATAACTATTGAACAACCTCATGTCTGTGACTAAGTGGAGTATTCATGGTCTTTTTAACCTAGGCTTTCAATGCATGTTTTGTTTCTTTTAATTTTTTCTCCCACACAAACCTCGGAGACCTGGTAATAGAAGAGGACCATGTTGAGTGTACAGTTTCAAGAAATCCCTTCTTTTCGATCCAAAGAGGGTTGAACCGGAAAGGGATTAGGCACATATTTTCTTCTTCTTCCAGAGTCAAGAGGATGGGTTTGTGATCGGAAGTCAGTTTTGGAAAGATCTTGGAAGAGATTATCCTCCTTTCATGTAGAAACATGCTTTGGATTAAGAATATGTTCAAGCGAGATGAGATGTGATCGGTCTCAACTCTATTGTTTGTCCAGGTATAGTGATCTGGATTATTTTCGGCACGAAATGAGAGCGGAGATATAATAAAGAAATGCACAGAGATATCACGTATATCCAATAATATAACAGAAATATATCAGAGATGAAACCATAAACACAGAGATACAGTAATACATGATTTCTATTAATCAAATAAATGTACAAAGATTGTAAAGATACAGAGTGAAAGACTCGCTAGAATGGTGGCATCTTATCTCTGAGAATAGATGTGACGGCTACTCGCATTCGCAAGAAGATGATTACAATGAGGCTCTTAAGGCCTTTTTACAATAAACAGGAATTCCAAAAACCCTACACATCCAAAAACCTAACCCTAGGAGATGAAGCGCCAAAAGTCATGTGGGCCCCGTTTGGGTAAGTTAGTACATCAACTTCTCGGGGTCGTAACTTTTGCATACGATCTCCGTTTTAGGAGTATGATAGCTCGTTGGAAAGGTATCTTAGAGGAGATTTAATTTGGGGGCTTAATCATGCCTTTGACTATCATTGATAACCTCGATCTCTAAAAACATTCATTTAGGCCCTCAAAATGGCCCCGGAAATTAAAACCTGCTAAAAATAGTAAATTGCCAAAATTGCCATAAAACGGTTTTGAGCCAGTTGAAAAAGGTGGGTGGCCAGCGATATCCACCTGGATCAATCCTCCCTCCTTAGGAAGAAATGGTCTCCATTGCGTTGAGTTCCCGGGGAGAGAGAAAAGTGTTTGTTGGATCTGCATCTTGGTGGGCTGCTTGTATTGTTGGAGGCGTCGCGCTGCTTAGTTTGTGGAAGTCTGTCATGAACCTGTTGAAGCTGAGGTTGTTCAAAAAGTTGAGCTACATGAGAGGAAGGTGTGTAGAAGGAGCCTTTGCGCTTTTTTGCAACCTTTTCGACCTGCTTATGTTGGATAGAAGGTGCAGGGGGCGAGGCTATAGTGGTTGCAGTGTCCTTCTGTTCCCCTTTTGAACAGATTGTGAAGAAGCTGAATTTTGCAGTATGAGATACTACCTTGTGACACTTTTTAGGTGGAACAATAGTTGGAAATACCTCTAGTATTCTGTAGAGATGACCCCCCAAAGTAACAATGACACTACGGGGTCGAGACTTATAAACAACATGGCGTCTCCACATATATGGTTGGCCCAAGAGAACATCACAGACATCCAGTGGGGAAACATCACATAATACCTCATCCTTGAAGGGTTGGATGCTGTATGACAATCGACATTGTTGGATGACACAGAGATCTCATCCTTATCGAAGCCACCTGATGTTGTATGGTTACGGGTGTGGTGTTGTCGACAATCCCAACTCTTTGACGACCTTTGTTGAGATGAGGTTTTTCTGGCTTCCGCTATCAACAATAAAATGTAGTGGAGTCCCCTTCATCCACATCTGTGAACGAAAAAGGCGCTCCCCCTCTTCAGGATCTGTTTGTTCTTCTGGTTGAATTGTTTCGGTCGCAACAATAGCAGTGGGGTTTGCATCAATGATCTGTCCTTTACCAATATTTTCAGAATCAGATTCTGAATCAGGGTTTGGCTCCATGTCTTTGATCTCAGCCACCAATGACTATTTTGAGCGACATTCATCGGTGCAGTGCCAGGGGCTTTTGTGGAAATCACACCATTTTCCGGTGTCCTTCTTTGTCTTCATGTGACCCTTCTTTTCCTGTGTCTTGGACTGGTTTTCGGGAGATTGTTTGTTAGGGCCGTCTTTGTCATACTTTGGTTGTTGCGGATTTGCAGACCTGAATTCCCATTTGTTCTGGTGCTTAAATTTCTGTTCAATTTTAATAACATATCGATAAGCAACACTGAGTGATGAGATGTCCAGAAAATCCATTTCAGACTGGATGTATATGTGTAGAGCCCCACGGTATTTCAGAACCAAATGTCGCTCGGAGTCTTTGATACCTAGCTTAGTGCCCAAGGTATGGAAGGTATTGGTGAACTATGGAACTTCTTGGCCCCTCTCTTAGCACAGTGTGGTCCATCTCATGTACTGGTCCTCATAGTTTCCAACAGGGTAATAATGTTCTGTTACCGCATCCACAAAAAAATCCCAAGTGGGATCGACCCCATATATTCCAAACTCCTGTATGGAACTTTTCTCCCAGTAAGTTTCCCACCAATGTTTGACATGAGGGAGAGCTTTAAGGAGTGTGAAGGTGATCTTTTCTTTGTCAGAAAAATTGTGAACAGAGAAATAACCTTCTAGTAGAGTTAAGCATCTTGCTAGGGCTTCTGCATCTATCTGTCCTTCAAATACAGGAATATCAAAATTAACGTGTACCTTGAAAGGCGAGGTGCCTCCAAAGTGGTCGCTTGATGAAGATGCGCCTGATGTTATCAGTAGGCGTTTAAGGATGTGAGAAAAATTCTCCATCATTTCGTCCCTCTATCGCGTGAGAGATTTCTCAAGCAACAGATTGATAAGATCGTCTGCTCCGTCGTTTTTCTTTTCTTCCACCATTGAGGGTTTCTTGGGTGTGTGAGAGAGATTGTCTTCAAGAGAGACAACCTTGAGACCCAAATTTCTATACTCGGACCTCGTTGGGGACATGCACTGAAAAAATGATCAAGAGCAGCCTGCTCTGATACCACTGATCCAGATTATTTTCGGCACGAAATGAGAGCGGAGATATAATAAAGAAATGCACAGAGATATCGCGTATATCCAATAATATAACAGAAATATATCAGAAATGCAACCATAAACACAGAGATACAGTAATACACGATTTCTATTAATGAAAGAAATGTATAGAGACTATAAAGATACAAAGTGAAAGACTCGCTAGAATGGTGGCAGCTTATCTCTGAGAAGAGATGTGACGGCTACTCGCATTCGCAAGAAGATGATTACAATGAGGCTTTGAAGGCCTTTTTACAATAAACAGGAATGCCAAAAACCCTAGACATCCAAAAACCTAACCCTAGGAGATGAAGGGCCAAAAGTCATGTGGGCCCCATTTGGGTAAGTTAGTACATCAACTTCCCGAGGTCGTAACTTTTGCATACGATCTTCGTTTTAGGCGTATGATAGCTCGTTGGAAAGGTATCATCAAGGAGATTCATTTTGGGGGCTCAATCATTCATTTGGATATCATTGATAACCTCTATCTCAAAAAACCTTCATTTACGCCCTCAAAATGGCCCCGGAAGTTAAAACCTGCTAAAAATAGTAAATTGCCAAAATTGCCATAAAACTGTTTTGAGCCAGTCGGAAAAGGTGGGTGGCCACCGATATCCACCTAGATAAATCCTCCCTCTTTAGGAATCAATGGTATCCATTGCGTTGATTTCCCGGGGGAGAGGGAAAAGCGTTTGCTGGATCTGCATCTTGGTGAGCTGCTTGTATTGTTGGAGACATTGCGCTGCTTAGTTTGTGGAAGTCTGTCATGAACCTGTTGAAGTTGAGGTTGTTCAACAAGTCGAGCTACATGAGAGGAAGGTGTGCAGAAGGAATCTTTGCGCTTTGCTGCAACCTTGTCGACCTGCTTCTGTTGGATAGAAGGTGCAGGGGGCGAGGCTGTAGTGGTTGTAGTGTCCTTATGTTCCCCTTTTGAATAGATTGTGAAGAAGATGAATTTTGTCGTATGAGATACTACCTTGCGACACTTTTTAGGTGGAACAATAGTTGGAACTACCTCTGGTATTCTGTAGAGATGACCCCCCAAAGTAACAATGACACTACGGGGTCGAGACTCATAAACAACATGGCATCTCCACATATATGGTTGGCCCAAGAGAACATCACATATATCCAGTGGGGCAACATCACATAACACCTCATCCTTGAAGGGTTGGATGTTGTATGACAATCGACATTGTTGGATGACACAGAAATATCATCCTTGTCGAAGCCACCCGATGTTGTATGGCTGCGGGTGTGGTGTTGTCGACAATCCCAACTCTTTGATGACCTCTGCTGAGATGAGGTTTTTCTGGCTTCCGCTATCAACAATAAAATGCAACGGGGTCCCCTTCACCCACATCTTTGAATGAAAAAGGCGCTCCCCCTCTTCAGGATATTTTGATTCTTTTGGTTGAATTGGTATGGTCACGACAATAGTAGTGGTGTCTGCGTCAATGATCTGTCCTTTACCAGTATTTTCATAATCAGATTCTAAATCAGGTTTTAGCTTCTTGTCTTTGATCTCGACCACCAATGACTGTTTTGAGCGACGTTCATCGGTGTTGTGCCAGGGGATTTTGTGGAAATCACACCATTTTCCAGTGTCCTTCTTTGTCTTCCCGTGAACCTTCTTTTCCTGTGTCTTGGACTGGTTTTCGGGAGTTTGTTTGTTAGGGCTGTCTTTGTCATACTTTGGTTGTTGCAGATTTGCAGACCTGAATTCCCATTTGTTCTGGTGCTTAAATTTCTTTTCAATTTTAACAGCATATCGATAAGCAACATCAAGTGATGAGATGTCCAGAAAATCCATTTCAGTCTGGATGTATCTGTGTAGAGCCCCACGGTATTTTAGAACCAAATGTCGCTCGGAGTCTTTGACACCCAGCTTGGTGCGCAAGGTATGGAAGGTATTGGTGAACTCTGGAACTGCTTGCCCCTCTCTTGCCGTAGTGTGGTCCATCTCATGTACTGATCCTCATAGTTTCCAACAGGGTAATATTGTTCCTTTACCGCATCCACAAAAAAATCCCAAGTGGGATTAGCCCCATATATTCCAGACTCCTCTG
Source organism: Picea engelmannii (assembly GCA_009831015.1). Classification (NCBI taxonomy): domain Eukaryota; kingdom Viridiplantae; phylum Streptophyta; class Pinopsida; order Pinales; family Pinaceae; genus Picea; species Picea engelmannii. The sequence continues at coordinate 477,240 of ML776576.1, read as the reverse complement.
TGGAACTTTGCTCCCAGTAAGTTTTCCACCAATGTTTGACATGAGGGAGAGATTTAAGGAGTGTGAAGGTGATCTTTTCTTCGTTAGAAAAATTGTGAATAGAGCAATAACCTTCTAGCAGAGTTAACCATTTTTCTAGGGCTTCTACATCTATCTGTCCTTCAAATACAGGAATATCAAAATTAACTTGTACCTTGAAAGGCGAGGTGCCTCCAAAGTGGTCGCTTGATGAAGATGTGTCTGATGCTATTGGCAGGCGTTTAAGGATGTGATCAAAATTCTCCGTCATTTCGTCCCTCTGTCGCGTGAGAGCTTGCTCAAGCAACAGATTGATAGGATCGTCTGCTCTGTCATTTTTCTTTTCTTCCGTCATTGAGGGTTTCTTAGGTGTGCGAGAGAGATTGTATTCAAGAGAGACAAGCTCGAGACCCAACTTCCTATACTCAGACCTCGTCGAGGACATGCACTGAAAAAATGATCAAGAGCAACCTGCTTTGATACCACTGATCCAGATTATTTTCGGCACGAAATGAGAGCGGAGATATAATAAATAAATGCATAGAGATATCACATATATCCAATAATATAACAGAAATATATTAGAGATGCAACCATAAACACAGAGATACAATAATACACGATTTCTATTAATGAAAGAAATGTACAGAGACTGTAAAGATACAGACTGAAAGACTCTTATCTAAAAATGATGAAGACTTGTATTCTTGAAAATATTTGCAAGTTTTAATTCATGTGTTCAAATGCAAATGGATCAATTTTGCAAACACAAATTTTTATAGAAATTACACATTCAAGATGCATATAAACAACAATAAATAACAGTGAACAGAAAACACATAACACAACAAATGATAAAGGAGTTCACCCCTATCTTGGGCTACATCTCCTGGTCCAGCTTCCATTGGATCTTTTGTATTATTTGCTCCAAGTGCTAAAATATGTGCTTTACAATGCTCAAAATTCCAAATAGATGGCTCCAATGGCTTCAGAACATCCCAAAACCCCTAGCTGGGCTTTTTCGGCACCTCTTTTGGCCAAAAATTGAAGAAGATAGGCTTCCTGAAAGTTCCCCTTCAAACTTGTTGTCTTTGGATCGCCAAAATGCACCCTTGCCTCCTCAACCTAGCCCCCACGCGCATATATGTGTAAAAACCCAGCACCGGGTGCAACTGCACAACCGATGCAAACTGTAGGACGGTTACGCGCCTTGGCCCCTAACCGCCAAGGCCGAGGGCACATGGGCCACCATATGATCGCGTGTATATATAAGAAGGGCCACTTTTTAAAAACCAAATGGAAACGTTCAGAGGCGCACGCCAGAGGTTCTATTGTATATACATAAGATCGGGGGTCAGGGCTAAGCCCCGGCCCGGACCGCGCCCCAACCCACAACACATTTCAATTTAAATAAATTTATTGCCATATATATAATAAGAAACATGTGGTGGCGCACCGGTTGGGTGGCCCTTCCCAAGGCTTTACCCCTGCTCGGAGGTCGCAGGGTCAAATCCTGCCAACAGCATAAATTTTAAGCCAACTCTAGGGTGACACGTGGCGGCCACTGAGTGGGCCACGTGTCAACATTTCATTCACCATCAATGACACGTGTCATATGCCAACTCGTCCATAATCCTGCCAACCAACACCTGCCATGTGTCGTATGGCCCTACCACATGTCGTACGGCTCTGCCACGTGTCGTACGATCTGCCACGTCAGCATCCTTACGAACTGTATAGTCAACACATATTTTTTTCATGTTTGTCGTTTTGAACAAAACGTGATATCTCTCTCATCCGACTTCCGTTTGAACCCAAACGAGTTGTGTTAGGTTCGTGACGACGAGGCCTACGCTCCCGTTCAATTTGAAGTGATTCCGAGCACTTTGAATTTTGAGCAAAATTTGATCCCCTGGATCACACCTCCCCATTGGAAAGCTTTTGGACCTCCAAAAGACTATTTTCAGTCTATCTGAAGATGAGGGTATAGCTCCCTCACCTTTCCAACCTCAATCCACTTGTCTTTGCTTGTATTTGTGCCTTTAAGACCAACTCGAAGATATTCCACATTTCCTCGTGTTGAAGTTCTCATTCTCCTGTCAAGGATTGTGTCTTCATGCAGTTCTGTAAGATATTCTGGGGATAAATCATCTATATAAGGAATCTGAACATGCTCTCATTGATCATCAATCAAAGGAGGCTCATACAATTTCAAATTCTCAACATTAACAACTGCATACATTTGCATATAAGGAGGCAAATCTAAACGGAAGGCATTGTTACCAATCTTGTCAAGAATCTTGAAAGGACCATATCG
>ML776576.1:449798-471598 GCA_009831015.1 Picea engelmannii | reverse complement strand
CTAAATTCTTGAGTAAAGCTTTGCACATTTTTTCCTTTAGCTTGTCTAAAATTTTGCCAATCCATAGTAGCTTTTTGCATATATGCCAATGGGTAAAATTGTTTTTTAATTGCAACAATAAAATCATTCCAAGAGGTTAAAATCTTACCATGTTTCTTCATGTCCTCTTGAGTCTTGGATTCCCACCAAATGAGTGTTGCACTATCCAATCTTAAAGAAGCAAGCTGAATCTTAGTTTCATCGTCTTGAATTTTTTGTATCCTACAATACGCCTCAATCTAACGAATCCAATTATCTAATTCCTCAGCATGTATCTCTCCATTGTACATTGGCAATTCGAATTTAATATCAAGCTTTAACAAAGGAATTTGTGAAGGAGTTTTACCACGTCCTTTTGGAGAATTTGGAAGAGATCTTGAACTGGTAGAAGAAGAAGAAGAAGATGGAGGTGAGGGTGGTGGAGAAACACCATTCCCTCCATTTCCATTTGGAGTTTTATCACCACTGTCTCCCTTGTGCTTTGAAGGGTTGGAGCCTTCACCTTGCAACCTTGTATTCCTTTCTTCCATCAAGAGTTTCATCATTTCTCTCATTTCCATGAAAGCCTTTCTGAGATCTTCATCTTCTGTAGGAATATGTTCATGACTCTCTTCATGAGCCATACTTGGTGAATGTCTCCTTGAAGCTTGCGGTGATGATATAATCTTCCTTATTGAAGGATGAGAACTTGGCTCTACAAGTTGACCTTCTCCTCTTGCGAGTTTCAACCTTGTGAGCATCAGAAAACAAAACACTTGCAAATACTCAAGTCTTCAAAAACCTATGTTCTGATACCAACTTGATCTAAAAATGATGAAGACTTGTATTCTTGAAAATATTTGCAAGTTTTAATTCATGTGTTCAAATGAAAATGGATGAATTTTGCAAACACAACTTTTTATAGAAATTACACATTCAAGATGCATATAAATAGCAGCAAATAACAGTGAACAGAAAACACATAACACAACAAATGATAAAGGAGTTCACCCCTCTCTTGAGCTACATCTCATGGTCCAGCTTCCAATGGATCTTTTGTATTATTTACTCAAAGTGCTAAAATATGTGATTTACAATGCTCAAAATGCCAAATAGATGGCTCCAATGGCTTCAGAACGTCCAAAAACCCCTAGCTGGGCTTTTTCGACACCTCGTTTGACCAAAAATTGAAGATAAGCTTCTTGGAAGTTCCCCTTCAAACTTGTTGTCTTTGGATCACCAAAATGCACCCTTGCCTCCTCAACCTAGCCCCCACGTGCATATATGTGTAAAAACCCAGCACCGGGCGCAACCGCACAACCGGTGTGAACTGTAGGACGGTTACGCTCCTTGGCCCCTAACCGCCAAGGCCGAGGGCACATGGGCCACCATATGACTGCGCGTATATATAAAAAGGGCCACTTTTTAAAAACCAAATGGCAATGGTCGGAGGCGTGCGCCGGAGGTTCTATTGTATATACATAAGACCGGGGGTCGGGGCTAAGCCCCGGCCCGGACCGCGCCCCAACCCACAACACATTTCAATTTAAATAAATTTATTGCCATATATATAATAAGAAACATGTGGTGGCGCACCAGTTGGTCGGCCCTTCCCAAGGATTTACCCCTGCCCAGAGGTCGCGAGGTCAAATCCTGCCAACAACATAAATTTTAATCCAACGCCAGGGTGACACGTGGCGGCCACTGAGTGGGCCACGTGTCATCATTTCATTCACCATCAATGACACGTGTCATATGCCAAATTGTCCACAATCCTGCCAACCAACACCTGTCATCTGTCATACGACCCTGCCACGTGTCGTACGACTCTGCCACGTGTCGTACGGTCTGCCACGTCAGCATCCGTATGGACTATACAGTCAACACATTTTTTTTGCTTGTTTGTCGTTTGAACAGAACGTAATATCTCTCTCATCCGACGTCCGTTTGAACCCAAACGAGTTGTGTTGGGTTCATGACGACGAGGCCTACGCTCCCATTCGATTTGAAGTGATTCCAAGCACCTTGAATTTTGAGCAAAATTTGATCCCCTGGATCAAACTCGCTAGAATGGTGGCAGCTTATCTCTGAAAAGAGATGTGACGGCTACTCGCATTCGCAAGAAGATGATTACAATGAGGCTCTGAAGGCATTTTTACAATAAATAGGAATGCCAAAAACCCTAGACATCCAAAAACCTAACCCTAGGAGATGAAGTGCCAAAAGTCATGTGGGCCCCATTTGGGTAAGTTAGTACATCAACTTCCTGGGGTCGTAAATTTTGCATACGATCTTTATTTTAGGTGTATGATAGCTCATTGGAAAGGTATCATCGAAAAGATTCATTTTGGGGGTTAAATCATGCCTTCGACTATCATTGAGAACCTCGATCTCTAAAAACCTTCATTTAGGCCCTCAAAATGGCCCCGGAAGTTAAAACCTGCTAAAAATAGTAAATTGTCAAAATTGCCATAAAACTATTTTGAGCCAATCGGAAAAGGTGGGTGGCCACCGATATCCACTTGGATCATATAGAGTCCTTTCGAAGGCTTGAAGTCAAGGAGGTCCCACTGATGGACTAGCTCCTCTACGAAGGGGAGCATTTGGTCCATGTTGTCGTTGCCTCCTCTCTTTTCTTTTAGTTCGAAAACAAGATTCAGACTCCAGCTAGAATGATGTTCGAAGGAGAGAAAATCTCTAAAAAATTTGCTAGCGTTTGCCAACAATATTTCTTCTCAGAGTACTTAACAGGAACATAAAGATTGAAGAGTGAGAGAGAAATCTTACTTGGGAGATGTCAGAGTTCAATGAATATCTAATGTTGAGTCTCGAAGGAGCTTTCTAAATGGAATTTGTCTTTCTCCCACAAGGTTGCAAGGCCACATGAAGAGCCCCTTGCACTGATGGCTTCCCTGCATTTTTCTTCCCTTTCTGATTGTTGATTTCTAGAAGGGTGTTCCCTTCAATTTTTGTCTCTTGGAGAAAGAGGATCTCGGGAGGGTCGATTTTCAGAAGGTCTTTGACTACTTCAGCCTTCAAGGGATTCCCCAAGCCTCTGCAATTCCAAGAGACTATACACATTATTTACTGGAGTAGGGAGGACCTCCCTCGGGGGGGCTTTTTCTGGTATTCCTTCCAATGGACATTTCAATGGTGGGTTGGCTTCCTTGCATTTTTTGCCTCTCAACTTCGTCTTCTCTTGCTTCTTTATGGGATTTTCTCCCTGCTCTTTTTGAGGGTCTCTCAAAAGACTCATCTTCCAAGGATCTGGAGATTTTCGGTGGTTTCTTTTTTATTATATCTACGTAGGAAGGGGAGGAGGAGGCTCCAGTTGGGAGGCCAGAAAGGATCTCAACATTATTGTTTCTTGTTGTGGGAGAGAGGATTTGTTATTCAAGTTCCTCGATCATTGGGTCAGATATTTCTGGGGGGTTGCTAAGGATTTCGAAGGGATTTTTGGAAGCCTCTGGGAATGGGAGGGCTGAGCTCCCTTCCCCTAGGGCATTCCCTGCCGAGGGGGCACTGGACCCCTTTGACGTACCTTTCCCTTTGGATCTATTGTTGTATTTTGACGGGGCTGCTTTCTGGACATGTGTCCATTAGTCTCCTTTTAAGATGTCCACCTCTTGCTCGACTTTCTTTTTGCAATGCCGGGCGAAGTGACCGTATCCATGGCAATACCTGCATTTAAATGGAAGTTGTTCATAGTCCAGTTCTTGAATGTAAGACCAGTCTGCAACCTTTAGTTGAATGGCTTCCGGGAGCCCCACCTCCAGATCGACTTCCACGCATATTCTTGCACATGAATATTGTTTCTTTTTGTCTGCTTTGTCAATGTATTTTCCGAGGGTGTTTCCAATGGATTCTAGAGATTTCGGATTCCAGCAATGCAGGGGTAAATGAGGAAGGCGCACCCAGACCGGAACAACCGAGGGCACATCTTGCATTGGATCGAAATCTGGAGACCATTTGTTCAGGTACAAACCTTGAGGGCCCATAAAATATGGTTCGTTCCTGAAGACGAGGTTTATGTCTTCTAGATTGTCAAAAACAAAAATGAAGAATCCCCTATCAACCAGATGGATTTTGATGCCTTCTTTTACTAGGGTACTCCAGTTCCTCTGCACCCATTCATATACGGCTTTGGGCGAAGGCCATAAGTCCATGAACTGCCCAATGAGCCCCCACTCAGCCAAGGTTAGAGCAGATCTACAAGTTTCTTCGGCTGGTAGGTCGATTGAAGGGATGTTGTCCAGTTTTTTAACGAATTTCTGTTGCGAATCTGAGGCAGGTCGTTTGTTGCATGCAACGACCATCTTCTTGAAATCGTCTATCTCGGAAGGGAGAGGGGGTGGTGGAGCCTTGGGGCCCCCTCCTAGGGCCATGTAGAGAGGGCAAGAGGAAAGGAGACGCACTAATGAACGCGCGCGCGACCTGGGGAGAGCAACAATCTCAACCTTAAAAATTAATTATATACTAAAGTTTTGATATTGTATTAATAAAAATTAAGTAGATAATTTTTAATATTGTAAATTTTTCATACTTTAAAAAAATATATAAATAATTTATAAGGAAAAAATATAGATGAGAAAAAAAAACACAAAGAAAAAGAGCAACAAAATGTGTTCGAATGAAAACATAACAAACCATTGAAAGGTTAAAAACGAATAAATAACACAAACACAAAAGACAAAAGTAGGTGAAACTAAAATGCAAACTAATATTTTTTAAGAAAAACTAAGAACAAAGACTTAGGAGAAAGAAAAAAATGAAAACAAATGATTGAGAGAATAAAAGATAAGAGATGAGAAAGGGTAAAACATAAACGTTTTTTTTTTTTTTTAAGTTAGTTTATAATTTATTTTTCAAGGTTTTATATTTATTGAAATATGATTATAAATTTTTAAGTTGATAATGTTTTATTTAGTTATTAAATTGTAATTTAATTTTATATATATATATATATATATATATATATATATATATATATATATATATATATATATTATTTTTTAATTTTATTGTAAAAACATAATTTTAATAAATAAATATATAAGATTAAATGTAAAATGTTTTTATTATTTTCTTTTAAAACTAGGTATGTATTTAAATAAATTTAATTAAATTTTAATTTTTATAAAGATTTTTCACAACTTATCTTATTATGTAGATGTAACATGCTTTTTGTTTTGGGTTGGTAGGTGTAGGGGAGTCTCTTTGATCTCATAGGAAACATGGTTGTCTAGTACATGTGGGAGCTTAGTCTGCATTGCAACGGAAAAAGATTTCAAAACATTAATAACAATGGGGGACTCTACGTTGGTTATTAAAGTCATGATAAAGTTATGATAAATCAAACAAACCCTTGGGGGAACAAATTGAGCTCTCTCATCTCAAGAATCAACCAAATCCTCATATAGTTGGACACAAAGTGGGAAGGATGACAAGTGGCCTCCACAGTTCTCACACTTTGTTTGTATCGATCCTTTTGAGACTATTCAATGCATAAGTTTGAAACCTTTGTTGATATGTGGGATATCTTCAACAATGGGGATTGAGAGGGGTTCTTCTTTAGTGAATTTAGCCTGAAATTTGTGGAATGGGTTATACGGAAGTGAGTTTGGTAAGTAATTAGTGGATTGGGAAGGAATTTGGTGTGGGTGCATCTTCTGGTGAAGTTGTGCAGAGGTGTCAGTGAGTGGTGGCTTCGGGTTGTGTTGTGACATTAATGTGGGTAGTCCATTTCATTATGGCCATGCAACCCCTAGTCTATCAATTCCTTTACTCAGTGTAAGTTTCTCTTGATGTTTTTTCATGACCCAGTTTGGTTTAAACACGATACTATTCATTTATTTCTTTTAGTTTTTCACAAAGTTGGAATTGGTAATTGCTGCTTAGAGTATGTCCAAACCAGTTTCTTTCCTTTAAGTTGCATTGTTCAAGGCCTTTATGATTCAATCATGGATGACCCAGATTGGAAAGAGATTTGTTGGATCCTTGGCATGCATGAAGAAATCACTCAAGGCAACATTAGTGCCCTCATGCACATTTCCTCGAAAAATACATAGTTAGAGCAAACCAACATCACAAACACTGCCAATATTATGAATCTCCTCCTCCTTAAAAAACAACAGATATATTCATTAGAAATTAAGTGTAACAAACTCCATTCTCTAATTCTCCCTTAGTGTCTGGATTCTCTCTCTCTAACTTCCAATAATCATGATTCCAAGAATTCCTTGCAAGCAAAATTAAAGGAAGACAATATTGGCCATAATCATAGTACCGTGGAGGTTGAAGAATTAGGCTACCCTCATTCAGCTAAGGGGCAGAAATATCAAAATGTCTTTGTAAGTTTTTTGGGCAAATTCGTTAAGCAAGTCTCTAGCAACAATACTTGGAACTCCTCTTTGAAGAAGGCTTTAACTTTAAAGTATGTGGTAGTTTTATAAGAAATATGGTCAGAAGGCTTTATAGTTTTATAAGAAATATGGTCACTTTTAACAAGACCATTATGGTCGCCTTCAACAAGACCAGTGTGGTTGAAAGATGGTCTCATGCAAGCAATTATTATCAATAATTGCTCATGATTGCTCCCGACTTATTTATATTCACATATTTTTCCAATTTTACTATCTCAATCCAATCCATCTCTGCTTGCTGTACAATTTCTCCATCTATCTTTACTTGCTACACAATATGGCAAGCAGCAGCAGGATTCTGATAATTGGAGCAACAGGCTACATTGGACGTCATATGGCCAAGGCCAGCCTTGCTCTTGGCCATCCCACATTCCTTCTCGTTAGAGAGTCCGCGCCTGCTAATCAAGAGAAAGCACAGCTTCTGGAATCCTTCAAGGCCGCTGGTGCTAATTTAGTCCAAGTAAGTGTACAGCCTGAATTTTGGATCAAAACTCATCAGCGTATGTAATTTTGTAGTGATTTTTATCTTCAGTTCTATGGACTGGTTGCGAGCACTAATTGGCATAAACTATTTCTGCAGTTCTGTTTTTTTTTTCTCATTTTTTATGGTGGATTTTGAGAACCTAACAGGCCCTTATGGTGGATTTTGAGAACCTAACAGTGTATGTTTGTGTATGCTAGAACCTAACAGTGCTGTGCCCTTATTTTTTCATTTTCATTTATTTCCTGTTTTGAGTTTTGAGCTCTAATCAGCATGTGAGCATTCTGCACTTTTTTCTTTTCTTGTATGTGAAGGGATCTGTGGAGGACCATGCGAGTCTTGTGGAGGCAATCAAAGAAGTCGATGTAGTTATCTCAGCTGTAGGGTTTTTTCAGCTGATGAGTCAGCTGAACATTATCAAGGCCATTAAGGAGGTTGGAACCATCAAGGTATAGAATACTATTGGCCGGGCTTGATTATGTAGGGTATAAGTAAGATCCAATCCAGTATTTCAAAACGTATTTTACAATTGTTGGTGATGATATTTACAGAGGTTTTTTCCGTCCGAGTATGGGTTTGATTACGATAAAGTCAATGCAGTGGAGCCTGCAAAGATCATGTATGATAACACAGTGAAAATTCGCAGGGCTGTTGAGGCGGAAGGCATCCCTTACACATATGTCACTAGCAACTGTTTTGCAGGGTATTTTCTGTCAAGTTTAGGGCAGCTGGGCCTTGCTGCCCCTCCCAGGGATAAAATTGTCATTTATGGAGATGGAAATGTCAAAGGTATTTACAATGGAAATTGACTCTTCGATAAAAAAAAAATTACTTTCTTGGAATTGTATTCTATTACATAGTGTTAATCCATTCTGCAATGAATATGCAGTTGCTTTTGTGAAAGAGGAGGATGTTGCAACATTTACCATCAAGGCAGTGGATGACCCTAGAACTCTGAACAAGTCCATGTATATCATGCTTCCTACTAACATCTATTCTGTTAACGAGCTTGTATCTCTGTGGGAGAAGAAGATTGGTAAGACACTGGAGAAGGTCTATATATCAGAGGAAGAGTTGCTGAAAAAAATTGCAGGTTAGGATATGGAATATTTTTCCTTCTTGTTTGCAGACTCAAAACAAATTTCCTTTTAAGAATTTTATGCATACATTCGCTTTCTTTATGTGCAATGGGTACGGTTCCTTTCAGTTGGTAGAAGTTGGCTGATATTTGGTGAGAGTGTATGTTCTTCAATCTGTTTAGAGTGGAGTGACTTAGCCCATGTAAAATGCTGTGATGTGTGATGCAGAGGCACCGTTCCCAGATGATGTTGACATGGCACTCTGTCACTCTGTTTTTGTCAAAGGGCATCTAACGGATTTTAAAATTGGACCTCATGGTGTGGAGGCCACTCATCTCTACCCAGATGTGAAATATACTACTGTTGAAGAGTACCTTTCCCAGTATGTTTAAAGTTGATTGTGAGAAAGTAGGCTGTTGCAACTTTTGGAATTCAAGTTTTGGAGTTTGACTGATTCAAAATCCAAATAAAATGTAATGCAAACTATATTGAGCTTTCCTCTTCTTCACCTTTTGCTTTTATGCAATGTTGTCTTACAGAGAACTCGTTTTTTTAAATGAAATGGTTTTTTTTTTTTTAATATGTTGTCCTCTGCTATGCTATGGTTCAATCTACTTAAGATTTAAAATGTCTATGCATCTTTTATTATAAATACATAGTCCATTTATTGCATAATTCAATTCAACTGTTTTATTACAAATTATATTAATCAATAATTTTTTATTATTAATATATTTTTTAAAGAAATATATTAAAAATGGATAAGCTTTAAGGGTTAGTGTAATTGGTCTAGAGTCAGGGTGAGTTTATCATGCTTGTTGTTAGTGAATTTATGATGTTTTTTTTATTCTTCTGAAATCAGGGAAACGTGGATAAATTTAATTTTTTGTGAGTATTTTTTATGACTATATAAAGTTCCACTTTTATATATTTATTATTTTGAAAATTTGATAATTCAAGTCTTCTTAAAATGAGATAAAATCTCTAAAAACAAAATTTCATGAACAAAGTTTCTATCAATTAGATAAAACTATAACTTTATACAAAATTCTTATTAAATTTAATTAAATTTATACATTTTTTAATTTAATCCTTTCTTTAATAATTAAGTGAAAATACAAATAACTTTGAATATTTTTTTCTTACAATTATACTCTTTATTATAATTAAAAACTAAATATCTTCATTTTGAATTACTTTATATTTCATTCAATTTGAAAAATACGTGAAATGCACACAACATTATTAGCTCTACTCTCAAGTCAAGTCTTGTGATGATTGGACAATTATGAAAACCTCGTGGCAAGTACCATAAATCGAGGACTTAAATTTAAAAATTGGAGAGGATAAAATTGGCATTATTAGATATAATGTGAATTTTGAGAGGTTATGTCATTGTGAACTATGACATGAAAGATGTGAGCACAAAAAGTGATTCGAATTGTATCCTCTAAGATTTGAAATGGCAAAGGTTCTTTCTTTGGTTTATTATGTCAAAAAGTGATTCGAATTGTATCCTCAAAGATTTGAAATGGTAGAGGTTCTTTATTATGTATTTAAGAACACTTGTAATTTTATCATGTTTAAAGTGGTTTTTTAATGTATTGGTAAAGTTTAATTTGTGTTTTAAGAGAAGCTCATAAATCCTAGAAAGTGGTTAAGGTATAGGAGGTTATGTAAAGTTTTAGTCGCACGAAGTTATGGACAAAAAGTTTATGGAGCTTCTTGCACTACCCTTCGCAAAAAGTATGGGAGAAATGTTTAGAAAAACAATTAAGGCAAAAATTTGTGTGAAGTTTTGGTCATGCGAGGAGGTAGATAGGGCAGAGGGAGGTTTTCTTCCATGCTCCAGGCACCGCATAGGTTAATAAGGCACACATGAAGGACTTAGGCAACAAGAACAAGGTAAAAAGGTACACGGAGGTTCATGTGCATAGCTTTGGACTGTGCGAAGGAAAGGAGCAAGGTGAAGTGGAGCTTACACTCCGCACTCTACACTGCATGAAGACTAAGTTGAGCATGTTGATTGTTCCATAGACTTGAAGTTCACATGTAGAGATTTGGACCATGTGAAGGAAAGAAGCAAGGTGAAGTGGAGCTTACACTCTGCACTCCACACTCCATGAGGACTAAGTTAAGGGCATGTTGTCTCTTTCATGGACCCGAGGTCCATGAAAGGTGTCCAAAAAAGGTCCATAGTAGTCTAGTATGTCGACATTTTCATCCTTCCAAAGGAAGGTCTCATCCAAGTCATGTTTTATAGCTACCATTAGATAATATGCAAAGTGGTTTAAGATTAATGGAAGAGTGGAATCTATTCATCTATCTTTAATCACATTCATCTAGAAAAAAAGGAATTATTCAATAGGCAGACACAACGATAATGTAACCAACATCAATATATTCCATAACAATGTATAGGTGGCTAGAACAACCATGCAATCCCATTATATTGATAAAGAAAGGATTACAGCTAGGCCTTATGCCTTAAGCTCGACTAGAAAGTAGCAATCTCATAGTCAAGGCACAGATTTGAACAAGACATATATTCCATCATACAAAAGAAGAGAAAAACAATTTACAAAAATCAACATAATGGAATTGAACCTTCTATAGTACTTCATGAATACATGTAGATAGGTTACTAAGGTGGTTACAAAAGATTCTAGATGAATCTAGACTCTGACAGCTATAACCCACCTATACAAAAGGAGCTCCACACCTTTAAGGAAAATGCAAAAATGTTTGGACATCTTAGTTCTATAGAAAATATTTGACCTTGGCTCTATTGATTCGAATAGGATCCTCACCCAAAATATTTTGTAAATTTATAATAAGCAAGTAATGTTTTGTTTTATTTCATTTTGTCTTTTTGGAAAAATTGGAAGGGAAAACAAACAATGTGATGGTTGGCCTTCCAAAGGTATCCCATTAAAAGAATGAAGGTTATAGTGAAGGAGAAGGAAAGGAGAATTGGGGGAGAACAACGGAAGAAATGGAAGCTCAAAGAAGGAAACCTGCTCGAAATTCAATGGATGAGGGAATTAAGAAGCCTATCCACACCGACTGAAGGTGTATCTGAGCCATGGTCATATGCAATTTTGGTCTTGACAGTGAGTAACAATACACAAAGTATCTGTATAGCTCACCCCCCTGTAATTTCCTCCTTAGCATAATAGAAATTCCCGTCAAATGTTAAAATTTGTATGTAATTTTCTTATTTCATGACTCTTGAGGGTTCATTAATTTCTTGTACACTATGTGCAATGGATGTTTGGGTTATTTCCATGAATTATTGGATTGTGGTATGAGAGCTACAACAATCTCCATCTTGTTGTCTAATTTCCTTTCACCCACAAATTGCTCCTACGTCTTTGATCCATATTTTGTCTTGTTGGTCGATTTCCACTCACCCACAAATTGTGTTTCCTCCTCTGGGTTGTGTTTTAGCTTGTTGGTTGGTGTCTATACCTTACTCACAGGTTGTACATTGTGTTTTCACCATAGCTAGGCCTCTACACCTTGCCTACTATGGGGTTGTTATATTCTTTGCAGTGAAAACACAATCATTCTACTTGTTGGTCGAGGTGGATCAATTGAATGAATATTTAGTTGGATGGTTAAGTCATAGGTTGGGTCGACAGCTCGAGCCTACTAGAGGTTGAAATATGGTCCACTGGTAGCCGACTAGAGGTCGAATATAACCGAATCCCAAGATTCGTGAGATTGCATCCAATCATCTACATGGATTTGTAATCGTTTTGGGGCGCCATGAATTAGGGTTTTTCATGTAGTAAATCCTATAAATATGGTGTAACACATCCAACCCCATAAGTACCCTTTTAAGGGATGGGGTATTAAAATTTATCTTTTTCTCAATCATCTCAATACCTCTTCTCAAGGGCACCATTATCTTCTTCTCATCAAGAGCTTTCCAACAACTGTCACCAAGCTCCAAACCGAGCTCTGGATAAAAAATTATGGCCTTCCAAAGTTATTTGACCCTCATTGGCCAAATGCCACCTCATTTCCACATGGAATCTGTGTGGCTTCCTATCCCAAGTGCCAATCGACATGGCACAGTCGTGGTGTTGGTCACATGGTTCACCGAACCGTGGTTCCAATCCCACAGAACCTTTAGTCGTCATCGTCGGGATTTTATTTCCATGAGTGGCAAAGATTCAACCAAAATTTTCGACGACGATCCATTAGTCAGGATTATTCTAGATTCGACGGTCCTTGCGCCGCTCATCCAATGACTCTAATTGAGTCGGCGATTCTAAAGGACACGACACTTAAAGTCCATTATTCCATTCTTCTATGCTTTGACATCGTTACGCCTGGGTCAACGGACCAGATTCATTGGCCACATATCCAACGATCCTCATCACGTCATCGATGCCTCCATTGTCATCGACATTCTTAGCCAACACATAGCTTCTCCAACCCTTCAAGCTACGATGAACGACCCAGATTTCTCTACCTGTAGATCTAACGATTGGAAATTGCAAATGACCATCCAATGGTTTGGACCAAATAGGGCCCACCCTTGACCTTACGACGAACCAGGTTTCGACACATGTCGTCCTTCGGATGCGTTGGCATGCCACATCACTCATGACATCATCGTCCATTCTATAACCTAAAAGGATTCTTTGGAAATCTATGGTGGAGTTTAACTCCGACCCACCACTGATCAATGACTCTCATTACATTGTCGATGCCTTCGTTTTCGTCAATGTTCTTGACCACCAAATAGTGTTGCCGACCTTTTAAACTTCAACAAAGGGCTCATATTTTCTCGGATTTTCACCTACGTGTGCCAAATATTCTTGACACATGGTGTCATCTCTAAATGACACATGGCACCATCGCCACTTGACACGTGGCATCCATATTTCCCACAGAAGCTCACCTACAGGTGCCAAATCAATACGCCACGTGGCACCTTCTATGCTCGGCACATGGCACTATCTACATCATCCTCTTGAGCCCTTAATTAAAGAAGATCTTTAAGGCCCTTCTCGCCCAACAGGGTCCACGCTCAGCCCATCAACCAATCGACTATCGCCACGCGTCATCCTAAGGGACACGTAAGCCACCATGTTCGTATTACTCATCATCGAACTCTTTATTTCCCTTCAGGAAGGATCATACATCCAGCGGCTGAGGTCTCTCCTCAAACTCTACCTAATCTACGATCAAAATCACCCCTTGGAGTCTTACCATCAGAATGCCTACACCTCGACGTCCCAGGTTACTCCGAGTACCAAACTCCGACGAAAAGCACTACTCTGGACTCGACAGTTCAGATCCTTTCCTACAGACACTTTGATAGATCTAACAACTTGGGTTCATTCTCGGATCTTTGTCGTCGAAGTCCCTCATCAACCCCATTCACAAGCATTCTGACAGCCTAATCTTCGATCAACGATGGAGATCTCTCTAGCCACAAATCCTACGCTCGATAATTAAAGTGCCCGTTCAAAGCTATGAGCTTGACAGGGACCCACTCCCAAATTCTTCTACCAAATACAAGATGTCATGTATTGCCCTCAGGTACGTAGACATTCCCCGTCAACATGACATCACCTTCCCTCTTAACCTCACTTAAACAAGACCCTACGGAGATCTACGACTGGGGAATTGATCTCACCTTACTCTGATTAATGATCCATATTATCCCTTGGGCTTCCTAATCAAAGTGCCTTAACGAAGGACACCCTAACCACTGACTATGATGGTTCCTCCATGATCAACGGTCGAGATCTAACGTCTATAGATTTGACGGTCTAGATCACCGCCAACGCCCTAAGGGTTTCACAGCCTTCTGGAACCACCCATGCTTCATCAACCATCCGACTAGTGACACCTGTCACTCCTAAGGACATGTGGTTTGACCCATTGGCATGTCACATCATCAGGGTGTCGTCTTCTCTCTCATTACGCTTATATGGTAAGGCATAGATCTGGGGGATGGAACCAGTTTCCTTTTACTCAACCTCAATGGTCGAGATTCATTCCTTAGCCTTCTGATAGATCAACGATCCCTGTTGATTGAGAGTTTGTCCTCTACATGCGTCATAACCTACTCCAACGAAGGGCTAGGGTCTATTACTGCACCAAATCGATGGTTGAGATAAAGTCTCGCCACTTACCAACTAACGATACAAATCTATCTTGATCTAAGGTCCATGTCTCCTTTAGGAATTCTTTTGTCAGAGTCCTCTAGCACTCCCACACTCGGTCATTCCGAAACTACGCCCTTTGATGAAGGGCCATGATCTATTTGTTGATGATTACAGCTTTGTGAGACATCCTCCAGGACATGTTCCCCTCTGAGACTGAGTGAGATGACCTATGAGAGAGCCCATGAGTTAGGTGTGCCCATGTGATGGGTGTGTCGTTCCTCTCTGATATTGAGATGAGATGATGTGTGCCCTTGTGTGGGGTGAGGATTCCCATGAGATGGGTGTGTCAATGTGTATGCCCCTGTCTGGGGTGAGGATTCCCATGAGATGGGTGTGTTGTTTGAGATGAAACGATGTGTACCCCTGTGAGGGGTGTAGGTTTCCATGTGATGGGTGTGCGTCAGACTGTGGACTGAGTTGTTATGACGTGTGGTCTCCTACCTTGTGGATCAGTTGAGTCAGGCTTGAGATGGTACTCCAAATGATTCTCCTGTGGACTTAGTGAGATAGAGATATGTTGAGTAGGACGTCCCTATGGCTAAGAAAAGGTGGACGTGTCCCTAGTGGTTGAGCACTAGTGGACGTGTTGATCCCTTGCTATATTGTCTAAGAGTAAGATTTACCTGTAACCCTAATTTTGATGTAAAGGGTACATGTCGGCTCCACCATATGTGAAAGATAATTAATGTTTATTGTAATAATTCATTATTTTCTGAGTTATTGAGGTCAGCCATGTTGTGCCAAAAGACACCACTTTTGGTATGTCCAGTCTAGTATAAATAAAGGTAATTTCCCCATTGAGGAAACACACAACACACACAAATCACTTGTCATTTGGAAATTTCAACAAGTACATTTCTAGGGTTGAAGTGTGCACCTCTCTTGGGCGCAAGTTTCAAGGTTGTAGAGCACCCTCTTGTGTGCATTAGGGTTTTATGGTTGGGGGATCTTCTCTTTAGAATATAGAAAAGGATTGTTGGGTTTTCTTCCCTTGAGTAGAAGGGTTTCCTAGGATATTTCTTGTGTTCTTGTGCATGGCACTTCTTCTTGTGATCTTGGTTATTGCAACAATTGTGAATGGTGTAGCTACATTTGTTTATGGTTCAATTAAATGTTAAAATTTAAATAAACCTCATGCTTGAGCCTAGCATAGAAAAAAATTCAACATGGTTTCAGAGCATAGGTCTTGAAGAACCCATTGCACAAGCATTAAACCCAACCGTCCTCCTTTCTGCAATTTTGTATGACCTTCTAGGGTTTCTGAGAAAAAGTTACGACCCTCCTTATTTTTCAAGTTTCAGCACCTTCTACTTGGACGTTGGGGAAAAAATTAGCACAGGGAAGTATGGCCTCCTTCAGCGCACCTCCAGAGACTCTCAAAGTGCAATTACGAGAATTTTGGATTCTTGGCCCTAGGGTTTCGTAATTTTCTGCAGAAAATTTAGATTTAGGGTTTCTGCAACTCATTGAAGGAGATTTTCATCTCATCAGTATTCCTGTGACTCTTTTGAGGCTTATTGTTGGCATTCATAAGCCCAACTAAACCTAATATTGCTATCCTAGCCTAGTTGGTAAGGGCTTGTGAAGAATCTGAAAATATGATGAATAGAACCTTGGTGGAAGATACGCTTGATGGATCAAGAAACTTCACTTCCTGGAATTCAAGAATCCATATCACTCTTGAAGAAGAAGATCTATTGTGGGTGATACAAAAAGATTTACCAGAGATAGCTACCGATGAAGAGAAGGAAGAAAGGAAGGAAGATGATGTCAAGGAAAGGAAGATAATCATCTACTCAGTAAGAGATCATCTCCTGCCTCGTATTTCCAACATGAAGACAACTTATGAAATTTATGAAGCATTGAAGAATATGTTTGAGAGTGACAACACCCTCAGAGCTCTTACATTGAAGGGCCAACATCAAAATATCAAGATGAAAAAAGGTGACACTGTTGCTACCTTCTTTATGAAGATGTCAGATATCAGAGATCAGTTAGGTGCCACTGGAAAAATCATATCAGACAGAGAACTTGTTTTGACCACTCTCAATAATATTCCAAAACATTGGGAACCACTTATTCAAAGTATCAGTGACAGAGAAAAACTACCTACTTTTGACCGTCTGTGGACAGATTGTACCCAAGAATAAATCAGACTTATAGCTAGAGGAGTGGAAGACTCCCCTCATGATGACAATCATGCTCTTTCACTTCATACAAAGAAAGGAGGAAGAAATAAAAGAAACTTTGGGAAAAAATTCAAAGACAAGAAGACTTCATCAGCTTCAAGTTATGATCAGAGAAAAGACATGTCAAATATCCAGTGCTTCAGATGTGACAAGTATGGACACTTTGCGAGAAATTTTCCTACTAGAAAGAAAGGAAGACAATATGATTCCACCGCTGACATTGATCCAAACCCACCTCAGAAAGATGAAGACGTGAGAGATGATGATTACTCCCTTGGACCTTTCTCCAGAAGACCAAATACAAGATTGAGCATGATTGTAGACTAGGGTAAGTTTTGTACTACATTCTTTATTTGATTTAATCATTAAACAGTAGTTGCTTGCATTTTGATAATAAAGGGTACTGTCCCTGGAATGGGATCCCTCATGACTTGGACCATTATCCCTAGTATGGGAGCCCTTATGCCTATGGGAGGCCATCTTGGTTATTATCCTAGTACATAATCCATTAAAATATTGTAGAGTCAGTAGAGGAACTGAGAAGACATGAGGTATCTCCAGGTTAGAAACACAGAAAAAGGAAGATGTTTATCCTTCATACTTCAGAGGGAGTCAAACTATTTGAGAAGAAGGAAGAAAAAGTACCTTCTCCCCCTTCAACAATTCAGAGGGAGACAACCATTTATCAAGTTGATCCAGTTACTCCAGTTAATGTCCCCAGATACATTGCAGTAGGCCATAAAAGGCCTGCCTAGGCTCGACAAACTCTACAAGAGGTATAGGGACATGCATCTCCTCAAGGCACATTCTGAGAGAGAAAGAGACCAAAGAGATTTTCAAGTTATTTTTCAGCCATGAGCTACATCATTTATATTGAGCCTTATTTCCATGGAGAAGAAACAGGTCAGTAGGTATGGCAAGATGCCATAACTGAAGAATATCAGTCCATCTTGAAGAATGATGTGTGGGATATTGTTCTGAAACCAGAAGGGAAGTATGTAGTGACTTCCAAGTGGATCTATAAGAACAAGCATGCAACCAATGGAAGTATCGAGAAGTACAAAGTGAGATTTGTAGCCAGAGGATTTTCACAAGTAGAGGAAATTGATTATGAGGATACATTTGCTCCTGTAGCCCGATACACTACCATCCGTACTATCATTACACTAGCAACATCCATGGGTTGGAGACTACATCAGATGGATGTAAAGACAACCTTTCTCAATGGTGATATTGAGGAAGAAGTTTACATCGAGCATCCAGATGGATTCGTGATACATGACGGAGACAGACTCACTAGATAGCAACGAAGCATGTATTGATATATCTAGGAGGCACAGTTGGATATGGCCTGAGATATGCCTCCAATGTAGACATGAGTTTGCAGGGATATGCCAATGCATATTGGGCAAGGAGTGCAATGGACCGGAAGAGCACATCTGGTTGTTTTTTTTCCTTGGGGTCTGCCATGGTTTCCTGGTGCAGTAGGAAATAGAACTTTGTGGCCTTGAGTACCGCAAAAACAGAGTATGTAGCATTGAATGTGGCAGCCCACGAAATAGTGTGGCTTTGCAAACTCCTGAGAGATTTATTTGATCATGAGATGGATCCTACCATTATCCATTGTGATAACCAGAGTTGTTTGAATCTCTCTAAGAATCATGTGTTTCATGAAACACATTGAGATAAAATATCATTATATCAAAGACATGGTGCAGAGGAAAGCAGTACACGTGTAGTACCTTCCTACGCATGAGCAGATTGCATATATCTTCACCAAGCCGCTTTCCAGAACGAAATTCGAGTACTTTCGTGAGAGACTTGGCCTGGTGAAGAATTCCTCCCTATATGAGAGGGAGTGTTGATGATTACAACTTCGTGAGACATCCTCCAGGACACGTTCTCCTCTGAGACTGAGTGAGAAGACTTGTGAGAGAGCCCATGAGTTGGGTGTGCCCATGTGATGGGTGTGTTGTTCCTCTCTGAGACTGAGATGAGACGATGTGTTCCCATGTGTGGGGTGAGTATGCCCATGAGATGGGTGTGTCAATGTGTATGCCTCTGTGTGAGGTGAGGATGCCCATGAGATGGGTGTGTCAATGTGTATGCCCCTGTGTGGGGTGAGGATTCCCATGAGATGGGTGTGTCATTTGAGATGATATGATGTGTACCCCTGTGAGGGGTGAAGGTGCTCATGTGATGGGTGTGTGTCAAAATCTGGAATGAGTTGTTATGACGTGTGGTCTCCTGCCTTGTGGACTTGGTTGAGTCAGGCTTGAGATGGTACTCCAGATAATTCTCCTGTGGACTCGGTGAGATAGAGATCTATTGAGTAGGACGTCCCTATGGCTGAGCACAGGTGGACATGTCCCTAGTGGCTGAGCACTAGTGGACGTGTGGATCCCTTGCTATACTTTCTGAGAGTAATATTTACCTGTAACAGGGTTTGTGATGTAAAGGGTACATGTCATCTCCACCATATGTGAAAGATAATTAATGTTTATTATAATAATTAATTATTTCCTAAGTTATTGAGGTCGGCCCTGTTGTGCTAATAAACACCACTTTTGGTTTGTCCAGTCTAGTATAAATAAAAGGTAATTTCCCCATTGAGGAAACACAACACACACAAGTCGCTTGTCATTTGGAAATTTCAGCAAGTACATTTTTAGGGCTAAAGTGTGTACCTCTCTTAGGCGCAAGTTTCAAGGTTGTAGAGCACCCTCTTGTGTGCATTAGGGTTTTATGATTGGGGGATCTTCTCTTGAGAATATGGAAAAGGATTGTTGGGTTTTCTTAACTTGAGTAGACGGGTTTCCCAGTATATTTCTTGTGTTCTTGTGCATGGTACTTCTTCTTATGATCTTGGTTGTTGCAACAATTGTGAATGGTGTAGCTTCATGTGTTTATGGTTCAAGTAAATGCTAAAATTGAAATAAACCTCATGCTTGAGCCTAGCATAGAAAAAACTTAACACTATTTGCAGTGCCAAACCAACATTTGTTATTCGTCCTATCTCAAAACACGGAATATCCACAAGGTAACAGTCTAAACTCAAGGCTTAGATGTTTTTCGAGGATTCTTCCAGAGTTTTCCCTTTGATTAACAACCCAAATTTGGCTTCACAATTCAAGGATTGTTCCATATCCCTTCTTCAGGTTTTAGCCGACCTTTTTGGTCTCCTCCTTCGTTTCATTCCATTCAAGGGGCATCATTTATTTCATATGACCATGTCTCCCTTTTCTAGGGGACCCAATACAACCAGAAGTATAGACATGTATAAATGAAACTCTGCATACGGGCAACAAAATCACAATTTCATTCCTTTAATTCAAACCAATATAGGAGGCTCAAGCATTCATGTATACAAAGCATACCCATACCCATATAATTTCGTTAATTTCTTAAATACATAAACATGCAAGATAACAACCAATCTAACCATTAAACAAGCATGCACATCCCCACGACAGTCACAGACATTCAACCATAAATTATTGTTCAATTACAGAGGGTATGAAAATACTTATCTATTACAATTGATGGTCGGTTGATTGACTGCGGGTGTTCGCCTTTCCACCCAACTGTAGGCTTAGATGAATTCAATATTAACGCTTTGGCCACCCCCATGCTAGGCCATGATACCACTAGGGAACCTCTCTCTCTGGTTCTCAACAATTTGTTAGGGGAACTCTCCCTCACACTACTCTTGGTAGATATTTCCCACACCCACTTATCTTAGAACTCAACGAAGCTTTTCAGATACTTTCCCAGTATCAAGCTTGCAACCTTCTCTGCTCAGGTCGGGTTCTATACTCTCAGAGCATTCCTACGACCAGTTTCTTGCTCTGAGACTCCCCAAAATCTCCTTGAGTTCTCCCTTTGTGCATATCCATGTTGTGCACCCTTGCATCCATCCTTCTAGGCATCCTCTCTCTGCACACAATGTAGAAAGTTCTCAATCTATCCCCTTCCTTTTGTGAGAAGGAAACTCGGGTCAACCTCGAGGATTGTGGAATGATACGTTGGGTACCTTTGGCTAACAACTTCCTGCTTTCTTAGCCATACCCTCCATGCTTCCATTCATTGGGGTGGTTGGATGCTCAACCACCAGTCCTTTTCTCATTAGTTGATTTTTCTTGGGATCAGGTTAAGGCTTATTATTCCAAATCAAATATTCCAGCAAGGAGGTTTGGGTCATCTTAGCATGATGAACCCCTCTATGTGTTCCCTCACTCTTTCCTCTAGCGGTATCATGATCGGTACTCAAGGCTTCACCCCCACAGTCAGTTGTTGGCAATTACAATTACATAATAATACATTTACATTACTTACATGCCATTTCATGGAAATCATTAAACATGATTAATTACATTCTAGGGGAAATAGGGGTGTTACATATGGCGTATTGCAATACTATAAAAGGTTACTCTCATTTGAGAGTTATGTAATGGTCATGTAGATATAAGCGAAATTGGATACAGGGTTGTTCTTATGTAAAATCAAGAGAGTAAGATGACAATTGTGTCTTAGGTGTGGACCAAGATTAGCCATGTAACTCTTTATTCACAGAATGAATAAGACAATAAGGAGTGGGAGTCACTCAAGGAATGTTTTTTTTCTCAGTTAATGGTTTTCAGGGTAAAATCTTTGTGTCCTTTGTGATTGTCATTGATTATTTATGTTTAATTATGTCTTCTCTTTCATGGTTGGTTTAGTATGAGTGTTATTTTCTCTACACCTATAGTCTGTACATTATGTTTTCACCATAGATAGGCATATGCACCTTTCCCACAAGTCATGCTCTATGTTTTAATAATTATTGGATGTCCTTCCTTAACTCATAGGCCGCACATTCCTCACTCCAAATGTTTTCCTTGTTGTTGGTCGACTTCACTTAGTTGGGAATCTCCTTGTTGCTAGCCGACTTAATCTATGCTTGTTGTTTGAGTGCCCTCCTTAGTATTGGATTGTGTGAGAGTATCCTTTGGCTACCATGAGTGAGTGTCACAGTCTTGGCTCATGTTTATAGTCACAAAGAGTGTTCTATTGTTGGAAATTAAAAATAGAGGCCATTGAAATTCGAATAAAACATTGAACCAAAACTGTAGAGAATCAATCAATTAACATTTTGAAAAAGCATATGTGTTGATGAGACAAAAGGGCCATAGGCCTACCATTTACAAATTAGATGGAATTAGAGCCAAGTTGATCAGAGACCTTGAAGCAGTTGCCATGGACAAAGCCTTGATGAGGGAGAAGTTAGAAGATTTGAGCGACTTAAATAGGCATATCCAAGAGGAAATTTTGTATTGGAGGCAAAGAGTGGATGAGTTGGAAAAAGAGCTTTCCAAGCACCATGACTCCTTCACCGCCATGAGGGCATAATTAGACAGGAGCATATTGCAGCTCTCGTAGTT
>ML776576.1:434383-449776 GCA_009831015.1 Picea engelmannii | reverse complement strand
GATCTAGGTCGACATTGGTGGGCACCCACCTCTTCCACTAGCTCAACACGATTCTCTCTCTTGGCAATTTTTTATCTACAGTTTTTCAGGTCCTAAACTTCCAAGGCCATTTTGAGGCCTTAAATGATGTTTTTTGGCCATTCGAGGACCCTAGCCCTATTAACAATTGTACTTTTAAGTTATATATTTCCAACAAGCTACCGTGTACCCCAAGCAAATATTTTGTGTAAAAGTTGTGCCCCCAAGAAGTTAGCATATCAACTAACCACCTCAAGGCCCACAAACCTTTTGGCGCTTCGCCTCCTAGGATTAGGGTTTTGGACCATCAGGGTTCTTGTTTTATGTTAAAAGGCCATTCTTTGTAGTTGTTGTCACCCTAAGTTTTTGGGCAAGACCACACACGTGCGTCAAGTTCTGCACTGCATGCGTGCCATGAGCTTTGTATCGTGCAACGCCAAGATTCAATGCTTGCACCAACCATTTTTATACTACATGCGCCAACCATTTTTGTACTATGCGCACGAACATGTATTTAAAGATCACATGCATATCAAATCCTTGAAGATCAGCATAATGATTGTAACCATTTTTGTAACCGACTGGTTGGTCATGGTCGAGATTATTAGTGACCTAGAAAGTTTGTTATGATTTTCATGCTTCTGTAAATATATAAGGGATGCATGCATACAAAATAGGGTTAACTTCATGTTCATTATTATTGTTGGTTTATTATGAGATTCATTGTAATGGTAGAATTGTAAATGGAATATGAGAGAGAAAGTAGATAAAGATCTAAGTCTGTGAGCTATGGTTTAATCTTATTGAGTCTCCATGTATCTAAATGTTCCATTATGATTAATGAAAGAAGCTATGAGGCCCAAGTTTTCCCTTTCTATCATGTACTATTTTATGAATGTATGTTGTTACATATGTTAGAATGTGTATCACTTGTATGAATGTTGTTATGAAGGAATGATGTCTAATGCACAATTCTTAGTTAAGTGTTTCTCATCTATATTATTTTGTCATTCTATGCACAAACATCTGATCTTTGTGATCCTCATGTGTGTCTTGAATGAGACCTTATTCAATTAAATATCGAATACGCCAACATGAATGGGGTACTTGTTGGTGAATCTATTCGAACCTTGGGTTTGAAACCCCGAACCAAAAAATGGTTATGTTGTCGGTACCTGATGGTTTTGTATTACATGTTGAAGAAAGGACGTGACATGGAAACATTCTAGGAAGGAGATAGAAGAATGGATCTCTTAGAAGGAGGACGAGTTTGCATGACAAGAGGCTAGAAACCTACAAATCAACCTGGAACAATGGAAACAAAGGAACATATATTCATATTTGCATGAATTTTTTTTTATTGAGTTTTCTTGCTTATTACATGAATGGATAAAGAGACCAGCATAGATTAACTCTATATGGAAATCCCAAGAACCGTTGGTTTGGGACCAAGAAGCGATAAATTGGTTGAAATATGTTGACAACAAGTGGGCCAAATCCATCGATTTTTGGTTTGATCATGTGAAAGAAGGATATATCGCATAGTTTTTTGTTGAATGCATTGAATCTTTTAGTGGCACTGAAAGAAATTTTGCAGATGACCTTGAAAGAAGGTTTTTGGAAGAAATCTCACTTTGGATCAAAATGTCATTTGTGGAGAAGGGGTTGATGTGCAAGGAGCCTGATAAGATGGCAGTGTAAATCCCCCACATGGAGGAGGGGGGGATGGAAAGAAGGGGGAAGAAGATGAGATGAGATGAGAGATAATGGAGCCAAAAGAGAAGAGAAGAAGAAGAAGAGTTGAGTAAAGAAGCAAAGAAAAGAAAGAAAGGGGTGACAAATGAATCATAATATCTAAGATGAAGAGAAGAGGATTTTTTCCAGAAGGATGCACAAGAGAAATATCTATGCCAGAGAGGAACGCAGAAGAATAGATTTTTAACAAATAGAGCACAAACAAGACAATAAAAGAACTTGTGGAAAAGGATTTAAGCCATTCTCTTTCACATGTATTGATCTCATGATATCAATTTATAATACATGGACTTGAACACTTTTAGATATAGATCTCACCGAAAACTCATCAATGGATCATGATAAATCCTCATCAATAGATAAGGTTTACAACTCATAAGTAAGTGGTCTTGGACTTTTTTATTGTCTAGGAACTTATAGTCTAACATTCCCCCCTCAATCACAAGTCTAAATAATATTACCAATAAGGAAACAATAATTGGTATCATCTTCAATATGAAACCATCGAACTGAGCTCCGATGAAGATATGCCTAAAAAACCACAAATATCTGGATATTGAATAGTTCTTCTCAAAGTGAACAACTGCCATGTTTGAACATTCCCATTGTGTTGATTAGCTTCCCAATATTTGATTTGATTGATTTAAGGAGACCAATTGCTATGTTGGAATTCCCAAATGTTGATTGATTTTT
Organism: Picea engelmannii; assembly: GCA_009831015.1. NCBI lineage: Eukaryota > Viridiplantae > Streptophyta > Pinopsida > Pinales > Pinaceae > Picea > Picea engelmannii. The sequence goes on along the minus strand of ML776576.1, from coordinate 447,310 downwards.
ATAACTAATAGGAATTGGAATCTTAAAGTCGGACTCTGTTTTCAGCCATGTTTATACACCATGAAGACTATACACCCCTCCACATTGGGGGGGTTGCAGGGGGGGGCTTTCTCCCCCTGCGAGGGTTCGGGGGCAAAGCCCCCGAAGGAAAATTTTCCTTGTAAATGTATATTGTAATTTCATAGTAAATATGGACCATTCATTATAAGGTCGTAGATCTGATGGTAGAAGTTATGTTAGAGTTTTTGTCCCTAGAAGGAAATCCTCTTTTATGAGGGAAATGTATTACAGCTATGCATTATTGTGAATATTGTATTCTGAGAGAGGAGAATGTGAGAGAAAGAAGAGGAAGTTACAACGAGTGTTTTGTAGGTTGTATCCCTTCATTTGTTGGATAATAAAAAGGAAGGACCTAACAATTTCTTTGGTGGATGTAGCCCACACTGGGTGAACCACTTGTATCTGTGTCTCTATTGTATTGTGTATCTTCTGTGTTTTATTTTCGCCTTTGTTTTTATTGTATTGCTCCGCGATCCTATTTTTATAACATTTTCTTCAATGGTTCATTGTTGAAGAGATCCATGCTTGAGATTTGGATTCTTTATGTGGTGGTTTTGTTGGTTGACCACTAACCATTTTCCATCAATACTTGAACAATGTTGTGGTTTTGGATGACGTCACTAACCAATTTGATTTGAATAATGTGTTGGTTTTGATTTATCAGTAACCATCTTCACTCCCCCCCTGAAGGTGTAAGGGAGTATCATTTTCATCAATGTGCTCCCCTCTTTAAGGCATGAAGAGTACCATCTTTGATTCATATTTTAATTTCAGAGAACATATAGAATTGGACCCTGATCACACCCAAAATCATTTAGAATAGTTGTTTAAAATATGATTTCTTTTGTCATTTCTCCATACATTTGTGGTTTTACCTCTATCTTGACATGATGGTAAGACTTATGTAGCTTATTTACTTATTGATTCCATATCTGTGAATTTATCAATCCATAATGAATTTTTTTCTTAATTGTCTTCTTCTTTCAACACTTTTCATAGAGGTGATTTGTCTTTCCACAATGAAGACAAGGATGAAGATCAAAATATTATGTCTTTAAATGCCCAATTCTTTGACAATGTTGGCACTTATTACCAAGATTCTTCACTTCTTCAAGAAATCCTACACTCATAAACTGAACTAGTTTGGAGTAATCTAGGATATGAAAATCGTTGCCTTTGTCATATCCTAAATCATGCCAATCTTTGTTGAACAACAATTTTTCCCAAGGTTTGACAACCATCTTGGAAAGATCATTTTGTGAATCTTGACTTTGTTCTTTTGTATCTTGAAATCTACTTTTGCTACTATTGTTGTTGTCATTATGTGCTTCTTCTTGGGGCTCATATTTGATAAATATTTCCTCCATCAATTGAATGGAAGATTCCATATCTTATGTGTCTTTTGTATCACAATTAGCATCAACCACATGTATTATGCCTTTATGTGTCACGGGTCGCATCAACCTTTTGCATGATTTCATTTGTATCACATGTTGCATCAAACTTTTGGATAATCTCCTTTGTATTACATGTTGCATCAATATTTTGGATAAGGTCCTTTGTATCACATGTTGCATGAAACTTTTATATTATATCTTCTATGTCACAACTTGCATCAACCTTTTCGATAAGATCATTTGTTGATTGTACTGTATCAACCATGTGATCAATTATGTTTTGATTTTGAATTAATTCCCACTCAAGTGTTTTAATTTGATTACACAATTCATGGTTGTATTCTTGCAATTCCTTGATTTCTTGAGAGGAACTGTGTAAACTATTTCCTTCTTTACCCATTTGTTATTATTCTCTCTCTCACTTGTCACGCTCACTTATACTCGCTTGCTTGCACTTGTTTATTTATATCGTGTTTGCTTGATTTTATGTCACCTTAGGGTGTTAGGTACTACCAATCATGCACCCTAAAGTGTCATTACAATGACTTGACTTTGATGACTCACTTGACCTCCTTATTCAAATTTCAAGGAGGTCTTGATGATAATTTTGACAATTAACTTTAAAAACACTTTATTGACTTGAAATCATTTGGCACTTTACCCTTTGTACAATTTAATGCTCAAATTCAATGATTTATCCTTCAATTTTTACAATTCAATGTTTAACTTAAGTCTTCAAAAGGCTATTGTCTCTAATATTTTGATAATGCTCCAAGCAAATTTTGTCATCTTGTTAAATGAGAGTACATATCGTGAATGATCAATTTGATAACACTTCATCACTCCATATGTGTTGTGTATTGTTTTCCAAATAAAATATGTGTGTCAAAAAACTAGACACAAAACACCATCAAGTATCTAAAAAATATACACAATCATATAATAGTACACAATATTCCTTAGGCCCCCTTTTCAATTTTAGCACAGGTCTAAGACAAGGAGAAAATATTTGATTTTATTGTGATATCCCTTTTACAATGATAATAGCCACATCGAAGAAGAAACATTAAATGGTTTTCATATCTCAATTTGGACTATTGGGCACCTACCAAAGCCCAAGGTTTTCCTCCTTTAAAAAAAAATATCACCAACCTTTATAACTCCAACTTTGTACAAATGACATAAAAAAATCTATACCATGAAAGATTTAAATAATAGTTCATATTTACCCTTATACCTCCCAATTTATTGTGAATGGTATAAACAAATTTATATTGGAAAATTCAATAAAAAAAATAAAAATAAAAACTTAAAACTTTTATAAGTTTCTTTTACTCCCTTTTGTTTGTATTACCTCATTTTCCATTTAATTTTTATCTTTAAAACAATGATTCTTTTGGGAAAATGACCATCCTCCTCTTGATGTCCATCCATCCACTTATTTGGCATTTACTAGTGCATTAAAAAATTAAGTCCCATTGCCAATGCATCCAACATTCACTTGAAATAAAAAAACTTATTGCTTAGATCTTTTATACAGTGTAGCTTAATTGTGTTCCAGTCTAAATTTCTTTCATCATGGGTTTAGAAAGAACGACGAGTTGTTCTTTATTGTATTTGAATATTTCAATCGACAAGAAGTGTGGGCATGGTTTTTATCTAAGATCGCTTGGATTGGTCACAGCTTGAAAAAGGAATAATGCTAGTTTTTCAGTATGTTGTTGTACTAATTATCCTGTACTCGTCCATGCTACTTCTATGTGCCTTGCAAATTATGGTGATAATAATTCATTTATCTTTTACTACTGAGAACTATAATATCTTCATAATGAGGATCCACCAAACGATCGAGCAATAGATCTACCAAACCATAATATGCAAACAAAAAACCACTAGTACAATCTGGCCCCAAAAAAAATCCACGCAGATATGAAAGTCTATGGTCTGATATAAGGATAAAAATATATAGCTTCGCACTTGCTACATGATCTAGCATGGTTTAAGTGTAATCACATATTTTTAATAAACCCACAATCTGAATACCATGTTAAGAAATAGAGCACAAGCAAGACAAGAATTAGAGGAAAAGACTTTAAGCCATTCACTTGCACATGTATTGATCTCATGATATCAATTTATAATACATGGACTTGACCACTTTTAGATCTAGATCTCACCAAAAACTCATTAGTGGATCATGACAACACCTCATCAATAGATAGGGTTTACAACTGATAAGTAGGTGGTCTCGAGCTTTGTGATTGTCTAGGGACTCAGTCTAACAGAGAGGTTGTTGAAGAGACGCGACATTAAGAATGAGGTATAAAGAGAGGATACCAGAGGTATTGGTAATATAGTTGAAGAGAATGAGGTCAAATCCCCTTGGTTGGTGATAGATGTAGTCACATTAGAGGAAGGTGGGGCACATAGTAGTAGAGTCGACGTAGAAAACAATAGCGATGAGGAGTCATCCAAGAAGGAGAAGAGATCTTGGCAGTTATAAGGAGGCTTGCATAGCTCGAGATAGGGATATATTTAGGATCCATCACTAAAGAATATGAGAGAGTATGGAGGAACCCTCTCTTTGAACCACCTCCCTCGCATATTTGTTACCAAGAAAAAAGAACCGAAGAAGAAAGTGCAGAGGCAAGAGAAGTAGAAGAAGAAAGTTTAGAAGTAAGAGAAGGAGAAGATACAAGTGGAGTAGAAGCAGAAGTTGATGAAACTTCACAAGAAATATTATCAGTACCAACAACAATATGTAGTAGACGGTCGGGAAGACTCAATTCTAGATCAAGTATGGACAACCAGGATTCAACCCTTAGGCTTCTCATGTTTCATGGGACATGAAAAAATGATTCACAACAAAATTGGTTCACGTGTGAAACTATATGGTCTGTGAAAAGAGTCACATATGCGGCATCCAAGATCATGCAACTAGAAACCACATTCAGAGATAGAGATTTGACATGGTACATGAGGTACAAGGTTACTACACCCGTGGAACAAGCAAGGTCCCTTACAGAAATAAAGAGAGATCTCTTGAGATAATTCCAAAAACCGAAGTTGGAATCATAGTGTATAACTGAGATCAAAGAGATTAAGCAACAAGTCGAAGAAAATGTGTGGGATTATGACCAATGTTTCAAGATCATGTTGGATATATTGACATTTCAAATCTAGTATGTCTGACACATAGAATGGTTTATTGTTGGAATCTTACCACACATTCAAGTCCTGCTCACCCAGCAGAAAGTAATGACTCTGTTAGAAGCCGCGGAAATTGAAATGCACTTGGAGTCTACGTTGGGAGGTGGCGAGATGGCGACAACATTGGTGCAGGTACAATCTCAACTAGTGAACCACACCATGCAACTACAAGATATGGAAAATGTTAAGGTGGTGCATGAGAATGTTTTGTGTACTATGTGTTGCGCAGAAGGCCACCATTGAAATTAGTGCTTTGTGTTGGAGAATTATACGACGACAAACGTGTCAAACCCCTTTTCTACTAGGCCTCAAATGTAATGGAGCGAGATATGTCGACAATGGGGCCATGTACCTCCCTGTTACCCAACACTGCAATATGAACATATCATTTCCATGTATAGTATGTGCATGAACATACTATGAACATTGTCAAATATGAACATACCATTTTCATGTATAATATGTGCATGAATGGTTATGCTTATGGAAACTTTAACAGGAAAAACATGTTATATATCGACTATCATCCACAAACTAATGGGAACATAACAAGGTTCATAAATAGTTGCAAGGCCTCATTATTTAGTGCAAATTGTTCCTTTCAGGAACACTCCAAAGACAAAGAGTTCTTTATGAAAAGGAGGGCATCCAGATTTGTTGTTGTGCATGCAATACGTAGTTTATATCATGGTGATAAATTGTCAATAAAATATAACTTTTGTAGACCACCAATCGCTCGTCAAAAATGCCTTGCATTGGGTCTACCTTTATATGTCCCCTTGTGGTGTAAGAAAAAGATGATTGAGTAATTGTATTTTGGTTTTTCAATGGAACTAATGTAAATGTATAGCTTAATTTGACATTTGTTTTATAAAGTGGTTGGTTGCATGTTACAATCTTTACATCGAATATGGGGATTAAGCTCCCTATAACTTTTACACATGGACTTTTGTTTATTTTATTTATTGAGTTTGCTTAATATTATATATATATATATATATATATATATATAGTTTGTTTGTTAATTGGTCTGGACCTTCTTGGCAACGAGATTAGCCTTTGGCTTGAGAAACCGCGACTCAGGGGCATCTAAGCCATTAAAATCACCTGGGGATCGCACCAGGCCTGAGCCACACCAACCCTTAACATGGTTGGATTTTTTGTCCCCACAGGTTTCGAACCGGTGACTTTTCAACACGAAGTGCCTTAACAACACACTCTGTCACCAACCGTCCTACACCTCTAGGACAATATTTTTTATATTTTTAAATATTAATATAAAATTGATTTAAATTAATATTATTTTAACCTTAACAAATTAATTAATTTCTTCACTAACATAATCAAATACTTACATTTCCTTATGAGAAGATTCATAAATAGAAAAATCAATAATAGCACCTATATTTCACTTGGGGGGCAAATATCCCATTTATATGGGTCATGTGGTAGTTTTATAAAGTGCATGCATGTTTATTTTTAATTCTTATATGGAAAACTTCACAGTAGTTTGCATGGTAGTTCAAAAGGCATTAAGGCTATTTCAAAAGGAATGTGTGCACATTTTGAATAACAAGTACATTTTCATGCGAGACCATGTTCCCAAATTCCTAATTGCCAATTTTTTAACCATCAACTTCATGCATGATCCATTTTGTGTGTTCCATAAACCACTTCATGATGTTTTCATAAGTTAAATTGACTATTGCAAGGTAACAAAACAAAGGTGTCAACATGATTGTTCGAGAAGGAACAACAACATCATATGACCTAGAAGATGTTTTTGAGGCTCATGAGCCATGCATAAGATCCCAAACAACTCTACATGCCCTCTAAATGGGATATTTGGTGAATGAGTATAATATTAGTGATGTTATATAATGTTTTTTGCTCCATAAAAGGGTATTAGGGACCATAGACATGGCATGAGGAACACCAATATAGGGACCAAAATATGATTTAAAGTCTCATGGGCCCTAGATATGGTCCCAAACCCACATAGACCCTATAAATGGAACATTTATCCCTTGGATATGATATGTGCACCATTATGAKTTTTTCCACACCAATGATGAGTTTGAAGGCCCTAAATCATGGTTGGAGGATGAAAACAAATGTCTTAGGGCATGAAGCAGGATTTTAGAATTCATGGGCCATCATGCATCGAGTTTGAAACCATCACAKGGGACATGTATAATGAACCTTAGTCATTATAAGTCTTGCACACTAGGGATTGTATTGGGGCCTAATATGGCCCACATGTGAAAATAATGTCTTTGCCCTTAAATGATGCTTTATGGATTATTCATGATGCAAAAGGGCCCTATAATATCAAATAGGCTCACAAATGGGATATGGAAAGCATCACTTAGTGAAGGATCTCTTAGGATTAATTATGGAGAACAAATGATAGTTGTATATTAGTTATTTGATAAGACATATGTATTAATAATATGATTTCCATTACATGATTATAAAAAATATGAGAATAAATATTAGTGATTGTAGAATTTACATAAAACACTAATGCCATAGGATGCATGCACATTATGTAAAATTAAAATTTTTAGGAGGGGAAAATGTGGTGGTGGTTGGGACTGCATAAACCAAATTAAATTCATCATTTCCAAATCATTTTTCATTGTGTTTCATTTTGAAAATATTTTTAAATAGTTTACAATGACTCATCTTCGATGAAATTGCATGCATTTAAAAATGTTATTGTTTCCTATTATTTTAATATTTTTCGTGTAACATGTATCATAATTTAAAAATACATGTTTATGTTTTTGCAATAAAATTTTAACATAACCATTTTTAAAAATTTGACATTTTCGCCTACAAACTAAACAAAACATGTTGATTATATTAAGACCTTTATTAAAAAAAAAATTATTAATACAAGTGAGGTGCATTTTATCGTTTAATATGACACTTGGCATAAGTCACCCCAATATAATATTTGAAAAAAAGAACATACCAATATGTCCAAGATATTTGTACCATCACTACTCATAAATAAATAAAAATATATGTAAAAATTGATAATCCAAAGTCGTTGGTTGCATGTTACAATCATTACATCAAATATGGGGACTAATTAGCTCCCTATAACTTCTACACATGGAATTTTGTTTATTTTATTTATTGAGTTTGCTTAATATTTTTATATTTTTAAATATTAATATAAAATTAATTTAACTTAATATTCTTTTAACCTGAACAAATTAATTAATTTCTTCACTAACGAAATCAAATACTTACATTTCCTTATGAGGAAATTCATAATTAAGTTGGTGGTGGAGCAAACAATCATATAGTCATTTCATTTCGGAATTACAATCCAAAGTAAATGGTTTCATAAAACTAAAGTTAAACATTATATGACAACTCTAAATTCTAATGACTGATACATCTTAAATTTAATTTTTAAAATGGAGAAATCATTACTGTACTTATAATATATTTTATAAATTAAACAACAACAATATCAACATGATTTGTAAAAACATAATATACATGTGTGATATATTGTTTACAACACACCAGTGCGATTGAAAGCACACTGGTACGGTAGTTACGTAAAAATGCATCCATAAACATTTTAATTGACAAAGTATGTATGCAAACTTTCACAATCAAAGTTTTTTGGAGGTTGTGCTTTGCGAAGGCAATCACTCTTTGGTGCCTCTCATAATTTAGTGCATGGACCCGATCCTTTTCCACTTCCTCAGTGCTCTTCCTCGCATCTCCTCCTCCGCGGGCCGCTTGACTTTCTCCAAGATATTGTCCTCGTCATTCCTATAGACATAATATGAACTGGGGTCATTTTGCTATTAAATCACATACCTACACCTCCTCTTCTTCACCTTGAGGGGACTTATCGAATAACTCTTTTAGGATGGGGAGGAATTTGTAGCCCTAAATTATTTGTAACTGGGGCCCTTTCTAGTGGCACCGAGCACATCAACTTCATTCCCTTAGAAGTTCGCCATCTTGGTCCCTACTTTGGCATAATTAGGACTGCCAAGATCTACAATTGGAGCTTCTCAATGCCCCTTTGCCATGTTCAGAAAAAAATGACCCTGGGGGATGTATTAATTATAAGACTGTGTCAATCTCAAGAATGACCTAAGGTCCATATTGTATATTTAATAGAAGTTAAGAATCACATTTGGAAAAAAAACCGATGATCCATAAGCTTTGTCATCATGCCTTATCGCTAAATATTAAGCATTGCATTGGCCTCGGCCTACTCCATGAGATCCTCACCTGTGTACTTACTAAGAAGCTCATGTTTCTTCTTCTCCACAACCATACGCTCGATCACTTTCTCATCTAAGAGAGGCACATAGGAAACAAACCCTCGCTCTCTATGTTGTTGGTTTCATTCGTCCTGCTCTCCCATTTCTTCTTCCACATCCTCATCTTGCTCGAATATGACCGACTTAATGGAAACAACCTCCCCACTCTTGATCATTGACCTGGCCTCCCTCTAGATAGACTCAATCCTCTACCACTTCGGTGCTTTAGCCCGCATCTCCTCCTCCACGGACCGCTTGGATTTCTCAAAGATATCGTTATTTAATTTATTATGGCAATGAGGATGACGAGAACAATATCTCAGAGAAAGTCGAGCATCCCATGGATGAGAAGATGTGGGCCAGATCATTGAAGGAGTGTTAGAGGATCGAGTCTATCTAGATGGATGTCAAGTTCATGATCAAGAGTGGGGAGGTTGTTGACATTAATCCAGTCCTATTCGAGGAAGATGAGGATGTGGCAGAAGAAATGGGAGAGCAGGACAAGGAAAACTAGTAGCAGAGAGAGAAATATTTTATTTTCCATGTGCCCATTCTGGATAAGAAATCGATCAAGCGCATGGTTGTGGAGAAGAAAAAACATGAGCTTCTTATACTAAGTAATGATGCTTAATATCGCAATGATGAATACTGCTCGCAAATGATTACCAAGCTCTATTATTTATTTATAATAATAATAATAAACTAGTAGTTGGGACCCCCTTGTAGACAGGTGGCGTTATGATGGATGTATTGCACTTATATTTTTGTTTGTTGTTAAAATGATACGTCAATATTCTTCCTACGCCTTCTCACAGGTTCATACCTGCAACTCTATGTGCTCTCATTCAGGACCTCTCTCCTCACACACACGTTCAAGCATATTAATTCAACGGGGTTTCTACACACATATTCACCATGCAGAGATAACACTCGAGATACACAAAATACACAAATTTATATTAAGATCGAGCTCGATTACACACTAAGAGCACTTCTCAGGCCTCGACTTCTCTCGCCTGGTTTACATCATGCCTGGCCTCATTTCACTCATGCATGCAGGATTGAATTTATAATAGTGAATATAACAAGGATCAAGAAAAGGATTGGATCACTCCATATCCGATCTATCCTCACAATATCGCTAAGATCACTCAAAACAACAAATATCACAACAAATCTTGTCGTTTACTCGGAATTTCAAGGAATCGCGTCCTCTTGGCCACATTCGTCTTCTGGAAGATTCGAGATTTTGAATTTGAATTCGGACGGGGTATATGCTCTTACATCATTTATCATCCTTTCTATCACTGCCACAATTTTTGGGTCTTGCATTTGTTTTTTCAAGTTTTTCATAAAAAGGAAAATTTATTTGGCTCTGCACGAGCAAGCTATATTTTCTTTGTAATTCAATGAAGAGACGAAGGAAAATGTATAATCATATGTCAAAAATACTTTATATGCTATGTATATGCATCTATATTTTTCCCATGCTGGATTCTTTCCAGATGTGTTGTTTCAAGAATAAGTGAGTTATAATCATGGCAACAAATTATTTTGTCAATCATCTCACCTTCTTAAAATATATGTGTATTACAAATAAGTTTGCAAGCATTTTAAGAATAGATAGATGGAGAAAAATATATAGAACTTAAATCAACAACCCAATAAAAACTAAAACTCCAAATCAATCAATTAACTTATAATTTGCACAAACCTATAAATTATGGACAAACACATAAAACTTTGATCTTAAATTTCAAAAAGATCTAACATCAAATAAATCAAGCCTTAAACAAAATATGTACTATAATTATTTTTATTAGTTTTAAATGGAATTTATGGAAACGTAATTATCCTAAAGTTTAAAGAAATTAAGTAAGAAACATATCAGACTTTAAACAAAGTTTTAAAAACAAATTCCATATTAAAATTATTTAGATTTTCTGAAAATGTGACTCGATAAAGTTAATCGATCACCTTGTTTCTGGCTTTATTTTTTAAACAACATTTTGATTCAAACTAGACATAGTTAAAATTGCAATATTTTCAAATTTGCAATTTCATAACAATTTCAACTTAAATATAATTTATAGATTTTAAATTAATTTAAGTTGTTGCTTCATCTTTTTGGAGATAAGTTGTGTACAATATTATAACTTGAAAAAAATGATTAAAGTTCAAGAATAATTGTTCACATCACTTCGACCAAAGTAATAAGAATCAAACCATTTACTTTTTCAATACACAACACGGAATTAGTCTTAATCTAAAGGCTACTATAGATCATTTCAACCAAAGTAATAAAAATAAACCATTTAATTTTTCAATAGATGACTATAAGACACCCAACCCCCTAAGTACCTTTTAAGGGATGGGGTATTAGAATTTCACTTGTTCTTAACCATATCAAAGCCTATTCTTGAGGGCACCATCATCTTGTACTCATCAAGAGCTTTCCAATGACTGTAATTATGCTCAAATCCGAGTGTTGGATCAAAAGTTATCGCCTTCCAAAGTTTCTTAAGCCTTCAATGGGAAAAATCCACCTCATCACTACGTGGCACACATGGGTCCACATCACCTGCACAACCCCCCATGCCTCCAACTAGTACTAGCATGGTCTCGATGTGGAACTAGCTCACCAGCCCATTAGGTTGTCGACCCACTACATATAAGACTACTCCCAATCCTTCCAATATCCACTATATTGATGCTCGTACCATCAGGGCATCAGGTCATCAGGTCATCAGACCCATGGCCCCTTTACACTCTTTACCAACACATAATACTCCTTTGATATCCAATATCTTGGGTACTATCCCACCGAGGTAATGAGATATCGGCCCTTGGGTAAACCAGTGCTCAAACGAGCACCTAGCACCTAGTCAGGTATCCAAACTGGCACCTCAAACACGAGGCACTACCATAGCATGTTGTAGCATCCCCAGCCACCGACTGGGCTATGCCACTTAAAATTTTAAACTTTGATACCATTAAATTTACTAATGTGTTATGCATATCAACACAGTTAAGTAGAATAACAATAATAATTTATAAACGTAATTATCACAAAGATTCCATAACAAAAAATAGATCATTACACACACAGGAATTAAAATAACACATAAGAGACACTTATATTTTATGAATTAAACACCAACTGCATGAATACCTTCAACGTTCCTCCCAACCATAGACCACATTGCTCATAATCTTAGTAGTGGGTCACCCCCGAGATGGGGCTAAACTCTACCCAGGCAAACGAAGTCTAAAGCCAGAATAGAGTATGTAAATCAACAATAATTCTCATATTTAGGTGGCAAATCTAGCATCCAGCCTACAGTCCCTCATCCCCCACATGCATGTCCCACCTGAGGAAGTGTGCCCCTTCTCTGCTCAATAGTCCTTAGGCTGCCCCACTTCCCTTTCGAGGCTTCAACAACAGGTCTGACATGGAATCTCAGAGCCCCATAGTTGCAGCTTAGCACTTTGAGAATTAATTCCCAGCAATTCTCTCACCTAGAGAGAATGCTCACGGGCCTGACAACCCACTTCTTCGACCACATGCCTAACAACTTGCCTCTTCATACGGGCCTAACAACCCACCTCTTCAGCAGCAACATGACCTGACAACCCGCAACTTCAGCACCAACAATATCCAGTACAGGTACCGAAAATGGCCACAGTAGTGTACCCCCTTTCAGGTACGGAGGATAGAAATTCCCCCAATAATCCTGAAATAAATGATGGAAAATACACTAAATCTCCCTCTTAAACATTCATGTCTTTTATGACACATGGCACTCAAGGAATTCACTTGTCTCCACTTAAGAAACTTAGGATATATTCATGTCCATAACTTTAGCTTTAAGGAATATTGATATAATATTCCATTAGTCTTAAGCCCCCTTAGCTTAGCCCTTTCCTAGACTCTTAGCTCCCCCCCCCCCCCCCCC
>ML776576.1:423731-434377 GCA_009831015.1 Picea engelmannii | reverse complement strand
CCCTTTCCCTTTCTAGTGGAGTTTAGGCCCCCATCTCTCTTGTTGGGTCGGTCTGCAGCAGTGGCGTACTTTTATTAATATATGAGTATGATTACAAATTACAATATAGGCATGTTGGCCTTTTAGCAATCCAGTCTCTCCAGCCTAATAATCACAACATAGGCACTCTGACCTATAATATCTTGGCTCACCAGCCTATAAAAAATATGTAGAATTACACTGGGGATTAACTTGGGGTATTGTATTCCCCTCCCCCTTATTTATGCACTGCCCTTAGTGCATTATAGACATGTACATTCAAAATTCTTCAAAAATATCCATGCATTTGTTATTGGAAACTTGTTGTCTTCTTGGTGCTCCACTTTTCAAGCACCAATTTGTGTATTCATACTATAGTTGGAAGTCATTTGCTTTGTTCCAGAGAGCTGCTTCAGGAAAGAATTCAGCTCACTGTTCCATTTGACACACCCTCATGATTATAGCTATCATGTCATAAGCATCCATGAGTTGCCTCTTCCTTGTTGCACTCACCCTTCCAAGCTTAGGTATCCTTCACTGCTACACAATCCCTCAGGGATCCATCTTGCCAAGGATTTCACACACAAGGAGAGCACCAACTCATTACTAGAACCCCACCAAGGTTCTACATTTATACAGCTCCAGTAGTTGTTCTTCCCAAGAATTCCAACTTTAATCAATATTATATCATTTGTGTCACACACATACAGTTATTATAAGGGAATATTATAAAAACTTCATTTAGAAATACCAATTGATTTCATAAGGAATTCAACTTTTCCCAAGATATGAAATTGTATCTCATAATTTTCTTGGTTGTTGCAACAACAAGCATCGATCTTTATTATGGATTTCTAAAGCACCATACTTGAGACCACTTTTCGTGCAATGCTTCCATCTTGCATTCAACCAACATATTATTAGTATTTTTTGTACAATATAATTTCATTGCAATATGTACCGAAAGCTTACTAAGTTATCTTAGAATTGTCTACACTTAACAATTCAATCACAATTATCAAACAGTTCATTAAATAGAATGAATTATCATTCTCTGCATAGGAACTTTTCATCCATCGGGCTTTTCATTCTTTCATCATAATTATTTTTCATTACATTATTTCCTGAACAAAAATTCCATGTAGTCAATGCTCATGTGACTACTCGACTTGCAACTTTCCTGTTGCAATGTCTAACACCCCCTGAAATGTTCTCAACTCCATGAGTTAGTAAGAACTATGACATTTCAGTTGTTACCATACTCATTTTCATTCGATAACATATATGCATGCATTCACAAAAAACACATTCAGCAAATGCATTCAAGCATAATAATTCTATCATGCATAAGTGAAACTCTACCACTGATTATGCATGAGTGCAACTCTCAATGCACCTTTGCATTGATTTTCAAAATTCTCTACAACTAAGTCATGTATCTCACCATTGGTAAATTGGAAAGTCTGGCCAATGCCTTGACACATTTCCCACACACTTCCTATTGTCTGCTCAACTATATGGATGCCTTCCTTTTCGGCCCGAACACTACACCAAGAATATAATTTTGTGGTGTTCATCAGTGTTAGCAAAAAGGTTGCAATCCAAACATTATTTATAAGTACAAAGTTCATTGCATATATGTATGGTACATATCCCATTCATAACCAAGCCTTTCCATAACCAACCATGTCATGGTCTCATACATGACTAGCTTTTCTGGCATCTATTCCTATAACAGGGTCATACCCTTTATTGCTTTGGTTATTAGCTCATAGCCTATATATCATGACATTCTACTATGTCATTATATGCATTCAAAAGCTAAGAAGCTTTTATAATTATGACAGGCCTCCGGCATTTACCACACCTAGTGGTATCTTATTCCCATTAATGCATTCAAAGAATACAATAATGTGATAAAATAAACTATGGCTGAGGAAATTCTTACCAAATTTTCCTTTAGCAACTATGCAATAAAATTAATAAAACTCATACATGCATAGTTACCATTAAATAAATTTAATGCTACCTTGCTAGCTGATAACAATAGAAGCTCCCAAGTCTTTGTTATAAGCCTTATAATCCACACTTCATCTTTATGTTGCTTCCTTCTATATGAAGGAACATTATTAGCAGCACTTGCAGCTATGCAATAATTACCTCTTTCCTAGCACAACAACCATCATTAACAGCCTCATAATCATATATATAACAATAAACTACTCCTAGTCATCATCATGTTATATGTGTGTGTGTGTGTGTGTGTGTGTGTGTGTGTGTGTGTGTACTAACAAACCTACATTTATTACAACATATCTACATGCACTAATATTGCATCACTAGCATGCTCATGAATGTATATGCATTCCATTTTCATGTATTATGTATGGTTGTCCAACAAGCCATAACATAATTGTTGCTACAGTAATTGCAACAACCTCTTTCTTCCTGTACCACTTTTCTTTGTTGTTCCTAAAAGACCTCAATTCTTCCTAGATTCATGTATCATTTTATTCTCTTACTGAGCACTTTTCTATCTAAACCACTCTTGATCAGTTTTATATTTTCAGCCATATAATGTGTTGATATTAACTTCATCCTTAATTATTTCATGGATCCATCTGACCAAACACATGCATGACCAAATTACATTTCTAGCCATGCTCTCATATTGACTTTATATCTTCAACTTCTATTTACTCTTATCGACCAAACTGGTTCAACCTTTCCTTGATTGAACATATCAATCCTTGTAGTTTCTTGCACCGTTCTCTTCTTTTTTCTTAGCTACCTAGCCTCAAACATGACCTACATAGTCAATTCTCCAACATGTTGCAATGCTACCCAAATGTCTCTTCTTCCAATTGAGATGGGTCTCCTCAGATTTTATTTCTTTTTCATTCTATACCAAGCATAAAATCATTTTTCTTCTTCATGGTTCCTTATTGATTTCTTTTCATAAAAATCATCTCCATACTTGAATCATTTTGGATTGACATCCCAATGTACCTTGGCAATGCACTCATTCCTTTGGAATGTACTCAACATTCTTTTTCATTGTTTTCACAGTCCCTCGAATGTTGTAGAAGACTTTGTATAACTTGGTATCCATATAATGGTACCTTTCCACTAACTTAAATTACTCCTGAACTTCATTCAGTCTCTAGTGCACTTAGCTTTGTGTAATTCCTTTGCTAAGAGTTTGATTGCATCATTTGAGACCCAATCTACACACAATATATTGATTTATGCATTTGTTGGCATTCTTTACTTATATGCACTTTCATTTCTTCACCCTTGAAGTGGTGTTCTTCATACCATGCTTCCACTGTGCAACTCTGATAATCATGATGGAACTACTACCCCCAAACTATGTGATTGTTCCTTGAAGATGTCATCCTTATCTCCAAGCATATACTCTTCCTTCCTTTATTAAAAGACTGACATCTTGACATATCATTCATTTTTGAAATGTTCTGCCCTTAATGTACTGCCTTATATGTACATTGGCTTCTTTGGGATGAATGGACTTTCATTATTTCATTCACTATATGATCTACTCTTATGCACGGATTCCAACAAGCACTTTGATTAACATGAGTGGATTTCCTGTAGTGGCTTCCCAAGACTTATGGTTTCACCTAGACTCGTACCTTAACATTATTTAGTCTTAACCTTTGATCATCTTGTGAGTTATTCTTGACATAACATTCAATTTTTTTAAGTTCCTCTTCTCATTCTTGATACCATCTCCAAACTGTCTCATATTCTATAAAATCATACGTCCATATTCCCTTTATTTGCATCGACGTGAACCTATGATATATGCATTATCATGTATTGCAGATGGTTTTCCCACCTAGCATCTCCATCTGATATGAAGAATTGTCATCGGGAATTCTTTTTCCAATCATATTTCCATTGAAAGTCCCTTATATTACTCACTAAGTAAATTCATCTTCAGTTGGTAGCTTCCCCAAGCATTCATTCCCCATTTTGAAGAACTAACCCTATCTTGTTCCTCATAGCTAAAGATACCAATTTTATAAAGACAATTTTCTATGAGTTATCATCAACCTTAATCTCTGCTTGCAACACATTTATTATATAAGACAACAATTCTAAAAAAATTGGTTAAAGCAAGTAGATAATCCTGGTAACATATGCACAAGTTTGCCCCTTTATGGTCACCAAAAATATTCTTTCTAAATTCCCATTAATTTTGTTTCTTATCTCATAATTCTAGGTGATCACATGGATTCCTCAGTCCAATACCTTTCCAATGACTACTTTCTTGCTCAATTCTAAGTTTTGAGCAGAGAGTTATAGTCATTTGATTATTACCCAAAAAATCCTTTTGATCACCTTTCAACCCTGTGCAATTTTTTTAACTGAGCTTAAACATCCTTACACTTGCCCCTTTAGCAATTTGACAGAGGCTCAATTGGTTCCTTCATGACCATACGCTGGAAATTCTGGCCAATTTTCACCCCTATCTGAGCTCTAGGCTGCTACATACAACCCATTGAAGTTTTAGGCCAATCAATATTTTTGGCCCTGAATGCTACAGGTACCTTCTATTCCCTTTTGAAAAAATTAATATGCCCAAAATTTTAGTTTTCCTCTGTGGTTATCATCTATCGCTCATTGCCTTTCCATAAAGTGCTCTTGTGCCTCAATTTGATTCCGGAGCAGGAAGTTATGGCCTTCGGAAGTTAATTGGGTCTTAAGATTTACCCTCCATTGTTTGACCTATAACTACCTCATACTAACTTCGTTTGAAGAATGAAATACACCGTTAGAAAGCTATCGCTGACATATTTCATTTGAGATGTAAAAATTACACATAGGGTGCACTATTTTCAAGTAGCTAAAAACATTGGTTAGGGCCTCAAAATGCCCTGCAAATTCATGACCTGGAAAACAGCAAAATTTTCCAATTTTTTTTATTAATTTCTGTGAAATTTTGCTAACTTGTATTGACTCAGATGGAGACATGTCATCCTGAGTCCACCTGGCACTTTGGAGTGGTCCCTTGTTGTCCTCTGACCACCATTTCCTTGCCTTGTCAGCGATTACCTCCTTCTTTCCCTCTCTTCCCTACCTCCACGATGCACACACTGCATATTCTGAGCACCGCAGGTCCTTGGCTGCCAATGTGGCGCCATATCATTGGGTCATGGGGATGGAATGACCCCATCCTGCACCCATTCTCCATGCGTGCATATATTTGTGTGCTCAATGATCTAATGGTCGGGTGCAATGGATGTCGGTGGCGATCGACAACCCACGTCGCATTGTGGATCCCCCTGACCTATCACCCATTAACCGAGGGGGGAGGGGTCATAAAACCTAACCATGGTTAGGGCCTCAGTGACATGGTGCACATCGATGGATTTCTCCCCCGCTTGGAGTTAGCCTAACTACAATGAACTTCCCCTGCAATGTGGTTTTGTGGGTCCGACTCATGGTTTTGCTCGATGTGTGAATGCCCCATCGTGGCACCGAGTCACTCACCACCTATGATTTCCTATTACGTCACGATACAGAAAAATACTCAAAAAAAAATTCCAAGTTTCAAATTTTCGCAATTTTCCAAAAATTGCCCAATTTCGCCCAAATTTGAAATTTCTTCTGGGCCACCATTACATCTTTGTAATTAAACTCCATAAGGACAATTTCAGTTGTGTGTATACCAAATTAACATTGGCACATGAAATTCAACACATAAATTCATGTCAAATTTCTCCATAATTCCTCCACTGAAATTAGGAATTTTTCTCACTATCACCCAATTACACCAAGGCGCACTGCAATCTACAATTCAAGCAATTATTGTTCTGAAATTGCTCAGATTAATATTCAAATTGGGAGATTTGATCTCTGGCCAAATTCCTTAAATTCCTCGTGAATTTAACTATAGAAATTGGGGGCTTTTACTCAATTTCACCCAACTACTTCTGATTTCCGCCATGGACGCACTGTAACTTTAAATTTGGCCATACACATACCCAAATTTGCCCAATTTAAAGACCGCAAATTATTATTTCCCACTCCCAAGTTCAAATATTTCAAATTCCCTGTGAAATTTTCCTAATTTCATATGAATACTCTTAGTATACAAGTTGTGGACATCCTCTACAACTAAATTTATGCAATTTTACCTCTGCGTTATGTTAATTTGCCCATCCAGGCTCAGTGTTGAAAACCGGAGCTCTGATACCACTTTGTAGCATCCCCAGCCACCGACTTGGCTATGCCACTTAAAATTTTGAACTCTAATACCATTGAATTTATTGATATGTTCTGCATATGAACAGAGTTAAGCAGAGTAACAATAATAATTTATAAATGCAATTATCATAGAAATTCCATAACAAAAAATAGATACTTACACACAGTAATTAAAATAACACATAAGAAACACTTATCTTTTGTGAAAAACACCAACTGCATGCAGACCTTCCACGTTCCTCCCAGCCATAGACCACACTACTCATAATCTAAGTTGTGAGTCACCCTCGAGTTGGAGCTAAACTCTACCCGAGCAAAGGAATTCATAAGCCAGTCTAAGGTCTGTCAATCAGCAACAATTCTCAGATTCAGGTGCCAACTCTGGCAATCAGCCTACAGTCCCTCACCCCCCACATGCTTGTCCCACCCTAGGAAGTCTACCCCTACTCTGCTCAACAGTCCTTCCGCTAACCCACTTCCCTTCTGCGGCTTCAACAACAGGTTAGACAAGGAGTCTTAGAGACCTATAGCTACAACTTGGCACCTTAGGAATTAATTCCCATCAATTCTCTCACCTGGAGAGAATTCTCACGGGCCTAACAACCCACCTCTTCAGCAGCAACACGGCCTGACAACCTGCATCGAGGCAACAACAGTATCCAATATAGGTATCGAAAATGGCCACAGCAGTGTACCCCATTTTAGGTACAGAGGATGGAAATTCCCCCAATAATCTTGAAATAAATGATGGAAAATACATTAAATCTCCCTCTTAAATATGCATGTGTCTTTTATGACACACAACAATCAAGGAATTCACTTGTCCCCACTTAAGAAACTTGGGATATATTCATATCTATAACTTTAACTTTAAGGAATATTGTATAATATTTCAATGGGCTTAAGCCCCCTTAGCTTATCCCTTTCCTATACTCTTAGCCCCCCCCTTCCCTTTCTAGTGGAGTTTAGCCCCCCATCTCTCTTGTTGGGTCGGTCTGCAACAATGGTGTACTTTTATTAATATATGAGTATGATTAAAAATTGCAATATAGGTATGCTAGCCTTTTAGCAATCCAGACTCTCCAGCCTAATAATCACATAGGCACTCTGGCCTATAATATCCTGGCTCACCAGCCTATAAAACATATGTACAATTACACTAGGGATTAACCTAGGGTATTACACATGCCACCTGGCATGACACATGGCCATGTTACTCCTTTCCATCTGGCGCAACACATGGCACTCATTCTCACCATGCAGTTCTATCGGTTGAGCCTCAACAATCCCCCATTATATTTAGTTTTCTTTACAATAAATAATAATGGGTACCTTTGTTTACTTTCAGCTCCTTTTATTTTCATTTTGTTTTTAATTGGTTTTCAAATTAATCCCTAAAAACAAATAAACGTTAAAACTTGAAATAATCAATAACATCATTGATGTCCCTACCTACCTACATCATGGTATCCCGACCTCTTGATACCTCGATAAACCGACGAGATGTTTCTATTGGATCGGTCCTAGTCTTGTTTTATGAAATTTTACTCCCATCAATTGACATCTCGGTATAGTGATATTCCGACATCCCATAGACCCGATCCCCGGTAATACTGGATCGTGACTTCATTTCATTATCTAGCAACAGATCATTGATTCCCTGATCTCTCGATATCTTGATGCACGATAGCAAGATTAATATTGAATCAAAGTTTTAGTTTGGATCATTTATTTTTTTTTGACACCTTGATTCCTGGTCTCCCTCTAGTACCATATAAGGATCTTCTTGCCACAATTTTATTTCACAAATAATCCCTAATTTCCCGGTATTCCGCCTTCACGGTATTTTGGTGATCAGATCGACTATTACTCTTAGGTTCATGCCTTTCCCTTTAATAAAATGTTTGATTCCCCAATACCACTATTAAAAAACAAAACATTAAATAAAACTCTAATAAACCATGATAAATCTGTCGGATCAACCTTTTCTCCTCAAAGACATAATTTTATCCCATTGAAACTCCCCGTGACCCGGTTTCTCGTAATGTACTTTCCCTCGTAGATTTAAAATAGTCGTGATTGTCTTGTCCTCCATTACATCTCTGTCACGACTTTATGAACATTGAATGACATTTAATGAAGCATTGAGTGTGAATCTTTAATGCATTAATCCTCCTCAATTTTCGCATAAATGCTCTGAGGCAGCTTTCAAACTGTCAAAAAACCTTGATTTCTTAAATTCATAAGTCTTAATTAGCATCATTCTCTCTGGGGTTTCCTTTCACTGGTTAGTAGTAGAAATTATTTTAAATTTTATATAAACTTTTCAGTTGTTTCTTTGAATAAAACTTACATTTTTTTGTTTACTTACAGGAATTTGCAAAGACAGAATGACTCTGAGAAGAAAAGCAAAACAACATAATGACGATGAATACAAGATTGAAAAGAGCCCCAATTCCACATTTTTCTCTGATACTACATTCAAGATGGGCATGAACAACAGTATGGAGTGGAGCCAAATTTACACATTCTTCTAGGAAGGGGATTTCAGTGAGGAATATGAGTCAGATGTCGACGATTTGGTTGATATTAAAGGACACGAACTTCATAAATTTGTCGTCAGGCTAGTTATTTTTCCCTATTACGACATGGTACGATGGATTATCTCTCATATTGATATCTCTACATGCACTGTTGTTAATTCACGCTCCCAAGTTGTTGGTTCCTTTAGGCCTGAAGATGTTAATAATATGTATAAGCTAAGCCCACCTACAATCAGGCATGATGACAATTTCATCAAAGAATTTATTAAGAAAAATGTTGAAAAGGAGGAAGTGCAAATGCTTGAGTTATTTAAAGAATGGTGGTATGACACTAATTCTTTCAAAATATTAGGTTACAAGATCTATCTTTTCCCTAAACTAAAGAAATCCCATATGTTAGTTGTCGTATTAATGCTTTGTCATTTATATGGCGAGAAAAATTCTGCCAAATTTAAATTGAGTTGGATTCCCCTTATCCACAAAGTCCTCATAGGTAAAGTTTTCAATTGGGCACATATACTCTCTACCATATCAAACAGGAAGTGCAAAAGTCTAAGGAATCCCTTGTTGATTAATTGGGTTGGTTGTCATTGATGTCAACCCTTGAAGAAAGTTTGGTAGCGAATTCCGGTAGCACAAAGGTTTGGGTAATGGACACAAGTTTGTTTGATGGATAATGGTATGAGTTTTGATATATTAGCAGGTAAAACTATTCTATATGGATAGTAGATGTCATGCCATTTTCAGTGGTATGTGGAACGTCACATAACTCCTCACGGTTAGAGAGTTATGGCCATGTGAAGTTGGAGAACCCTCATGAGTCATCTAGAAGCCCCAAAAGGTCAAAGTAGTCAAAGTGTATGCAAAGAAGAAATTATTTAAATAATAAAGTGAAGTGATGAATGTATTATAATTCAAAGAGGATGCAAAAGAAATTATTTAAATAATAAAGTTAATGGAGAACTTACTAATTATAAAAAGTGGTTAAGCTAAGTGGAAAAGTGGTTATAAGTGGGTTAACCCTAAAATAAATAAAGTTTGGTAGCGAATTACGGTAGTACACAGGTTTGGCTAATGGACCCAAGTTTCTTTGATGGATAATGGTATGAGTTTCGATATATTTGCAAGTAAAACTATTCTATATGGATAGTACATGTCATGTCATTTCCGGTGGTATGTGGAACGTCACATAACTCCTCACGGTTAGAGAGTTATGGTCATGTGAAATTGGAGAACCCTCATGAGTCATCTAGAAGCCCCAAAAGGTCAAAGTAGTCAAAGTGTATGCAAAGAATAAATTATTTAAATAATAAAGTGAAGTGATGAATGTATTATAAGTCAAAGAGGATGGAAAAGAAATTATTTAAATAATAAAGTTAATGGAGAACTTACTAATTATGGAAAGTGGTTAAGTTAAGTGGACAAGTGGTTATAAGTGGGTTAACCCTAAAATAAGGAAAATGGGTTAAGATGGTTAGAAGGTAACACCTTAAGGAAGCTACATAAAAGTATAAATAAGAGGCAAGGGTCTCTCATTAAAAACACACTTGAATATCATTGAATATCTATTTTTGTGAAAGGTTATTTGGGCAGGTATTATTGATAGAGAAAAAGTGCGGCAGAAAAGTGTCACAGAAAAAGTGCGGCAGGAAAAGTGCAGCAAAAAAAGTGCGGCAGAAAAAGTGCAGCAGAAAAAAGTGCGGTAAGAAAAGTGAGGCAGGAAAACTAGGGCAGAAAAAGTGTGGCGGGAAAACTACGGAAGAAAAAGTGCGGCAGAAAAATCGCAGTAGGAAAAGTGTGGCAGGAAAAGTGCGGCAGAAAAAGTGTTGCAGTGGATTTGCAGCAGCAAAA
>ML776576.1:355170-400525 GCA_009831015.1 Picea engelmannii | reverse complement strand
GAAATCGATAATTGGCTTATTGATTACTCTATGAAAAATCAAGACATTGAAGAATCAATCCATGGTATTTCTCATGACCTAAGAGATTTAGAAGGGGAACTATTTAATATCAAAATTAGACATGAGATAAATGTTGCACCCATGAAAAATTACATTAAAGATTGGTTTAAAAGAGAAATTGATAAGTTAACTAAAAAAGGCCAAGAAACGACAGTTGGGACAGTTCTGGTAATCGTCGGCGAGGAGAATAAAAGGAAAACAACAAGTAAATGAAAGAGAGGGAGATACCATCATAGTAAGTCCATGTTGGTCGCATTTTTCTTTCCTTATCAGTTTTCATCCAGTTATGTCACTTCTTTGAATAGAAAGGTTTAACTGAAATCTGATAATTTTCTCTTTGTCTTCTTTCCAGATCTTGTTGCTCTGCGTCTGCCCAACTTCTTCCTTCTACAACTTATTCTCTATTTGTGTTTACTTTTATGGTCTGCTAGATCCCTAATCCCAGTCCTCTAGACAAACGCACTTTTAAATTTCAAAGCACTGTAACAAACTTTATTATCTTTTAGAAATCCCAAGAGAACTAAGTCAAGATCAGTTTTGACGGTGTTTTATAACTTTGAGTTCTGAGTATAAAATATTTGAAATTGGTCTATCATTTTATCCTTTTGAGCTATACATGTGTTTACTCTATCAAAGTTATCTTATGCATTTGGACCATCTTCTTTTATTTTTATGTGTGATCAGAAATATTTATTTTCACTATGATGGATGTGAGGAAATTGTGTTTATATTCTGCAATGTTTGATGTGCGAGTTTCTTGGTCATTTCTCAAGAATTCTCTTAAAATAAATAGTTTATTTTTCTGCATTTTTATCTTTCTTTGAGTATAAGACTGGACTATCTCAAGGTCCTATATTATTTATAGATATAAAGTTATTAACGAATACCATAATCCAAAGAGGAGTACCACCTCTATAAAAATGCAGGAGGATTTATATCTTCGTGAGGTTGTCGTTTCGGTCATGAAAGATTCAAGCGTCAACATTTTTGGCAACCATACTGGGGACATCAACTGAAAGATTTGAAATTTGGTTTAGCATCCTTGAAATACATGGCTTTGCCTCAAGCTAATCAGCCCCAGTTAGAAATTGGATTAAATAATCAACGAAGTGTTATGCATCAGTTATATAATCTTGCAATAACAACAGTCGAAACTAGGGAAGAATTAGAAAGGTCTTGGAAAACACTGGTCCAACAAGAAGAAAGAGAAATTCTTCGAAGACAAAGGAGGGACGAAAGACAAGACCGAAGGAACAAGAGACAAGCATGAAGAGCACAAGAACAAGGTCATAATTAAAGATGGATAAATTCAAAGCACCAATCACTACAAGAAAAATCAAGCAGTTGCATACTTCAAAAAGTGAAGAACGTATTCTTGATGAAAAGAAGAAGCTTCTGGAAATGGCAGAAAGAAACGAAGAAATATGTGAAGGACTGCACGAAGAAAGACATGAAGAACCACATGAAGAAAGACGGCAGGAAAGAATACGTGAAGAAAGGAGAAATGAAGGAATGAGAAGATTCAGAAACACCAGAAGAATAAGAGATTCTCCTCTTGACCTGTGAGGCGAACAACATGAGCTCCCAATCCTTCCTAAAGGTACTCTAAAAGAATTTTCTGGAGATGGAACAATTGATGATAAAAGACATGTTGATTTGTTTATGGATGTACGTGACTTTTATCTTGTGGAACATGACAATGTAATGCCAAGGTTGTTTCTCCAAACCTTATCGGGCTAGGCCTATGAATGGTATACAACATTGCCCACCATATCAATTGGTTCATTTGATGATATCGAAAGCATGTTTCTGACTATGGTTTCTCCCCCAGTTGCATATCATACTCTTCTCACTAATTTCACTTAGATTTTCTTAAAGAAGAATGGGAGAATACGAGATTTCAATCTCAGGTTCAATAAAACCATGAATAAGATCCTTGAAGATAAGAGGCCAAATGATATGTCACTAAATGTAAAATTTACTATCAGAACATCCCAAATGGATACCCTAGAGGAATCAATGACGAGTCCACATAAATGGAGGAAATCATGATTTAAATAGGAGATGACCCTAATATCATCCTAGGAAAAGAACAAAGGCAGATGGGTAGTCTGAATATTGACGATAAAGGAGCCTCTAGCTTGAGAAGAAATGAAGAACAAAAGTCACGACCAAGTCAAAATCAGGCCACTGGTGGAGGATTTTTCAAGGGAACCATACAATATGTAAAGATAGACCTTGTTGTAGCTCAAGAAACTAAGCAAAGGATTGAGATTGCACAAATGAACAGAACAATCAGGCAAATGAAAAATGAAATAACTAGATTGAGAAGGAATGATAATTATGTCCCAAATCTGAGAATGTCGGTCCAAGAACAAAGAAGGATCCTTCCACAAGAGCTGAGAGTGAGGTTTGAAAACACTGATAATCAACAAATCCAAAGGGTCCCGAGATAGCCAGTTCTAAATGCAAGGGTTCTGGATGAGCCATATAATGAACATATAGTTGAACAAGAAAATAATTATTTACCAGAGGAAATTTTTGAACATGTACAGATGGACAAATGTGAGGCGTTCATGTATATATTTGAAGAAGGCGACAATGATCCTGACTCGCAAGAGAATGTTGCCCAAACACGAGAATTTGTAAATAAGTCCAAAAGTAAATATTATTCTGAAAAAAGATAAAGAGAAAAATAAAGAAAAAGATAAAGAAAAGGGGAACGAGAAAGAGACCAATAAAAATATGACGAATAACAATGGAGCCAAAAAGAAACATCAAATACCAAAGCCCCCTGGATGAAATATAACATTGTTGATGATCTCAGTAAGTTGATGATTACTCTTCCTTTCATAGTAGTGGTGAAGATCCCTCAACAGAGGGAAAATATTTTGAAATTGTTGGATGACCCAGCTGGAAGAATGGAAGTTGTTGTCGTAAACCCAAAGCAAAGTCAAAACACATCATCAATCAAGTTGAGAGGCAAAGCCCCACCCTTCTATATTTCAATTAAGAACCATGATGTTGCACTCCACAACCGTCTAGTTGATACTAGCGCAACAATTAATATCATGCCATCGGTAGTAATGGAGGCTTTGGGTATGAGTTGCACCAGATATTATTGAAACAGACGAAAGCATTTATGTGATTGATTCCATGCAGGTACCATCTTATGGAGAAATCAAATATTTTTATGCTTGGATCACTGCTACTCCTCATATTATTACAGTTTTTAATATTGTGGTGTTGGATCTTCCTCCTACATATGGAGTTGTCCTCGGAAGAGATTGGTTGTCCATGATCAGAGGCTATATAATGAATGATGGAAGTTGCATGATGTTGCTAGACAAAGATGAAACAATGATTAAGGTTCCTCGTGAACCCAAGTGATCGTTTTCCTTCAAAAAGAAAGATAACGAGCTAATGGAAGATTATATACATGTTGGTATCGGAAATTATGCTATCCTAGACATGGAACAAATTGTCGACATGGAAAATCAAGATAATTATTTTGCGGGCTACTAGAGGATGTCATTTGATGGAGCTTGCTCAAGTTCAGAGAGTGGAGTTAGAATTGTCCTTACAAACCCAAAAAAAATTGTGCACCCACATGTTGTCGGACTCGAATTTGCATGCACAAATAATGAGGTGGAATATGAGGCTTTGATTCAAGGAATGATCCTTGCACAAGAAATGAATATAGAACACTTGATTGTAACTGGCGACTCTGAGTTGGTAATAAATCAAGTTACTTAGAAATATAATATTAAAAAGGAAAAGCTTAAGTTATATTTCAAAAGAGTAAGTGAATTGATGGAATATTTTTGTTCTTTTAATATTTATTTCATACCAAGGGATAAAAATCAGAAGGTAGATTCATTAGCTTTGGTGGCTTCAGTGTCAAACCCAAATCATGTTCAGAGCAAAACATATTTTCAGGTAAAAAGAGTATTCTGACCTTCTGTACCTAACAATCAAGATTATTTGCAAGTATTTAAGAACGTTGAACACCTAGAAAAAACTTTAGTGAATAATGATGAAGATGAAGATAATGGCATTGTTATTGTTCCGAAGAATTGTGTTTAGTATGAATCTATTTTTACAAGAGATGATCATGTTAAAAATCTCCTGGAAAAAGTATCGGTCTGAAAAGTTCAAGAAATGAGAAAGGTTAATATCGAGACTGATAGTTCCCCAGGTATATCAACTTGGGAGTTAATTGTACAGTTAACGAAATTGATCAATACGTCGCACTCTTTAAAGAATATCTTGATGTGTTTGCATGGAGTTATGATGATTTAAAGGCATATGATAAAAAAATATTTCAGCACATCATCCCATTAAGAGAAGGAGCAAAGCTTGTCAAGCAGAAGATAAGGATGATGAACCCCAAGTTGAAGTCATTGGTAAAGGTTGAGTTGGAAAAGTTAAAGAAGGCTGGAATAATATATCCCATCAGACATTCTGATTGGATTTCAAATCTGGTGGTTGTGAGAAAGAAGATTGGGGAGATTCAGATGTGTGTAGATTTCAGAGATCTTAATAAATCAATTGTAAAGGATAATTATCATTTGCTTAACATGGAATTTCTCCTCCAACAAGTCACTGGATTAGTCTGCATGTCCATGTTAGATGGTTTTTCCGGGTATAATCAAGTCTTGGTTGCAGAGCGAAGACAATCTTCATAACACCTTGGGAGACATATGCATGTGCTTGGATGCCCTTTGGTTTAAAGAATGTTTGAGCTACAATTCAGAGGGCTATGGATCATGCCTTTGAGGGTTTGATAGGAAAATTCATGGTGGATTATCAAGATGAATTAACAGTCCACTCAAAGACAAGAAGTGAGCGCATTCATCACCTGAGGAAAGTTTGTGATAGATGTAGATTATATGGAGTTTCTTTGAATCCAAAGAAATGTTTATTTGATGTGACTGGAGGAAAATTATTGGGTCATATTGTATGCAAAGAAGGAATTTATATTGATGACGAGAGGGTTAAAGCTATAAATGAACTCAACCCTCCATCATCTAAGAAAGGAGTCCAGACATTTTTTGGCAAGATTAACTTTGTACGAAGATTTGTCTCTGATTATACACGTATTGTGAAATTGATCAACTCATTGTTGAAAAAGGATCAAAGGTTTGAATGGACTTCTGATACACATGAAGCTTTTAGTAATATCAAAAGGGAATCACTACAGCCCCAGTCCTCATCAACCCAAATTTCCAAAAAGACTGTCATTTATTTATTTGCAATGGAAACTGTTGTGGCATTTGTTCTTATTCAAAGAAATGCCAAGGGTGAAGAACTACCAATTAGTTTCATGAGAAAGACCCTTCATGATTATGAATTAAAATATTTGGAATTGGAGAAACAAGCCTTGTTTCTTGTAAAGACAGTGGTGCACTTTCGGACTTACATATTAAATTCTCATGTCATTGAATATGTTCCATCCTCTCCTGTTAAGATGCTTTTAAATAAGCAATTGAGAGAAGGGAAATGGGCAAATTGGTCGGCAAAGATTCAAGAATATGACATTGAAATTAAGCCTTTAAAGGCGATCAAAGGACAAGGGTTGTGTAATCTCATTGTGAATGGTGATGCTTTGGATGGAGTAATTTAGATTTTAGTTGGAGAAGCTATGTATGTTTCTGCATGGTATAAATATATTGTATTTTACTTAAGGTCCAGACAATTCCCAGTCACCATGACCCCAAAGGAACGAAGAACATTGAAAATGAAATGAAATCAGTATGTATTGATTGTCGATGTCTCATTTAGAAGGAATTATGATGGCATATTATTAAGGTGTGTTGATGAAAAGAGAACTCAAGAATTAATGCAAGAATTTCATGGAGGTATATGTGGTGGACATTTTGCGCCCACTGCTACAATGCATAAAATAATAAGAGAAATATTTTATTGACCATCAATTTTTAAAGACTCGCGTGCTAATATAAGAAAATGGGTCTCTTGTCAACAATTTCCAGGGAAAATGAAAAGATTTGCAATGGCATTACAACCCATATCTGTAGAACAACCATTTTCTCAATGGGGATTGGACGTCATTGGACCAATAAATCCAAAGTCAAGTTAAGGGCACATATACATCCTTACCACTACAGATTATTTTACGAAGTGGCAAGAAGCAGTAGCATTAAAAAGGGTTGACTCTGAAGAATTAATTAAGTTTCTCAAAGATAATATATTGTCAATATTTGGTGTTCCAGAAAAGTTCACGACTGACAATGGTTCAATTTTCATCGGGTCAAAATTTACAGAATTTTGTGGAGAATACAGCATCGTCATGGGGCAATCATCAAATTATTATCCACAAGGGAATGGTCTTGCAGAATCCACCAATAAGACACTTATTCAGATATTAAAGAAAACTATTGATAAGAATCAAAATAATTGGCATTTGAAATTGACGGATGCTCTATGGGCGAGTAGAATGACTCTGAAAGATAGTACTAGGATGTCTTTGTGTATGTTGGTTTACGGGAAGGAAGAAAAAATGTTAATCAACCTCGAATTAAATGCCTTGACCTATGCAATAAATAAAGAGGATGCAGAATATAATACTCCTATACAAAAGAGATTGAATCAACTATTAAAATTGGAAGAAGAATGAAGTGAAGCTTTGCATAGAACTTATGAGAGACAATAAAGTATCAAAAAATATTTTTATCAAAGTGCAACAATAAATAATTTTCAAAAAGGTGAATTGGTGTTACTCTGGAACAAAGCTAAAGAGAAATCATCGATGCACACAAAGTTTGAAGCACTCTGGATTGGACGATACATCATTCAAAATATCGTGGGTTTTAATTCATATATGCTCAAAGACATGAAGGGAAAAATGTTAATGTTGCATGTTAATGGGCAGCGTTTGAAAAGTTTTTTCGCCTGAAATTTTCTCTTCTCCTTGTACATAGTTTTCAATTTATTTTATACATTCTTACTATTTGACTCCATATCCCAAAAGACAAAAACATCTGGTCATGAAGATTATGGATTCTTGACAAGCCACAGGGGGTTATCATCCCATAGTTGGAGCTAGTTGTTGAAACCTTTTCGTCTTTTCAATTTTTCCCTTCCTTGTTCTATTTTCCCACTTCTTTACACCCTTTCTTTCCCCCATTCTACACTTTCCTTTTTTTTCCCCATTTCATTTTATTCCTTCTTTTTTCCTTTCTTGGTTACTATATTTATCCATTTTTAAGTTTGCGGACCTTTGGATTCACGGACTGTCACGCTTACATTGTTGTTCACTTACGCATAAGTCGGCCTCAACACTTAGATTTTTCTTCAATTCACGGGTACGTGAGTTCAAACATTTTCCCTCCCTTTTTCGTAGCCTTCACATTGCACTTCAAATTCTGGGTTCTACACTTCGACCATCACTTAACTTTTATTTTCTTCGTGAATGTCGGGTTCCCAAATGTTCCATTCTTCTGATGCTCGCAAGTCTAAACAACCGCCCTTATATACTTAGTTTCTTTGGATCACTTCTCCAACTGCGGGTTCGTGAGTTCACGAAAATTTCATATTGAACTTCTCTTGCATCCATCCCCACCATTGCGTTGCTTTTCCCAATACGCATTAAGTGTTATTTAAATGCTAACAATTGTTGTGCAGAATTCTAAAAGGTCGTTATTAATGGTGAAATGCTCAAGAAATATTCATTAAAGTATCATTTAATCTTCATTTGTGAAGGGATTAAATTATCACTATCTCTCGAAAAGGCTCATTTATAACTATTATTCAACCGAAGAAACAGTTCTATCAACTTAATGGCAGCATCAGCTCGACAACAATTATGTGGTGATACTTTGAATATTTTTGGTTGTGAAGATCAGAATTTCCAGTGGTCGAGAGTATACTAGTATTATTCCTCCCCTCATGTTGCTAAGAGAAACGAGAACGTGGTTTGGACATTTGGTATTTCTCTTGTTGGTTGTGTTCCAAAGGTTTTTGATTGTAAATAAATTGTTGCATGGTGTCTTGACAAATATGTACTGAATCAAAGGGCCATACAACTCCAAGGACATTCTCAAATCTCTCTGTCGCCTCAAGTCTTTCATAAAATGTTAAAGCTGTCAGAGCTCGCTATCACCTTTAAAGGAGAATATTACAGAGATTTTTTGAAGAGACATAATAATGGGCTCAACCTCTTGCAGAGTACTTGGAGAATCTTGCATTTATACCTGTAGACATAACCCGAATCCAGGTTGACTCATTGAAAAACCCTTATCACAAAATCGCATGGTTATTCACCAGAATAACAGGTCGGGAAAATATTGCTTCCATATCTCGGATGATTTTATATATTTTGTATTTTATAGTCAAAGAGAAAGTTATTTTTGACTTGGGTAAACTCATTTCTATGAAAATTGCTTCTCAATTATCGCATCACAAAAAGGATAGGAAATTCTTCATGGCTTCATATTTGATATTTGCTATCGTGCATTGTTGTCAATTCCCAAATTTGACTATTAGCAAGAGGGTAAAATGTGAAGCAGACCCTGTTACCTTTTGGTATCAGGTGTTATGCAGGCACAAAACCCCTTTATTTTCCTATAAAGTTCATAATGACTTGGTTTCAATCTTCAAAAAACTTTTATTTGGCGAAAGCACTTCCAGGATATCTATTGAAGCTACCAAAATTCTAGAGAAGAAAGGAACGATAGAGAAAATGGAAAATCATAGTATTATAAAAATATTTTGTTCAAAATAACATCCTTCCTTTCTTCCATATTATGTGCCTGATAAATTATTCATCACATAGGTAGCAAGGCAATACAATTTATGGTTGCACTTTTTCCATGAAAAAAGAAGAAAACAATTTATTTGTCTATCCTAGAAAATTGGAGAATTTGTATTGAACAATATAAATAAAATTGATGAATTTGTAGGTCATTTTAACAATGTCAGTTTGAAATATGTTGAAAAGATCAAAGGTTTTGACCCAAACAAAATCTTTGTTGAACATATGCAATAAGTGGGGTTTAGTAATTCTTTCATTCAAACTGTTTTGAGAGAAGAAGAAGAATTCATTAGTCAGAACATTCCTACATATGACACTACCGATTTGGAAACATTACTCAGCAACAATGATCTTTATAAACAAAAAGGAAAAAATCCCGGTGAAAAGAGTGCTCAATCTCCAGTTCTCACTTCGAAGAATACTACATCCAAGAGAAGTGCTCCAACGACCCACCCAGTTAGGAAGTCTGACAATAATATCTCTAGTGCAGGAGGAGATACGAATCCTTCCTCTGGAAAAATCGAAAGTTCCCACCAACTTCCTGTAAAAAAGAAAAGAAAAACCTCAATGTAGGAGGAAGAGAACAATCTCTTAGAAAATGATATTCAAATCTTCTCTTTGGAAGATATGGAATTGGAAGTAGACATTGAAAGGATATTTCCTGGAATAGAACAAGAGGAGCATGTTGTTGAGCAAGATTTTGCATTGGGAGTTTTCAGGAATGAGAGTTTTAGTGAAGAAGAATCATTTACTATTCAAAGTGTTGTTTTTTAGAAAGACTCTAAAAAGCTAATTTTGGAAAGAAATGACCAGATAAATAAGAAAGGAAAATTTCGCTCAGAGGTTGACCTCGAGTATATGCGACCATCCCAAATTTCCAAAATTCATAATGCACTTGGGGATGCGCTTGATGACTCTATTAATGGTATGGAAGCTAAGAATGTCAGGTTAAAGAAAAAGATCAAAGAATTGGAAATTGCCTTAATGCCTCTTCCCATTTTGGCTATCCCTTTAACAACAATAAATCCAACCACATCAGGTATCAAATTCAAAGGATCATCAAGTTTGCTTATGATTGTTCAAAATTATGTTAAGAAAAATATTAAAAAGAGAATGTCACTTGTAATAGAGGCATGGGAAGTATCTAAAAATATTGTTTCTTTTGGTTCGAGAGTGCATGCGTTCCATGAATATCTTCAA
Organism: Picea engelmannii; assembly: GCA_009831015.1. Classification (NCBI taxonomy): domain Eukaryota; kingdom Viridiplantae; phylum Streptophyta; class Pinopsida; order Pinales; family Pinaceae; genus Picea; species Picea engelmannii. The sequence continues at coordinate 390,492 of ML776576.1, read as the reverse complement.
ATTGATTTTAAAAATGAAGAAGGGTTTTATACAGATGTTGTCTTGTCATTTGGGATAAAAAATTTAAATATGATAGAGGTGAAGAGGAGAGAAGAATGTTTGCCTTCTCCTAGTCAAATCAAACAATTGAATGCCTCTTAGATAGAAAATATTAAAAATTTAAGAAACATTGTTCAAACGTGCAATGAAGCCATAACAACGAGAGAATAATTATTCAGAAGGCTTACAAAAATAGACTTAGCAAGAAGAACTGGTGAGGTTCAAGATTCCAAATTAATATTTAATTCAATGTTTATGACAAAGCAACGGTTTGATGAACACGTGGAAATACTAAAGGGATTATCAGCCGAAAAATTCAATGGTATAACTGAGTATGGTGAAGAATAAATCGATAATTGGTGTATTGATTACTCTATGAAAAAACAAGACATTGAAGAATCAATCCATGGTATTTCTCATGACCTAAAATATTTAGAAGGAGAACTATTTAAAATCAAAATTAGACACGAGATAAATGTTGCGCCCGTGACTTTGCAAGAATCCAACCAAATGAGCAGACTGAGCAGAGCAACTGCAAGCTAGGGTTTGACAGTCACGGTCGCAGCAGAGGACATCATGAGCACCAAAGGGGGGGGGGGGGTAAGGGTACCCCCTCATACAAACAGGTAGTGGTAGACAGAGGGAAAGTGCCAAGAGGCTTAGTTTTCAAGGCACCAATGATAGGCACCTCAGGATCAGACCCGGAAAAAGGTCAGGAAAGGAACCAGGGTAGAAGTGAGTGCATGGGAGTAGAAGTCAGAGAAATTCACAGGGAGGTGCAAGACACAGCGACACCCAACGAGGAAGAAGGGCGCAACCCGTGCAAACCCAAAATAACAATGATACCTAAGGTGATACTGGAGGATCCAAAAATGAAACTCTATAGGGACTAGATGAAGACGCATGTGCTAATATGCAAGTTAATGGGTTTGTGGCCTACAAAAAGAACGCTACGCAACTGGATTAAATACCATTGGAAGCCAAACGGAGAAGTGGAGCTCCACCTGGGCTTGAAAGGCTTCTTCACAACAGTATTCATGAACCTGGAGGACAGGGATAGAGTCTTTGAGGGATGCCCATACTTCCACGCCTCAGCAGGACTGTACATGCGACCATGGAAGGAAAATTTCTCCCCAGAAAAAGAGACTTTCAAAAAGGCGTCGGTCTGACTGAGATTTTATTCCTTACCTTTAGACTACTGGTTACCCTCTACTTTCGAAGCAATAGGAAAAAAACTGGGGAAATATGTGAAGACCTCAGAAGCCACCTTAAAAGGGAGATATACATCTTATGCAAGAATCTGCATAGAAATGGATGTGTCGGGAGCACTCCCAAAAGCCATAAGTCTAGAATTCAAGGGTGAGGAATGGATCCAAAACATAGATTATGAACAGATCCCCTTCAGATGCAGAAGATGCCATGAACATGGCCACCAGATCAGATAATTCCCTCTGAGTAAAAAATAGGAAGCAGAAAACCCCAAACCACGACAGGATGAGGATGGGTTTATAAAACTGAACCCCAGAAGCAAAGAAAACAAAAAGTAGAGCAGAACCCCATCAAGAAATAACCCGGAGACTCGGTTAAAAATGGAAGGAAGGGATAAAACAACAAAGGGGCAAAAAACAAAAATGATTATGCAAAAGCTCAAGAAACCAAAGAACAAGCAACAAACAAGCCCATCGATCGGCCAAGTAACAAGAAGGAACAGGGGAGTTGCGCAACCCCAATGGATGGAGAAATCAGAGACGACAACACCCCTATGCAAGAAGCAGAGGGAGATGTGGAAGTGACCCCAAGAGAAGTAGGCACAGAAGATCTTGATCTCATAGACCTTGTGGAAAGGGAAGGGATAGATCTCTCGAACATACTGGAGCAATGGAAAAGACAAGGAGTAGACAATGTTCCAATAGAGCAACTTGACCACATCCAGTACTTGTTTCTCCTAAGGGAGGAAGCCAAAGCCAAAGGAATAAAGCGCACACACAGGGAGATTGGAAATTTGGGAATCAAAGCAGGTGAGGGACAACCACAGCTCTCACCCAAGCGGATGCGGAGGAGAAAAGGCAGGAAATAAAATAGTGTATCCCTACAGGAGCTTGGAGCGCTACTGACAAACTCGGATAAGATCAAGAAACTCTTCCCCAACCCCCCCCCCCCCGCATGTTTAAAATGAAGGTTATAACCTAGAATATAAGAGGCCTAAATAGCCCGAGAAAGCAAAGAATCCTTAGGAATAGACTAAAGCAAGAACAAACGGATATATTTTTTATACAAGAGACAGAATGGAGGAAATCAGTAAACAACAATGGCACAAGTACAAGATGGTGGCTGTCGAAGTCCACCAAATGGCAAGAGGAATTCTCACCTTGTGGAACCCACAAGTACTGAGCTTAGTAGCAGCCAAAGCGACCAGGCACACCCTCACGGTATGCATGCAAATCATTGGAAACACAGAGGTGATTATATTCACTAATGTGTATGGGCCCCAGGTGTCATAGGAAAAGAGAGGAATGATACGAGACTTAGAAGACCTTAAAACCCAATCCAACAACCTCCAATGGATCCTGGCAAGGGACTTCAACATCATCACGTCACTTGTAGAGAAAAGAGGAGGGACAAGAAGACTGGATAGGGATGCAGAAGAATTCTCAAAGTTCATAGACACAGCAGAGATGGTAGACCTCAAAACTAATAATGGCCAGTTCACATGGAACAATAAACAGATGAACTAGTATCAAGTAGCAACAAGACTCGATAGATTCCTAGTATTGGAGTCAATCATTATGCAGGGGATAACCTTCGATTGCAACATCCTCCCTTGGGGGGGATCTAATCACTGGCCAGTGCAATTGGAAGTAGGCTTCCAAACCACACCAAAGAATAGACCCTTTAGATTTGAGAAATTATGGATTGAACACCTGACCTTCAAGGACAGAATCAAACAATGGTGGCAGGAGGAGAAACTAGAGCAAGGGACAAGGATGTTCAAAATCTATAAGAAACTAAATTATATCAAATATAGGCTCAAGGAGTGGAACAAGGACACTTTTGGGAACATAAACCAAGAGAAAAACAACATAGAAGAAAAAATGAAAAAACTCCAGGAAACCTGCATTTCGGAGGGCTATACAGAGGAATGGAAAAAGGAAGAGATACAGATGAACCAAGAATGGGAAGCTCGATGCCAACAGGAAGAAACACTATGGAGACCAAAGTCATGTATCAGATGGTTAAAGGAAGGAGAACGGAACACCAAGTTTTTTCATAGAACAACCATGGCCAGAAGAGCCCATAACAAAATCCTGAAGATTAAGGACCAGGACGGAATAGAGAGAGAGTCATATAAGGAGATCGAAACTACTCTGGTAAACCACTTCCAAGGGATAGCCCAAGAACCCAACCAGGACAGAACGAAGGCCATACAAAGGATAATCCAGCATATCCCCCGCTTGGTCACCGAGGAAAAAAATAACAACCTAAACAAACCCATTGCGGAGGAGGAAATTGACCAATTACTCCAGGAGATGTCCAATGGGAAAGCCCTAGGTCCAGATGGCTTCACAATGGAGTTTTTAAAATCCTACTGGGAAATTGTCAGACAAGACGTTTATAGGGTAGTGGAAGACTCTAGAAGGTCAGCCTCCATTCTAAAATCGCTAAATGCTACAATGATTACACTAATCCCCAAAGAAAATGAAGCCAAAACCCTTGATCGTTACAGACCTATAGCAGTATGCAATGTGGTTTATAAGATAATCTCCAAAGTTATAGAAATATATTGAAACCCCTCCTACCCTCATTGATCTCACGAGAATAGGCAGGCTTCGTGGAAGGAAGATAGATAATGGACAATATTATCCATGCCCACGAGATAATCCACACCCTGAAGCTTTAGAAGAGAGGGGGAATGATAATACAACTGGACCTAGCAAAATCTTATGACAAAATTAGCTGGCACTATATGGTCAAGACCTTGGAAGCCTTTGGTTTCACCCATCACTGAATCAACTGGATAGTTAGCCTAGTGTCCACAACAAGCTACTCACTGCTAATAAATGGAGCCCCGGCCAAACCTTTCTGGCCCACAAGAGGCATCAAACAAGGAGACCCGACGTCCCCCTTCCTTTTCATTCTAATGATGGAAGGTCTCAGTTGAAGCATTAAAAGCGCAACTACAACAGGTGAAATAATAGGTATCAAACCTTTCGAAAATTGCCCTACTTCCACGCACCAACAGTTTGTGGATGACAACTTACTTCATGGCATACCCATGGTCAAGGAAGAAAAATCCTACAAACAAATCATAGAAGAGTTCGGGGAAGCCTCGGGTGCAGAGATCAACCATTCCAAGTCTATGATCTTCTTCTTTAATACCAACCTCGCAATCCAAAGGAATTTGGCCAACATTATGGGCTTTGAACGCAAATCACTCCCAACTAAGTACTTGGGCATACCCCTGACAGAAAAAACCTACAAAATGTCCACTTGGGAAGGAATAATCAACAAATTACAGGAACGAGTGAAAAACTAGACTTACAGATCCCTCAACCTAGCCAAAAGACTTATTCTCACCAAGTCTATTTTGCAAGCATTTCCAACCTTTATGATGTCCATTTTCCCAACCCCCAAGGGGATTCTACAAAAAATAAGAACCATCCAAAGGGACTTCCTGTGGCGAGGAGCGGAAACAAGGAAAAAATGGGCCCTAGTGGCTTGGGAGAAGGTCTGTAAACCAAAAAGTAAAGGAGGTTTGGGGATACAAGACCCGCAAGTGACCAATTACGCCTACGGGGCGAAACTCTGGTGGCATTGGGTCAAAGAAACTACTACACCATGGGTAAACCTATGGAAGGCAAAGTATGCGCTGGACATAACCGACCAGGATAGAATATGCTTCGGAAGCATCAAGGAAGGTTCAGCCATCTGGAACCTAGCCTGGCACAAGAAAGCCTGGATTCAGACATACAGCTTTTGGGAAGTTAGGAATGGTAGAACAACTAGATTCTGGGAGGACGCCTGGCAACAGGATCCCAGAATGGAGAAACCTGACAAGGAGGCACTCCAACAGGTGTTAATTGCACACGGCAAAATTAGAGTCTACCATTACTAAAAACAAGAAACAGATTGCAACAAATGGAGAATCTGGAACACTCTCACCCCACAGATTAGAACCCAAACCGCAACAGCAGTAAAACAGGTGGAGGAGGAATTGGGGAGACGAAAAATTGCAGTCACGGAAGGAAATGACCAACTGAGATGGGGACAAAAATATGGCGGGGAATTCAATCTAAAAGAAGTTTGACTTTATATCACGGACCAGGACCAAGAAGACCCAACGCAACAATGGGATAAGCTCTGGAAGGGCCCCCATTGGCCAAAAATTAAAATTTTCCAATGGTTAATACTCTGTAACCGAATTCTAACTTGGGAAAACCTAAGGAAAAGAGGATTCATAGGTCCTTCCAGATGTCACCTTTGTCAAGCCAAGGAAGAAACAACAAACCATCTCCTTAACGAATGCACCTACACAGCAGAAATATGGGACTGGGCGGCAGGTATCTTTCGACACTAAAATAGGATCTGAGGTAACATCTTTGCAACTATCAATACTTGGAAAGAGAACTATAGTGAAAACGAAGAGGTGAACTTCTGTTGGACCCTCATCCCGGGAATGATCATATGGTCAATCTGGAAGGAAAGGAATCGGCGCATCTTCAGGAACCAAAGTTGGTCGGAAGGGAAGATCAAGGAAACCGTAATATCCATGACAAAGGAAACTGTACAGAGACGCAACTGCCAGACAGAAAGAGAAAAACTCACAAACCAGGACTCCTACATTCTAGAAGCCTTCCACCTGAAAGATGGACACAACCCCGATCAGGTAAGACGGCCACCACAACTCCAAGTAGGTGAGCACAACTAGAAACCCCCACCAGTAAACTCCCTCAAGATGAATTTTGACAGGGCATCGAAAGGTATCCCAGGATAGATAGGAATGGGAGGAGTAATCAGGGACAGTAAAGGAAATATCATCCGGTTTTATGCTGGGAGTCTGGGAAACTCAACCAACAATGCCACAGAATTTGAAGCCCTGGAGACTGGCCTCGAGATTCTAAGCTGGGAAGGGATGACAAACGTCATAGTGGAAGAAGACTCCACATTGGTTATCAACACAGTAAGGAGACTCCAAAACAATACCAAAGTGGTCAAAATTCAGAGGCACTGGCACTTGGCACAGTCCCTGCAAAAAATTCAGGAGCACTTGCAGATGAGGATCACAGTAGAGTTACGTTTGGTATGGAGGTCAGCAAATGGACTGGCAGATAGAATCGCTAATGAGGGGTTGACAAGGAAGGACCAGAACTGGACACTATCTGGAGTAACATTTTGAATGGTTAGTTTCGAACTGACTGCAGCCAACTAACTAGAAATGATTGTTACGAAAGCCAAAGTACGGACGACCACATTGAGGATGGAGGCGCAGAAATAACTAACGGGCACGTAGGATCTAGGCAGAATTCGATAGCCCACCGCCCAAACACGAATTACAATGCAGTTCCAGGTCACACAACAAGCGAAGGTATGACACCACGGTCTTGTCAATAGGGATAAGTACAGGGGTTGCATGTGGGAAAGCAGAAAAGTTAATGAGTAGGCAGCAAAGGACGAAGGTCAAAAGGGTTCCCAATGGCCGAGTATGGGTACACCTCACCCAAGTATAGACACGGGGAGGGGTAATGATTTTCGTACAGTGTGTAGGGCAAAGGATTGGCGTAGAGATGATGACAGGGCTCCCAAGAGCACAAACTCCGAAACGGTGAAAAATGACCAGAAGGTACACCTTTATGAGCATTCCATGATTGCTAGGACGAGCCCGCAGCCAGGGAAAGCCCATAAAAGAAGAAACACCAGGAATAGCCATAGACTGGAGAGAAGAAACTACAGAGCCCATCTTACATACTAGGAAGGGGAGAATAGGCACAGAAGAAGAACCCAAGACAAAAACCACCACAAGCAAGTCGAGATGGTAAGAATGAAGAAAACCCATCATAAGAGAGGCCCCCAGGGAAAAGAACCTCCGACAAGCACTCAGAGGATCACAAGGATGGAGCAAACGGCCAAAGAGGCCAAGGGTACCTTCCTCACGTGGGTTGATATAACAGGAAAAGCGATTATCAATAGGTGGGAGACAGAAATCAACACCACACGCAAGGGCAAAGCTTGAACAGAACTAATTCAAGAAGCAAATGGGCAAAGGGACCCAGGGGCTACGCAGCCCAGAACAAACCTCTACCACAAAACGGTGGAGGAGGCTTGGCGAACAAAAATGTTGATAGGCAAGATGAATGTTGATCGGAAAGAGACTCGCAGGGAGGCTATCAGGGACCACAAAAAGGTGCTCACAGAAATTCCCAATCGCCTTAGAAACCTGAAGACTAGTGCAAAAATACTATTTGAGGACCAAAGGAGCGAAAAGGATAAAATGGAACGGATGGCAGACTAATTCCACCTTTACTTACGCTATGTCCACCACATGGAAATCACTACAGTGGACTAGAGCGGAACACTATCTTGTATCAAGAAGATGCACACGGTGGAGTAGAGGAAGGACAACGAGGCAAGAAAGGATGGTGATGCAAGACATCCCATCATCCTCGACTAGCGTAGGTTCAACCCTAGGTCAAGGTGTTTTAAATATAGGAGCTACCCCTATTTTTTGGTTATGTTTTGTATATGTTATGGTTTCGTCTTCAAACTAGTTTATGGAGGACTGGGTCGGTTTCCCATGGTGGTGGCCCAGCCCTCTCCCTGATATCTTGGATAGCGCAACTCCGAGATCCCTGATCTGGTTTCCTTTTTGGCAGATCAAGGGATTCCCCTTGCTTTTTTTGTATCATAACTTCTTTCAGTAATACGTGATTTCACACTCACTTACCAAAAAAAAATAAAAAAATGTTGTGCCCATGAAAAATTACATTGAAGATTGGTTTAAAACAACAATTGATAAGTTAACTAAAGAAGGCCAAGAAATGACAATTGGGACAGTTCAGTAACCGTCAGCGAGGAGAATAAAAGGTTTACAAAAAACAAGTGAAAGAGAGGGAGATACCATCATAGTAAGTCCATGATGGTCACATTTTGCTTTCCTTATCGGTTTTCATTCAATTATTCCACTTCTTTGAATAGAAAGGTTTAACCGAAATATGATAATTTTATCTTTGTCTTCTTTCCAGATCTTGTTGCTCTGCGTCCGCCCACCTTCTTCCTTCTACAACTTACTTTTTGTTTATGTTTACCTTTATGGTTCGCAGGAGCCCTAGTCCCAATCCTCTGGAAAAACACACTTTTAAATTTCAAAGCATTGTAACAAACTTTATCACATTTGAGAAATCCCAAGAGAACTAAGTCGAGATCAGTTTTGACAGTTTTTTATAACTCTGAGTTCTAAGTATAAAATATTTGAAATTTCTCTATCATTTCTCCTTTTGAGCTATACATGTGTTTACTCTGTCAAAGTTCTCTTATGCGTCTGGACCATCTTCTTTTATTTTTATGTGTAATCATAAATCTTTATTTTCACTATGATGGATGTGAGGAAATTGTGTTTGTATTTTGCAATGTGTGATGTGTGAGGTTCCTGGTCATTTCTCAGGAATTCTCTTAAAATAAATCTTTTATTTTTCTGCATTTTTATCTTTCTTTGAGTATAAAAGTGGACTATCTCAAGGTCCTATATTATTTCTAGATCTAAAGTTATTAACGAATACCATTAGCCAAAGAGGAGTTCCACCTATATAAAAAATTAGGAGGATTTATATCCTTGTGAGGTTGTCATTTCGGTCCTGATGGATTCAAGCGTCAACACCTCCGTTAATTGCACTTTTGTTAGAAAAAGTTTCTTTGTGGCAAAGTCCATGACAAATGCAAGGAGAAAAATGCATCACATGTGTTGTTGGATCTCACGAGAATATCTTTCCTTGGTATTAACAAACATATCAAATCAAGTATCTAGACTTGTTATTTTTGGGAAACAACTCTAGAATCTAATTCCATTTTCTTCTATTTATTGTAATTTTGTAGTAAAACTGAGGGGTTCAAAAGTCTAGACAGAAGACTATGTGCATTGTTGTAAAGGCCTTAATATTTTAAGTTTTTAAGACTTGGAAGTGGCAGTGATTCTACAATGTTTTGTTGGTTTCAATACTAATTAAATGCTTATTTTGAAAACTATTTCTCTCTTTCGTTAGTTTTATTTATGCATTAAAGCCTTATGACCTCGGTTTCTGCACTATTGTTAGAATTTTGAGAAGATTATTATTCATTCTTAACTGAATTTGATCATAGATAATATGGAATTGATCATGGCTATGTGTATTGATGTGTGTTGACTCACTATTTTCTATTCTTGTTATTGACATGCATAAGTCTAAATAATTGTTTTGGTTATAATAACTATTTCTGAAGTCTAACAATTCATCATTATTTCATGTTTAATTTACGTTAATGAATATGAGTATGTTGATCGGTATTTCCTTGGTAACTATTTACTAAGTCAAAACTAAGATGCATCTCTGTTAACAATTGTCAAGTTATTTGAACTATTTTTGTGACCTGGTAACTGATTTTTATCCCATATTCATCTTCAAATCTCTTCTTGCTCCTCACTAGAATACTGTGAACTATTTACGGATTCTAGTAAGGGTAGTGTAGTTTTAGAATAAGAATTAGACTAGTTCTTTCCCTTTCTGCATAGTGGCTTAGAAGAGCTTTAATGAAAGTCTATTTTCAAGCAACAAATCCCCTTAGACAAATATGGAAACCTTCCGGGGTCTGGTACTCTGAGCAGTAAACTCCCTCCTGAACTTAGTCACGAGATCAACGACCGAGATCTCTCAGACCGTAGATCTAACGACTGTCATTCAAGCATGCCAAACAAAACAACCATTGTAGTGGAAAGCAAAGTATTTATAGTTTGATTTTTAGGTCCAACTATAACCATCACAGGGAAACAACCTTACCCAAAGCATTATGGAAGGTTGTGAGGGTTTAGACATTATGATATTCAAGAGACATGTTGTGCATTCCCAACCAAGGACTGAAGACAATGAATTGATGTATAGATTTAATATGTTTGCCACAAAGACAAGGGACTAACGCCATGATACATCCATTAATTGATGACATCATGATTAATAAATAAATAAAAGCATAGATTTTAAAGATATATCTGTGATATATCAATTATCATAAATGAAATGTCATAATTCAATGTCATAGTGTCAAACCACTCAATACAATGTCTATACTTTAACAACTATTTTTTATTTTTTTTTACAACTTTTCATTAATCATTCATTGACCTTGATTTATATTTAAATTTATTAATTTATATTTACATTTATTAATGCCTTTTTTGTGGCAAGGAAAAACTAACACATAAAAATGATTACAAAATATTTAAATAAATATTAGTTTTCAAGTGAATTGATTATATTATCAAAAGAAAACAATTATTTATTTTTAATAAATTATTTTTAATTATACGTGTAATTTTAAAAAACCATTTCTTATTATTTTTTAGAATATTGTTTTTTAGAAATGCTCGTCACTTGTGGGGCCAACATTTCAATCATTGGCTAAGAAACCACAACCTGGGGGCATCTAAGCCGTCAAAATCACTTGGGATTGCACCTAGCCTAGGCCACACCAACCCTTAACATGGTTGAATTTTTGGGTGTCTCCTCCCAACTATACACAACGTAAGGGTATTGAATTTGGTCGCCTAGCGAAAGAAACCCACACTTTAACCGGATGTGCTAGTGGGACTTGACTTTTTAGTATTTTTTTTATTAAATACATACTTTCAAAAAATATTTGAAATTAATTTGCTTTATTGCAGTGAAAGGCGCTCTACAATCCAGTATGAGGTAGATGTCAAAGTGTTATGTTATGTTATAATTATAACAATAAAGTTGGGTCAATTAAAAATAATAATATTTATAAAAATAAAGTTGGATTAATATATGGAGATAATAATAATTACTTTTTTAATATATTCTAAAATGAAATATTTTAATATATATTAATATATTATAAAATATATTAATATATTATAAAATATATTAATATATTGAAATATATATTGGTTTGAATTTGTTCTGTTTGAATTTGTTCTGTTTCAATTTTCCCTATCTTTAATTAATATGTCATTAAGAAAATGTAGCAGTTGCGGAGGTCATAATATATTATAAAAAAAAAAAAAATTTGACATAAAAGGGGGAAATTGAAATTAATAAAAGACGTATAAAACGCCCGAGAGTTACAAAGAGTTTAAAAAATGCTTCCAGAATTACAAAATATGCTCTGATGAGCTCATTGTCTACTAACAATCTTATTCTAACCAGGGCATTTCTAGTTTTTAGAGATGCATAATTTCCCCTATATACTCTGTAAAAAGTCCCTAAGATACATAAACAAAACCAGAATATATAAATGCCTTAGATGGAAGGAGAACCATTCATCCCATTCTCCGCCACTAGTGTTAGGGCATTCAGGTCGAGTTGCGCCGGAGCTTCTCCTGAAGATGAAGTAGATTTAGAACTTTCAATGTTGATTGGCACGGTCCCCTCCTGTTGTCTTGCTGGTCCCAAAGAGACAGAGATGCCAACTGATTGCAGAGGGAAGAACACATATATTTTAGTTGGGTGATTTCCTGATGCTACCGCATGGACTCTTCCATTGTAGTAAGCAAATGTGTTGAAACACCACAATATAGTATTTGCAAAGAGAGGGCTTGATTGCGTATTTCATCAAGTTCGGCTTCCATAAGCGTGGCCCTCGAACCCTAATTCCTTGATCATTGTGAACCCATTAATTTCTACCTGTGATTTCTGAAGGGAGAAAAGCCTGGAGCAAGAAGACCAAACCACAATGATATCACATTGATAGGGAACACAATAGAAATATCCCAAAGCAAACCCGAAAAAGGAGAGAAACCATGATGCCCAAAGGTGGCCAAGCCAAAATAAACAATGTTACTGAGCTCAGCACTTACGGAACCTGCGTCATACCACTTCCTCCACCTTCTATGATCATTTCCAGAGTAGTCTTTGATCTCCATCATACCCCTGACTAACTCCTTTCTCATGTGCGATAAACCAGCAGACGAATGCAGAGAAGATTGTATTCCATGTATAAGTACAATCAAACAAGAGTGAAACGACCGAACACGTGTTGAATAGATGCGAGGGTGATGGACGAGAAAAATGACCAGTGTAACCATAAGCGATCAGGGGAAGACATTAATTCTCCCACGTTTCAAGAGATGGTTCGAGATCATGCATCGACAAACCCCTTCATGCCGAAGTGTTACCCTTATAACTCTAAATCCCCAAGGTCGAGGACTAACAAGACGTATAGCAAGGCATAATAATATAATCATCATGGGGTAGATTCAAAATATTGGGAACCATTGATTTTTAAGACCCCATCTTGGATTCTTGTAGTGAGATTGGAATGGTTGTCTGCTTCTTTGTTGTTCTCCCGTAACACATGGAAGAACTTGATGTTACCGTAGCTACGAAGCTCCAATTGTATCCTGCTTAGAATGGATTTTAGTTGATTGTTTTTTAGGAGAGTGTTATTTATAACATGCTTGATAATCAGTCTTAAATCCCCATATATTATTAAGGAAGTGATGCCCTGAGATTTGGCTATATGAAGGCCTTAGAGAAGTGCATAAGCTTGAGCCTGGTTGTTTATGGATGACCCAATGTTCCAAGCAAATGAGAACTTCCTTTTACCACCTAGTTCAAAGAGCACCCCTCCCACACTTGCTACCCCAGGGTTGCCTTTGGAAGCACCATCAAAACTCAAAATATGTCGTTGTTGTTAATGTCTCTATGAAATGAAATTCCTGTGGGGAAGTTAGAGTTGTCGATTAAATTTGGAAGTGTTGGCAGAGTTCGACGAGGGCTGCAAGTGGATTTTAAGCAACCATTTCACCTCTGATTGATTAAGGTATTGAATATTATTCTCTTTAATACCTCTGGAATGAAGAGATTATGATAAGAGAGCAATTACTTTGTTTTCCACGGAGCTGGGAATACATTTCTCATTTGGAAATAGTTCTTTATTTCTGGCTAGCCATATTTTCCAACAAACGAATTTAGGGAGGGATAACCATGCTCTTCTGAAAGTTTGTTTATTTTTGAAGGTGCCATTATAGAGTCATTGCCATCTGTTGAAGAGCTTCCCATATTGAAGAGGCCATTGTACTTGGGGAAATAAATCTTGAAGAGTTGCTTGTCAGATCAACCGAGATATGGGGCATTCCAAGAATAAATGATTAATAGTCTCTAAGGCATTTTTACAGAGGATGCATCTAGAGGGGCTTGAAAATCCCCTTTTTGAGAGGTTTTCACCAGTGAGAAATATCCCATAGGCAAGGGTCTAACAAAAGAAGTTAATCTTGGGTGGACTATCTTTGTTCCATATATTGTGCCATATCGGAGAATGAGGAGGAAGTGCTTGTTGGGCCAGAAGAGACTCATATCCTTGTTTGACTGTGTAATATGCCTTCCCCCAAACTCGTAAGTCTTTAAAAGAGAGATGAATGGGGGCATAATCGTTGAGCTTGATTTTGAGAAGATGAGAGAGTGCTTGTAAGGTGGGAGGAATATTCCCCAGAGACCATCCCAACCATTTTCCTTAGTTAGATTCTTAGCTAGAGATATCGAAGAGAGTTGACTTTCCCTGTTGAGTGAGCTAGGAGGAAATAGGGGAGATCTGAGCATCTGAGGCCAGAGGCAGTCTACCCAAGATGTTGTCAGTGTGAAGAAGAATGGACTTACCATTTCTTAATATCCAGGTTGAGTGATATTTGATTAGAGGCAAAGAGGCTTTCAACAACCTCCGTATAGGGGAGCCACTGTGGCATTTAGGACCTTCTTCTAGACATCTGAGTCTGCTCCCATTAAAATATTTTTTGGCAAACACTATTTTTCACCAATCATTTTTTCCAGATAAAAGTCTCTAGAGGATCTTGGAACCCAGGGCCAAATTGGAAAGGAAGGGATCTAAAATTCCCAATCCTTGGCACTTTAACTGTGTTCCAATTAACGAGATGAAATCTTAAAGAGTTGGATCGGTCTCCTTGCCATAGAAATATTCTGAGTTATTGCACAATTGGAGACTTGATTTTGGAAGGGGCCTGAAGAGAGGAGAACTAGAAAATTGGGAGGGTGGAAATAACAGACTTTATAAGAACAACTCTGCCAACAAGGTTTAACAAATACAAACCCCAATGGTGAAAATTAGAGCAAATTTTGTCTAAGACATTGGACCAAGAGAGGGAAGAGATGGTTTTGAGAACAATAGGAATCCCCAGATATTTAAAAGTTTTCCATTTATCTACTAAGGGAAAGTTTAATATGTTGGTTATACACCTCATCACTGTGGCATACGTGTTCAATGTATATATTTGAATTTTCCTTTTGTTTATGAGTCCCCCCAAGGCATCTGTAAAGTCATCCATGGTTTTCTTGAATCAACTGGAAATTATAACAAAGGCTCCCGCAAGAAAGATAATGTCATCAACAAACTAAGACTTATTGATTATGTTGGTTCCTTGAGCTTTTTTTATGCCTCAGATATTTTTTAGAGCTCTTTCTTTGTCCAAATTCCTGTTCAAAGCTTCAACCATGGTAATGTAAAGAATAGGGGAAAGCAGGCAAGGAAAAAGGGGGTGGGTCTTTTGTTGACCAGAGGGGCAATCCAGGGACTATGAATGCATGCAACAACCCAAGCAAGAAATAATTCATTGAAGTCGAATCTGGAAAGAACCGCTAAGACAAAATTGTGCTTGACATGGTCAAATGCATTCTCCATGTCAATTTTGATAGCCATTCCTTAGTCCCCATGGATTTGGCTGGAATGGATGGTGTTACACATTATTATGGTCATCTTGATTATCCATTGACAAACATGTGTTCATGTTCCCAAAAGAGCCTATCTTCATGAGAAAGGTGACTGACTTTATCTTATCAAAAACCTTATTAAAGAGGGTCGTCGCAGGCTGCACCATATGCAGGGCGTGACGATGCATGGTCCTTGCCCTCTGCCCTAAAGTTCGTTTGCGACGTCTCCATGGGATGCCCTACAGCTAGGGTGCGATGATGTCAAGAAGCTAAGAAAAGGTCGAACTTCACGGAAGTTCTAGAAGGGGATCTTATATAAGATGAGGTGGCCTCCATATGGTTGGGATCCTACTCGCTTCTCTAATTTGGTGGGATCATCCTAATATCTTCAACCATCTCTCTTTCCCCTATATATGGAAAAGGCTAAGGTTAATGAAGGTTGATTCAAGCAAGATTATTATTGAATAGGCTAAGAATTGGATGAGGAATTCTACTTCAGTTCATACTTGAGAGCTTCATTTCAGTTTGTCAAGTCATTGTGGATCTTCTTCATTCAAGAATTGGAGCAAGTGTGTGTGTTGGAGCAAAGGGTCATTGGAAGGGGACCTTACAACATCAAATATTTGGTTGTAATCTCAACTTTCATTTTAATATGATACAGTGATATGTTTCTTTCCCATAGAACTTGCTTTGTTTTATTATATGATTCCTTGATCACATACATAAGTTATCGTTGAGTATATTATATTGCTTTCACTTTGGTTGGCTTGTGTTCCCTTGCAGGCTCAACATCACAGGAGCACTAGAGTGGAGCTAGGATGACAACGACAAGAGGAAGCGATATTTAAATGGTATGTTGCACATCTCTTGTTAGATAATAAACTCGATGATTAGAGCTTAGGGAAAGTGTCATGTTCTGTTTTGTTTTGTTCTAGATCTAGGTGGATCTAGGGAGATCTATTTATGTCTGCATTTACCGATAAGTCCCATAACAAAATTGGCGACCATACCAGGGATACGACCTCCTTTTGATATTTTGCTTCCCATTTGTCTTTAGCCTGCCCTCCCCTAATAAATTTCATTCTCTGAGTGTGTGAGTGATCCATTTGGACTCACTGGGTCTAGAAGTTCCTTGAGATTTTTTGTCTTTCTTCCAAATTTTTAAAATTTATAGACCTCATCGCACGGTATCTCATTGACAACCTGCGATGACCTTGAGATGTCGCTCCCTGCTTAGCCAGTCCAGTGTGAAGACATCGCACTCTGCTCTGCCAGTGGCATGTGACGACCTTAGCTCGTCACTCTGTGTCCTATACCCACCCTGCGACGACTCCTGTAGGTTTTGATGGAGTAAATCATTTTGTCTTTTACTACCCAGATTTGCCTTAGTAGCCTGGGGTGATCTTCTTATACCCATGTTTGATTGATTCCTGAGTTTAGAGCTTGCTTTTGATCGGTTTCCAGTGATTGAAAGTCTTTCTTTGCATTTTGCAAGTTTTTTACTCATACTCATTGTCACAAGGATATAATCTTGGATCTTCATCTAGGTGCTTGTTTGATAGAGGGTATTTGGTATGTCTTAAAGTTTTGGATTCATTATTTTTGTGAGATTGTTTGTTGATTAAGAAATATGTTTTGCTTGCTTGCATCAAAAGGTTTTCTTGTCTTTTTCGTTTTTGTCTACATTACGAACTTGGTTTGGGAATTGTGTTGTGAGTGTATTGATTTTCTTAGATTACACTTTCCTTTCATCTTTATATCTCTGATTTGATTTGGGAAAGAAAGAATTGGAATCATTTATTCATTTTAGTAATCTCTCGCAAGAAAAAATTTTACATTCGAAATAATGGTAAAGAGAAGAAATTGGAAAATTTTATAGTTTGTGATTGTTTGGAATTGTGCTCATTCGGAATTAAGGAATTATAATTGGTAGCTTGTTGTACTTCGAAAGAAATACCTTCTCCCTACTGTAACTAGAGTTCATTGAATTGAGAATGCACATTCATCTTGTTATCACATAAACTTGTCAAATCCTTAGGGGTTTGTGGTTTCTACCTAAGTCTGTATTTTTGCATGTTTCTCCTCCTTTTGCAAACCCAATCATAAGGTTTTTCATTTCGGCTTATAGTTTTCTTCTTTTGTCTGCCTAAGAGGTGTTGGCCCTAAGCCTTTTTGTTTTCTCTGAGGTCGATCGCTTCTCTCTCCTTGTCTCTGTCATTGATCCTTTTGCATTCCCTAGCCCTCAGTTAGTCATCAAAGTATTTATTTACAGAGGTCGCAGCCATAAGCACAAGCGCAACACTTAGAGTGGTCTGAAATGGACTCAAATCAAATGAGAGAGCAAGATCATCTTTCAACGGCGAAGATCCACTTGGAAAATCGGATCGACGACCGTCGAGCGATCGGGGTCGATGACCGTCGGGCGATCGGGGTCATGAAGTTACATGAAGTATAGCGTTAGATAGAGTTTTGAAATCGTGAATCCTAGTCATTGATCCTGGGAAGGACACGCGGCGCAAGATTAGCATTTCGTTGACTCATAGAATGGAGAAGTCAAAGGGCAGAGTCACGAGGACTCACGAAACGCGAAGTCGTGAAATGATCTAGGCCGTCTATTTCAGAAGGACACGTGGTGCAGGATCTGTAGAGAAAGTCTTTTCAGGAAGGCTGAGATGAGAAGTGTCAATGGTCCGAGGTCCCGAAATGCTGAAATGATATGGGTCATCCAATGCAAAGAGACGTGTGTCACCCAATCCAAGTGATCGCGATTTTGCGACTCGGATATTTCAGCATGGAAATATAGTGTGAAATCCCGAAACGCCTGGGAATTAGGCCCACGATCACAGCCCGTGATCATATGGAAACAGAGTCATAAAGAAAGGGAAAGCGCCTATCAAGCAGCAGGCGGTTGAGTTTGTTCGAGGAAATGATCTTGGCCGTCAGGATCAAAGAAAATCCAACCATCGATCCAGATGGGTCATTTCGTGGGATCGAATAGCGAGATATTTGAAATCAAGGGGAGTAAGAACTCTTAAAATGCGAAATACCAAAATTTCATATGAATAAGCATGAGGTCACAGCCCGCGGTCGCATGGGGCAAGAGAATGGAGCTACGCAAAGGATCGAAGCGCCCATCTTGGTTTCAGTTGAGGATCTGTGTGGTTTCAAGATTCTGAGATCAATTGGGAGGAGTCGTGGACGTTTCCTGGAGCATTCATGGGTGTCAGGCTCTATCCCGATCTCAATGCAGGTAGTTAATGGAAATGGGGGAGGTGGTTGAAACCTCGTCTCACCCCATAAATGGAAAGACGACCATGTAGGCAGACTGTCAACCAAAGGTTATCCTATCAACGGATTCCCCTGCAAAGCCCATACTGGTCTGAGATCACGTATGACAGAACAATGCAAGTGAGGACTAACAGAAGAAGATGCAGACACAAAGCTTTGATTGTAGTGGCTAGGTCACATTCCTGGTGGTGGAAGTTGTTCTGAGTATAAATACTCAGTTTTGATATTTTGGTTAAGGTTGATGGTTGAGCTAATCTCTCGTATTGTAAAGTTTTAATGAAGCCTTTGGTTCTCTGGTTATGTGTTACCATTTGAGACTTCTTGTTTAATGATAGTCAGTTTTATTATCATCTCTTTTGCTTCTGATATTGAAGACTCGGGCATGGGTGATCCAGTAGAGTTGTTGTGGTTGTATTGTAATGTATGTTTGATTGCAATATTGTTATGACATTTTCAGTTTCCTAAAGTTATGGGTTCAAGAAGATCTTGTATTCAAAGCTTTTCTTCCTTAGGCTGCTGGAAGACCCGATGTCCATAGCAAACCTCTACATTTCCTCACCAGTTCTTCCTTATACTCACCCTTTACTACAACTTACTGACTAAAGTTAGATCAAAACCTCATATGATTATGCATGCCAACCCAGTTTTTTTGAGTTAAAGCGTTATAATCTCGAGACTACGTTCATTAGACCACCCTTAAATTTATTCATTGTGACATAAAACTGATGGGTACTGGGCTTACCTTTTCCAYAATCCAGAGGTGACTTCTAGGGCTAACATTTATGGCACCGTTGTCGGGGAYGGATTGAAGATTTTCCCTAGGATTAAACGACATAGCTTACTAGTTCTGAAGGTGCATAAGAACTTAGTACATCAAGATTGCAACTGTGAACCCGACGACTCCATTGATGTGAATCCACTGGCGACTCCACTGTTTCAGTTGTGGATTCTAGAGGCAAACACACAAGGTTTACTCCACAACTGCCTCTAGCAACACTTGAAGCTGACCTAGAGAAAATTATCAGAAAGGGAAGGGCCCTTCGAAAAAGTAGTTCTACTGTTGAATCAGGTATCTCTAATGATTTTCATTATCCTCTTGTAGAAACTCTTATATCTACTTCTCGTTTTCCTATTATATCGTCTGTTGGAGTTTCCCAAAGTTTAAATTTTGGGAGTGCTCATGTTGAGTTTTCTCCTCCTGGTCTTGGATTGGAGGGATAAATCTTTGTTACTCTTATCTCCCCTGAAGTTGTAGCTTAGTTTAAAACCAGGAGCTCAGAAGATTTTCCCACTCCTGGCTTCACAACCCCTCCTCCTATCACCGTTATTGCTTTTACAACGAGGGAAACCTTTTTTCCCCCCAATCCTGTAACTTTCTTCTCAAATCCTCTGTTGTTTCCCTTTCCTCCCAGAAGCACACCCTCAGTCTCCCATGTTCGAACTCCATCACCTCCTAATTCTCCTCCACCTCGCATCCCAATGGCAGGTGCTAATCCCCCTAGAAACAAAATGGATGCCATAGTGGCTGCAAGGTATTCCCCTCTAATTTTACCTTAGCCAATGAATTCCCTCCCTGTTGGAGATTACCTGGAATACATGCCCAAATTCACAGGAGAAGAAGACAAAATCGTTGAAGAGCACATTGATGCCTTCTACAGTTATGCAAACAATCTGAATATTGAAAATGAAGATGTATGGATGAGAGACTTTGTCCAGAGCCTTGATGGTGAGGTTAGGAAATGGTTTAGGGAATTGAACCCTGGTTCCATTGCTGGGATTGAGGCTTTGGATGATGTTTTCTTGAGACAATGGGGGGATAAAAAGGACTTTATGTATTATATCACAGAGTTCGGGTCATTGAGGGGAAAAGAGGGAGAATTTGTCTCTGAATTCTCCAAAAGATTCAACAAAATGTACAATAAGATCCCTATTGAGATAAAGGCTACAGAAGCCTTTGCCAAAATTACCTATGCTAGTGCTTTTGACCCTGACTTTTGCCTCATGTCAAGAGAGAGGAGAGCTACTTCCTTGGCTCATATTCAAGATGCAGCCCTGGAAGTAGCGTCTAACGTATTAGCAGTTAACCGACTCATGAATAAGGCTGATAAGGACATACCAAGGGGAAGATTTGAAGCTTCCACCTCCGGTTCCTATGCTCCCCCCCCTCAAATGGATGAAGTAACCAAGTTACTAAAATCACTTTCAACTAGGATGGAAAGATTGGAAGTAGAGGGGAAGCAGACATACATAAATCCTCGAAATGTTGATAACATAGGCAACTTCAAGAGGCCCAATAACAATGCTCCTCAGATTATGCAACGGGAACAGAGGAACGGAGATAGATACGATCAGAAAGTCCACACCCTTCTTCAAAACAACCATGTTGCAGATGAGGGTGGAGAGGAAGAAGACCTCGATCCAGAAATCCACTATCTTAAAGACACATCCTCTTCACCTCACTTAACTCAATCAGCATACGAGGAGTCTCTCATGGACAACCAATTAAACGAGCTGAGCAAGGGGAACAAGGCCAGCAGCCGCCCAAATAGACACAACCTCAGGTCCAAAAATAAGGAAGGAAAGCCTGATGTTCCTAATCACCCTACAAGGGAAGAAAAGTCTGCCAAAGTTGTAGCAGATGACAACAAAGGTAAGAAGATTCAAACCCCCCCACTAGTAGCCAAAGATCTTGTCTCAAAAGTAAGAGAAATCATAAAACCCCTTTCCCCCTTTAGATTTCAGCACGAAATTCAAAAAATTAGGATCCCTGTGCCCCTTTCAGAACTAGTCAAGCATGAAGATTTCAAGAAATCCCTCTCCAAACTGTTGCAGCCCGAGCCTTCATCTTATTCCACAGACTCAGTAAACCTTCAAGATGAAAAGCCAGTAGTTATCTTAGGTCCTATGGTAGAATATAGAGATAATTCATCCCCTCCCTTATATACATCACTCAATATACATGATAAGGAATTGCATAATTGTTTGATGGATTCAGGGGCCTCTCATAATCTCATGACCAAAACTGTCATGGAAGAACTAGGACTAGAAATCACAAAAACATACCATGACTTGTATTCCTTTGATTTCAGGAAAGTGCAATGTCTTGGGGTCATCAAATATCTGGTTGTGACCTTGTTCCAGTTGCCCATGAAAAGTGTGGTCATGGATATCGTGGTAGTTGATGTTCCTCCCAAGTTTGGAATGCTTTTGTCAAGATGTTGGATAAAACGGCTTGGAGGAACATTGCAGATGGACCTCACATATGCTACCATTCCTGTATTTGGGGGGGAACATAGAAGACTGTATAGAGAAGCTCAGTTGGCCTATATCATTAGTGATGAAGCAAACCCCACCAATCATCCTATTTTTCCCCTTGATGTTGATTTGGAATCCAGCTTGTTACAACTCACTAACGCTCTCGAATCCCCTCTTGAAATAAGAAAGCAGTCCCTTACCCTTTGTGAAGATTCCCCTCTGATTACCTCTGTGTGGAAAATGTTCTTCGACGGAGCCTCTTTTAGAGAAGGTGTTGGAGTTGGAGTGGTCCTTGTTTCTCATGTTCAAGAAATTGTTTCTATGTCATTCAAGTTAGAATTTGAAACTACCAATAATGTGGCAAAATATGAAGCTCTTATTTTGGTTTTGAGGGTTGCAAAGGACATGGGAATTAAATAGATATTAGTGTTTGGGGATGCTGTGTTGATTGTCCAGAAGATCAGACATATTTATCAGCCCAAACACCCTCGACTGAGATCATATAGAAATGAAGTGTGGGATCTGGTTAACAGTTTTTCTCAGCTTTCAACATTTCATTTGTTCTCAGAGAAGAGAATGCCATGGCTGACTCTTTGGCTATATAAGCAAGTAATTTCAGAGTCCCTCTGCCACCTAAACTGAGGTATGATGTTGAGGTAAGATATAGGCCCTATGTACCTAACAATATCAAGTATTGGAATGTGTTCGAGGATGATCTTGAGATCATAAAATTTCTTGAGTCTGTTGATTAGTTCTCTGCATTACACATTGATCAGGATCATGATCCCAAAGGTGACCCTCATGTTGATGTATTTCTAAATAAAATTGCTAATCACCATATTGTTCAGTTGCCTAGCAACCACATTCCCAAAGGATTAGTCCCATTAGAAAGATTGTTCGATGGGAACGATATGGTGGTAAATTTTAAAGGCCCAACTGAGGATGTTGATGTAGCTGAATGCAATATTGGTACATAGGAGGATCCAAAGTTCGTCAAGTTGTCAAGCAGTCGGTCAAGGGAGCAAAGAGTCGAGTATACTGAGTTATTAAAAGAATTTGTTGGTGTGTTTGCTTGGACATATGAAGACCTCAAAACATATGACACAATTGTCATTGAGCATAAGATCCCATTGAAAGAGGAGGCCAAATCATTTAGGCAGAAATTAAGACAGATAAATCCTATGTTGTTGCCTATTATGGAGAAAGAAGTAAATAAGCTGCTAGACGCCCAAATTATTGTCCCTTTAAGATACTTTGAATGGGTGGCCAACTTGGTTCTAGTAAGGAAAAAGAGCAGAGAAATCATACTATGTGTCGATTTCAGGAATCTGAACAGAAGGTCTAAGAAGGACAATTACCCTTTGCCAAAGATGGAACACATGTTGCACAGGGTGACAGACACATCCAGGATCTCCATGATTGATGGATTTTCTGGATACAATCAGATCTTTGTCCTGCCTGAAGAAAGAGAAAAGACAACCTTCACCACTCCTTGGGGCACATTCATGTATGCCAAAATTCCCTTTGGATTGATGAACGCGAGAGAAACCTTCCAATGAGCCATGGACATTGCCTTCATTGAAGAAAGAGACAAATTTGTGGTCATTTATCTAGATGACATAACAGTCTTCTCCAAATCTGATGAAGAACATGGTCAACATCTGAGGAAGGTCTTCTCGAAATGCAGAAGGTTTGGTCTCCCCCTAAATCCCAAGAAGTCTTTATTTGTTGTGCAGGAAGGCAAATTGTTGGGACACATTGTATCAGCTGAGGGGGTCGGGATTGATTCAAGCAGGGTAGAAGTTATTCAAGCCTTATCACTTCCTAGATCCAAGAAAGAAGTTCAGTCCTTCCTGGGCAAAATCAATTTTCTGAGAAGGTTTGTTTCAAATTTTGTTGAATTAGTCAAGCATATCACAACCATGCTCAGGAAGGGGAATGAAGTAAAATGGACTATTGAATCCAAAGAATCCTTCAGCCAAATCAAGAAGGCACTAACTAAAGCACCTGTGTTAGTCAGTCCCAATTATTCCAGGGATTTTCTGATTTTTTCCTTTGCCTCATTTGATACAGTGGTCGTTGTTTTACTACAAAAGAATGATGTAGGGTTGGAGCAACCTATTTCCTTTTTTAGCAGAGCGCTAAGAGACGCAGAAGTTAGATATGACATCATGGAGAAAGAGGCCTATGCCTTGGTGAAAGATCTCAAGGCTTTCAGAGTCTATGTTCTGCATTCAAAAATCATTGCATATGTTCCTTCATCTTCTATGAAGGACATTCTCATTCAGCCTGACATAGATGGGAGAAGGAGCAAGTGGATTGCCAGAATCCTTGAATTTGATCTGGAAATAAAACCCACCAAGCTTTTTAAAGGCCAGGGTTTAGCCAAGTTGTTGGTTGAATCTAATTGTAAATATTTGGAGGTCAACTTCATCAATGCTCACTAAGAAAATCAGCAGGCTAAAATATCTGATAAAGGCCCTCGAGACAACCCTCCATTGGGAGAATGTGCTCGGTACAAAGATATCATGTATTTTCTACAAATGTTGTGACCTCCAAATGGGATGGGGAAGAGCAAGACAAGAGCTTTAAAGATCAAAGCGATTAGATATTGCCTTATCGACCATGCTTTGTTGTGGAAAGACCCTCTAGGAATGTTGTTGATATGTTTAGACCCACAGGAGGCTCAAAGGATTATGTTTGATTTTCATGACAGCTTATGTGGGGGACATCACTTCTGGAGAAACACAACCTACAAAATTCTCAGGGCTGGGTACTGTTGGCCTACTCTATTCACTGATGTCTGTGCAAAAATCAGGGCTTGCCTAAAATGTCAAAAATTCTTGGGGAAGCAACAACTCAAGTCTCTGCCATTGAAGCTTGTGGTAGCTACATGACCCTTTCAAAAGTGGGACCTAGACTTTATTGGGGAGATTCATCCTCCTTTGAGTGGTCAACATAGATGGATATTGGCTGCCACAGATTATTTCACCAAATGGATAGAAGTTATCCCCACAATGAGTGCCTCTCACAAGGTGATCATTGGTTTTCTTGAAGATATTATGGCAAGCTTTGGTTGTCCGAATAGAATCGTCACTAATAATGCTGCATCCTTCAAGGCTGGACCATTGATCAAGTTTCCAGTTCAGAATTGTATTGACCCACTCTACCCCCTATTACCCCCAAGGAAATGGATTGACAGAGTCCTCTAACAAGAGCCTTATAAAGATTATCAAAATATTGCTAAAGGACAACAAGAAAGCATGGGATTCTAAACTCAAATTTTCTCTGTGGGATGATAGAATGACAACAAAGAGGTCCCTGGGCATCTCTCCTTTCCAACTTGTATATGGGACTGAAGCAGTTTTTTCTTCTCGGCATGCCCTGCCCGTGGAAAAATTCTTCCAAGACTGCCACGGAGAACCCGACGATATGATCAGAAGAATTCATCAGCTGGTAGAAGTCCAATAGACTAGAGAGCAAGTGATGAATAGAGTGCATGACCATCAGCAGAAGATCAAACAGTCGTTTGACAAGAAGAGCAGCGAAAAAGATTTCCTAGGAGATATAGTACTCAAATGGGATGCACCCAGACAGGACAAGGGAAAGCATGGTAAATTTAAAGCCCTTTGGATTGGACCCTTCAAAATTTCTGAGACACTCTCAAACAATACTTACAAGTTGCAGAATTTGGAGGGTGACGAAGTTTTTAGTGGCCCTCTAAATGGGCACTTCTTGAAAAGGTTTTTTGTTTAAAAGCCGCAATCGGCATCCCATCTTTGTAAATATCGTTCTTGTTTTATGTTTATTTTGTTTTTAATAGGAGACTCCATAACCCAATGCTAAGGCATTGGAACGACTTGTTCTTGGCAACTCGCAGGGAGCATGCCATCTCCTGTGGAGCCAAATGTTATTACATAAACTTGTCAAAGCCTTAGGGGTTTGTGGTCTCTACATAAGTCTTTTTTTTTATTATTTCTCCTCTTTTTACAAACCCAATCATAAGCTTTTTCCTTTCGGCTTATAATTTTCTTCTTTTGTCTTCATGAGAGGTGTCGGCCCTAAGCCTTTCTGTTTTCTCTAAGGTCGATCGCTTATCTCTCCCAGACTCTATCACTGATCCTTTTGCATTCCCTAGCCCTCAGACAATCATCCAAGTATTTGTTTACAAAGGCTGCAACCATAAGCACAAGTGCAGCACTTAGAGAGGTCTGATATGGACTCAAATCAAGCGAGTGAGCAAGATCAGCTTTCAACGGTGGAGATCCACCAGGCACATCGAATCGACGATCAGCAGGCAATCGGGATCAAGAAGTATAACGTCAGATAGAGTTTTGAAATTGCAAGGCTATCCTAGTCGTTGATCCTGGGAAGGACACGCGACACAAGATTAGCATTTCGCTAACTCGCAGAATGGAGAAGTCAAAGGGCAGAGTCATGAGGACTTGTGAAATGCGAAGTCACGAAATGATATAGGTTATCTATTTCAAAAGGACACGTGGTGCAGGATCCGCGGAGAAAGTCTTTTCGGGAAGGCTGAGATGAGAAGTGTCGATGGTCCGAGATCCCAAAATGCCGAAATGATCCGGGCCATTCGATCCAAAGAGATGCGTGTCACCTTATCCAAGCGATCGCGATTTCGTGACTCAGAGATTTCAGCATGGAAATACAGTGCGAACTCGCAAAACACGAAATCCTGAAACGCCTAGGAATCAGGCCCAGGATCATAGCCTGTGGTCATATGGAAGCAGAGTCATAAAGAAAGGGAAAGCACCTATCGAGCAGTAGGTGGTTGAGTTTGTTCGAGGAAATGATCCTGGCCGTCAAGATCAAAGAAAATCTAGCCATCAATCCAGATGGGTCATTTCATGGGATCGAACAACAGGATATTTGAAATCAAGGGGAGTGAGAACTCCCGAAATGCGAAATCCCAAGATTTCATATGAATAAGCACGAGGTCACAGCCTGCGGTCGCGCGGGGCAAGAGAATGGAGTCACGCAAAGGATCGAAGCACATGTTTTGGTCTCAGTTGAGGATTTCCGTGGATTCAAGATGTCAAGATCAATCGAGAGGAGTCGTGGACATCTCCTG
Source organism: Picea engelmannii (assembly GCA_009831015.1). NCBI lineage: Eukaryota > Viridiplantae > Streptophyta > Pinopsida > Pinales > Pinaceae > Picea > Picea engelmannii. The sequence continues at coordinate 363,897 of ML776576.1, read as the reverse complement.
GAGCATTCATGGGTGTCAGGCTCCATCCCGATCCTGATGCAGGTAGTTAATGGAAATGGGGGAGGTAGTTAAAACCTTGTCTCACCCCATAAATGGAAAGACGGTCGTGAAGGCAGACTGTCAACCGAAAGTTCTCTTGTCAACGGATTCCCCTACAAAGCCCATACTGGTCTGAGATCGTGTTTGACAGAAGAATGCAAGTGTGGACTGACAGAAGAAGATGTAGACGTAGATCTTTGATTGTAGTGACCAGCTCACATTCCTAGTGGTGGCAATTGTTTTGAGTATAAATACTAAGTTTTGATATTTTGGTTAAGGTCGATGGTTGAGTTAAGCTCCCGTATTGTAAAGTTGTAATGAAGCCTCTAGTTCTCTAGTTATGTGTTACTATTTGAGACTTCTTGCTTGATGATAGCCAGCTTTCTTATCATCTCTTTTGCTTCTGATATTGAAGACTCGGGCATGGATGATCCAGTCAAGTTGTTGTGACTGTATTGTAATGTATGTTTAATTGCAATATTGTTATGACGTTTTCAATTTCCTGAAGTTTTGGGTTTAGGAAGATCTTGTATTCGAAGCTTTTCTTCCTTAGGCTACTGGAAGACCCGATGTCCATAGCAGGCCTCTACATTTTCTCACCAGTTCTTCCCTATACTCACCCTTTACTACAACTTACTGACTAAATTTAGATCAAGACCTCATCTGATTATGCATGCCAAACCAGTTTTTCTGAGGTAGAGCACTATAATCCCGAGACTGCGTCCATTAGACCACCCTTAAATTTATTCATTGTGACATAAAACTGATGGGTACTGGGCTTACCTTTGTCGCAATCCAGAGGTGACTTCTAGTGCTAACACATCTATTTTTTCATTTTATTGGGTCAAGGTATCAACATCAACAGTTTCACTTCCACCACCCTCTTTGAGTAAGCAACAACCTCTAAAACATGACGTAAATTCAAAATTTATTAGTAACTTTTATTTTCTAGGGATATTTTTCACCAACATTAGCTAGGCTAGTATTTAATAGGTTGTAAGGCACACTCTCCAAAGCATTAAAACACACAATAGTATCTTGTCATAGGGAGAGTTTAAATCCAATTGCTACATTTTGTCCTAAGAAACCCTTCTCACGCAAGGGTTAAACCTAAGGTCTCATTGAGACTAGCAGAGTTACTCACCCTACTTTGTTGGTCTTGGTGTAGAGATTGTGTGTATTATGGGGTCGCTTGAAGGTATACCCACAACTATGAGTGGAAGCCTTTCAAGTTGATTCTGGGCTAGATACCCTTCCTTTGCACGTGGATCAGACTGTTGACCATTTCCCTAGGCATCACTATTGTAGTTGGTAACCTTAGTATCCTATCTCTTTAGGGTCTTTACACGAGGTGACTGTAGAGGGGCAAGTCTTCACGGTACCTGGAATCAACGTTGGCCAAACTCACTCAGGATCCTTGGAGGGTATACCCACGATTATGTGTGGGAGCTTGCATCAAGGTGTAAGTCCGTTAAGCAGGTCATCAACGTAACTTTTCCACCCACTTATCCCAACCCCTTCTTGTCTTGACTTCGCGATGTTGGATTTCATCACCAACTAGTGACTTAGAAATAAGAAGGTTTTGTTTGTTTGGTTTGATTCCTATATTTTATTAGTGAGTGTTGTTTGTTTCCTCTAATCGACCATAGATTTATTTTGGTCTTTACTTAGCTCAAGAAACATCGGCCTTCGTCGTTCACGTAGGATGCAAGTGCTACCCCCGGAAAGTTCGGAGGATTACCAACCCTTACTGCCTAACTCACCAGAAGGCTCTCCCGAGGGAGTAGTCAACAACGAGGTAGCTTCTGAGGTTGGGAGCGCACACTCTTTAGAAGGATTTAAAATTGTTTCAGACTCTTTAGAGGCATTCAAACTTCCCCCTCTTAGACCAGACGCACGTATACTTCGCATGAACTCGTCTAGAGAAATTGTTGTTGTTGATAATATTGGGATACCTATTGGACCTAATGTCGGATCTGAAGTAGAGGATCCACTTTTTCCAAGTGAACCATTTGGGACCTTGGCTCACACTATTGGAACCTCTAATTTTGGTTCCATCCCTTTGACAGTACGTGATATGTACAGTAACCTAGGAGTGAGTCCTGATCGACCTATGGCATCATAAGTGCCTGAGACGTCTGTCACCTATACGGTACCTTTACACCATTTTACTGGTACTACCAGTAATGTCATCGCCATTTCAAACCAATTTTTGATTGGTTCTCACTCGATTCCTACTCTCCAGATGGCCCATTCTACTATGGTCCTGCAAGCTACCACGATTCCTACTGGAAATGTGGTTATCTCCCAAGCTCCAATTGGGACACCACTTCCACCTAGATCAAATCGGTCACTTCTGCCTGGGTATAAAGATCCGAATACTTCCGTTCCTACCTCTACCCAGGTTCCATCCAGAATTTCTGGACTTTTTGTTCCTCCTAGGTATAATGATGCTACTGGTTTTGTTCCTACACCTTCCCAGGTTCTCTCCAGAGGGACGTATGTTCCTCCTCCACCCCCACTTGGAGGATCTGGCCCTAGTGGCTCCAATCTTTTGGGAGGCACCAATATTTATATCACTTCTGGTTTCTGGATTCTTGTTGGAGGTCAAACCCAAGTTGGGGGACAACCTTAATTTGGGGGGCAACCTCAGAGTGGGGCACAACCTCAACTTGGGGGGCAACTTCAGGTTGGAGTCCATAACCCACTTTATCGACAAAACACACATGTGGTACCATCTTTACCTTGGCAACTTCTTTTCCAAGGAAATCTACAACCGACTAGGGGGAAACATCCTCAAGTTAACTCTTTTGTACCCCCCAACCTCAGCCAACCGTATCCGGGTTCTTTGAATCCTGCTTGGGGTCCAAACATTCAATCTAGTGTTCCTTTCCAAGGGAACATCTCTAATCAACCCAACCCTATGGGCTATATGCCTCCAAATCCTCCATAACCAAATTTGTCAGGAATATCTAATTATTTGCATACTACCTATGGTCCTACTGGTATACCTACGGGGCTTCCCCCTCAAAACTACTAGTTTCCACAAGTGAATCGGCAGTTGTCTTTTCTAGCCACTTTGGATTTACCTGACCTGTCTAGGATTTTGAATGATCTTATCTTCCATTCTCCTTATTGGCTCGTCATACCGGCCAAGTTACCGTCCAACATTCCTAAATTTGACAGTCGAGAAGGAGAAGATCTGAATAATCATGTTATGACTTTTCATTTGTGGTGTTCATCCAACTCCTTAATGGATGACTCCATCAAATTATGACTTTTCCAACGAACTCTCACGAGTTTGGTAGTAAAATGGTACATCGAGTAACTGCGAGGTTTCTTCAATGACTTTAACACCCTAGCCATGACCTTTTTGACACATTACGAGTTACCAATACGATACGAGACGAGAACCGCAATTTTGAGTTCTTTCAAGCAATCCTCGTCCACTCATATTTCTGATCACATCCATGAGTGGAGAAGAAGAAGATGATTTATCAAAGTTCCCCCTCTTGATCAACTATTGGTCGAGTGGTTCACCAAATAACTCATTGGAAATATCGTTCATGATGTCGCCATGGGTGGTGTTGTCACTGAAGAGTAGGCGATTAGTCGTGCTCAGTATCTCGATCTCGTTTATTCGCAAATGAGAACACTTTACGATCTGATCCCTGACGCTCCTCGTCCTTCCACAAACCCTACCCCAAAACCTCCAGAAGCTTCTCACGGTGTTGATGGTGTGATTGGCACCTTTCGTGCTCAGGCCCAATCCACACACACCGGTCACACCAATCCCAAACCTAATAATTATAATGCACAAAATTCTCCTACTCCTTCCACTGGTAAGACTGCCAAAGTTAATTATGTTCAATCCGCGCTACTAGAAAGAATCAAAATAAAAAGAAAGGGAAGGGTAAGAACAAGGAGGACAATAATAATAATCCACAATCTCATAAAACCAAGACACAAACCGTTGATGAGAAAGATAAACGTAAACCTCGTTACCTCGGCTTGATTTGTGGTGACAAATATTACATGAAATATTATCCAAGACGCACCGAGGTTACTAAGTTCCTCCAAGGGAGCAGAAAACCTCATACACCTATCATTTTGTCACAACATTTCCCTTCTCAACAGCAAGCCTAGCTGGTCATTCATTACCAAAATTCTCCTTCTACCTCGTCCTATGTCCTTATGTGTATTGGTGATTCTAAAAATAACAAAGTTGCAATCGCGACTCGAGCCAAGGATTACTCTCTGTCAAAAGAGAAAGTTGATGATATACCACCTTCGTTGGTTCAACCTTCTCCCTCAACTTCACCTCCCAACGATCCTCTTCATCTCGAAAGACCGGGCCTCGATACAGTTCTTCGTCCTCCTCCCAAGGGCGTTGTTTGAAAGTCTGCATTCAACCCTCACGCTCGTGCTGCACAAAACTACATTATTGTAACAGATCTTGCGCAAGCACCCTCTGCGATGTCAGCTCTCGAATTTCTTCAAAGTTTCCCTGCTCAACGTAAGGCACTGTTAAAAGCCATTGGTGAAATTGATCCCACGGATACTAATCTCATAATCTTTGACTTGGAAGATCACGTTCCAAGGCTTCCTCCTCAGTTGGTATTTCAGATCCAAGTTGTTGTTGAAGACAAGAATATCTGCAGAATTGTTATTGACGAAGGAGCCTCGACTTGCATCATGTTCGTCACTTGTTGGAAAGCCATTGGCTCTCCTACTCTCACCAAATCACACAATACACTTAAGGCCTTCAATGGTACAGGATTTAAACCCTACAGTGTTCTTCCCTCGTTGTTTATTACGTTGGAAGGTAAATTGATCAATGTTGAGGTTGAGGTCTTCGATGCACCTCTTAATTATAACCTTTTACTTGGTCGTAGCTGGATCGATTCCATGCGCGCAGTTGTGTCTACCCTTTTCCATGTGTTACGTTTCCTGCACCAAGGAAAGGTCGCTACTGTTGACCAACTGGCCTTCTTTCATTCTGATTCACGTACTAGCAATGTTCCCTTCATTTCGAAGACACCCCCTAGTTACGAGAATGTCAGAGTGGGTCTTTTGAAAGATTTTACTTTGATGGGTACATTTCCAATCCCACCGCCCAATATTTCTCCACCTTTTGTTGCCTCTATTAACATGATATCCACCATTTTTCATGAAACCCCTGAGTCGTATGACCCATGGGTAGTACCTGACCCTGGTGATCACCTCCGTTATGGCAACCAGATGCCTTTAAGTCTGGTTGAATCTGCTTACCAAGCTATTCAATCGACAACCCCTTCCTCTCCTTCTCTATGTGATTCATCTCCCGATCTGTTTCATGTGATTTTTCCTATGGATGAGATGATCATGTTAGTGATGTCTATGGACGACACTCCCTGGGATGATGGGCATCACCACTCCATTCTCTTCCTAGAACATGACACCATCAAGAGTTACCAATGGATTTCGACTCCATCGACCGTTGTTGTTATTTCTTCAGTTCTTGAGTCATCACATGATGTTTTGTACGAAGGGAACTTGAGCAACATTTCACCTATCATCCCTCTCGACATATCCATTAAACTCAGAGTCGTGGAGAACGTTCATATCAAAGCCTCGTATTCTACTGATGAGGTCCACACGTATAAAGCTCTTTTCCAAGAATTCTACGACGTTTTCGCTTGGAGTTACAAAGAGATGTCAGGTATCGATCTCGATATCGTTGTACATGAGATTAATACATACCCGGACACTAAACCCGTTCAGCAGAGACTTCTCCCGGTGCACCCACCCAAAAGTGGTGCTATCAAGCTTGAAGTTGAAAAACTTCTTAAATCCGACTTTATTTATCCCATGGCTTTGACTAATTGGGTATCCAATCTAGTTTCGGTGAATAAAAAATAAGGTACCATTTGCATCTGTGTAGATTATAGGGACATAAATAAGGCTTGTCCCAAGGAAAATTACCCAAACCCCTTTCGTTGACCAGATCGTCAATGACTGTGCCGGCAGTGAAATCTTCTCTTTAATGGATAGTTTCTCTAGCTATAATCAAATTAATATTTTACCCGCGTACCAACACAAGATCGCTTTCATTTTCCCTTGGGGAACCTTTGCTTACCGGAAATTACCCTTTGGTCTCAAGATGTTGGCGTGACTTTTCAACGTGCTATGTCTTATGCTTTCAATGATATTAATCACATTGTGCAACCCTGTCTTGATGATCTACCGACGCATTCCATGCGTCGTCAAGATCACCCGGTACATTTGAGGGGCATTTTTGTATGTTGTCGTTATTATCATATCTACTTAAACCCACATAAATGCATTTTTTGTGTGGAGTTCGGTCGTTTGCTTGGTTTTATTGTGTCGATACATGGGATTCGAATAGACCCTTTGAAGGTTGAGGCTATCCTTAATCTACCTTCTCCTTCCACTTTACGCAGCTCCAAAGTTTGCAAGGGAAGGCAAACTTTTTGCATCATTTCATCCCCAATTATGTTGAACTGACTAAAGGATTCACTTGTCTACTTAAGAAAGGTTACGAGTTTGTATGGGACGATACTACTAACAAAGCCTTCAAATCTTTGAAACTTTCCTTAACCCGTACACCATTATTGTTTCCCCCTGACTATAGCCTGGATTACTTCCTCTATTTAATTGCTTCAGACTCTACCATTGCCATGGTATTAGTCCAAGAGGATGACACGCATGATGAACATGTGATATACTATTCAAGTCGGAGTCTCACGACCATTGAGACCAAATACCTCCATGTGGAGAAACTGGCCTTGGCAGCTGTGCAAGTTGTCCAATGTTTTCGTCATTATATCCTATTACGCATAACCACTGTTATTTCTTATTGCAACCCTATGCAACACATCCTTATGCGACAATCACTAGGGGGAAAGTACTCCAAATGGATAGTCATTCTCCAGGAGTTTGACTTAGATTTTGAGCTTGCTAAGTCTAAGAAATCTTTGGTTTTCGCCGACTGATATGTGACCTTCCCTCCACTGAGACAGAAAATGTGGTAGAGGATTCCTTGTTTGACAAATCCCTTTTTCTGATCCATTATGATGACCTATGGTACAGATATATCATCATCTATCTCCAAACTCAAACTTTCTAGCCCGATCTATCTAGGACGGATCATCGTCGCATACGATATCAAGCACACCAATATATCATTCTAGGTGACACTCTTTACCACCGCAGTGTTGATTCCATTTTTCGATGATGTCTCACTTACGATGAAGCTGAGAAAGCTTTGAACAAATGTCACTCTGGAGCATGTGGTGGTCATATGTCTGGGTATGCCACTACCGAAAAGATCTTACGAGCGGGTTATTTCTAGCCTTCTTTATTTAAGGATTGCATCATTGTTGTTCAAAAATTCCATGCTTGCAAAACTTATAATAACAAGATAAGATCTCATTATGCTCCTTTACATCCTGTATTTTCCGTTGGTCCATTCGCCAAATGGGGCATTGACTTCATGACATGTAACCCTCACTTGGTCGGGGCGCATGGATACATCATTGTAGTTGTGGATTACTTCACTAAATGGGCCGAGGTGATGCCTACATTTGATAACCCCGGGAAAACTGCAACATTGTTCATATTCAATCACATCATTACTTGGTTTGGTGTTCCTCAAGCTATTGTTACCAATCACAATAGCCATTTTAGGAACTTTATGATGTTCGAACTTACTGAAAAGTTGGGTCTTCGTCGTGAAAACTCAACCCCCTATTACCCACAGGCCAATGGCCAGGTTGAAGAAATCAACAAAGTTCTTATTACTATGCTTCGAAGGATGATAGAAATTCATAAGACAAGTCGACACACGATGTTGTTCTCAACATTATGGGCATATCAGACATCTGTCAAATATGCCACATGATTTACACCTTTCCAGCTAGTTTATGGTATCAAGGTTGTCTTACCAATTAAATGTGAAATACCGTCTTTGAAACTAGTCGTTGAACTTCTCCCCAATACCTCTGCCGAAGAAGAGCCTCTTTTGTATTTAATGCAATTAGATGAAACCAATCGCAATGCCGCCCTAGTTATTGAAACCCAGAAGAAATGTGTTAATGCCCAATACGACAAACATGTCAAGCCACGTGTTTTTTCTGAGGGTGATCTTGTTCACCTTTACGAACAGGATCATGATTTGCTAGGGGCCGGTAAATTCGAAGCCATGTGGTGAGGTCCTTACATTGTCAAACATGTGTTGGAGAAGGGGGATTATGAGCTAGTTGATTATGATGGAATCCCTTTGAGTGAGCCCCGAAATGGGCTTTACTTAAAGAAGTACTATGCTTAGGTAATTTTTGCATGAGTGCTTGTACTTTTAGTGTATCATACTCTTTTGTGTTTTTTCGTTGTTTGGTTTCAACCCTCAATTGCTTACCTTGTGTTGTGCTTAGTTACCAGATGTTGATGTCTTCGCTACCCTACATTGGCTTCGCTAATGGCGCTGGTCGCAGTACTCAGAACTTAGCATCTGTTACTTGGGCAATCTATGCACATACGGATGAATTGATTAGTCTACATGGTGTTTGCCTTGGTCGTGCAACTAATAATATTGTGGAATTCAGTGTAGTCATCAAATTATTGACCAACATTGTTTCACTTGGAATCCGTTGTCTTATTGTACGACTTGATTCGTGGTTAGTAGTCCTA
>ML776576.1:311067-354255 GCA_009831015.1 Picea engelmannii | reverse complement strand
CATCTTGAATCTTTATCATTCCTTGTCAAATCACCATGACTAGGCCAAAGACCACACCAAGATCTTTCACCACAGGCACACACCTATGAGTGAATGTCAACTTGATGCTAACTGACACGTGTAAAGCACTTCAAGCACCTCGAGTCCATATTATTCCTTGTCATGATCAAGGAAGGACTACGTCTGGGCCCATTTATCACAAGTGCACCTTTGTGATAAATATATCCTATCTCCCTTGGTCTGCAGCCCAATGTAGGAGAAGTTATGCCCGATGCTAAAACTTCAACACTCCCTCTTAGCTAGGGAGGTATCTTTCCATAGTAGTACACAACTACTGTCCAGAGACACGCAGTCTCTACCAGTGGTACAAAGCCACCATAGTAGTAAAAGATTTGTCACACATGGCACTCCCAGGTGGACTTCTAGAGGCTACTCCCTCTAGGAACACTAGGGTCAACTCCCATAGTGTATGACGTCAAGGGTCAACTCCCTTAACATGTCCTCATGTGTTCTCCACATGGGACGTTGGGTTATAAGCCCAACTGCACTTATTCCTTCTCAAATAAGTGTTCCACTTATCCCTTCTCAGATAAGTGTCCTCACAGATCAACTCAACTCAATTCACAGAGGAGTACAAATTGGAGAAAGTTTGTCACACATGACACTCCATGTGGACTTCTAGAGGCTACACCCTCTAGAAACACTAGGGTCAACTCCCATAGTGTATGACGTCAAGGGTCAACTCCCTTGACGTGTCCTCATGTGTTCTCCACATAGGATGTTAGGTTATAAGCCCAACCGCACTTATCCCTTCTCGGATAAGTGTCATTACAGATCAAATCAACTCAGTCACATAGGAGTACAATCTAGAGAATGTCTCAGGAAGCTGCAAACATCAACACTCCCTCTCAGCGAGGGAGGCATTCTCTGCCACGCCAAGTCTATCACGAAAGTACTTGAACTTTGTCTTGGTTTGGTAAGAACATCAGCAACCTGCTCATCTGTAGGAAGGTACTACACCAATACTTCCTTCCTCTGCACCATGTCTCGGATGTAATGGTACTTGATTTCAATGTGGTTTGATTTGTCATGAAACATTGGATTATTAGAGATCTTCACACAACTTTGGTTACCATAATGAATAATGGTGGAATCCAACACATGTTCGAATAAATCTGCAAGGAGCTTGTGAAGCCACATTGCTTCATGGACTGACATACTTAATGCAATGTACTTTTCTTTTGTTGTGCTCAAAGCCACAGAAGTTCATTTCCTGCTACACCAGGAAACCATGGAAGATCCCAAAGTGAAGCAACACCTGAAGGTGTTCTTTCTGTCCAATGCGCTCCCTGCCCAATCAGAGTCAATATATTCCTGCCATATTGTATCAATATTGGAAGTATATCTCAAACCATGTCGAACTGTGCCTTGCAAGTATCTCAACACATGTTTCACAACAATCTAGTGTGTTTATCTCAGCTAACTTATAAACTGGCTAAGTGCACTCACTGCATAGCAAATATTTGGTATGGTGTTAACTAGATACATCAATTATCCAATCAGCTATTTGTACAAAGTCAGATCAATTTCATCAAATCAAAAGAAGACACACTTAGTTTCTTTAGATTCATCATCATTGGTATAGCCATGGGCTTGAAGTTCAATATCTCAAACTTATTCAATATCTCAATTGTGTACTTCCCATGACTCGGGAAGATCTCATCAGTTCTCTACCACACTGCTAGTCCCAAGAAGTAGTGAATCATACCAAGGTCCTTCATCTCGAACTCAGAGGCCAACGCATACTTGCATTCAATAATAAATCTCTATGTACCTCCGAGGAATAAATCATCAACGTAGAGGACCAAAATCAGGGCCTCACCATTAACAGTTTTGTAGTACAGGTTGGGATCAACAACACTTTTGCTGAAGCCCAAACTCATCAAGTGTCCATCAATCCTCGCATACCAAGCTCGAGGTGCATGCTTGAGTCCATACAGGACCTTCTTCAACCTACACACATGAGACTCCTTCTCATGTATGACGAAACCATCTGGCTGCTTGATGTATATTTCTTCCCCAATCTCTCCATTGAAGAAGGTTGTCTTCATATCCATCTGATGTAGTTTCCAACCCATGGATGCTGCGAGGGCAATAATCATTCGAATAGAAGTGTATCGAGCAACGGGAGCAAATGTCTCCTCATAATCTATTCCCTCCACCTGAGAGAATCCTCTAGCAACAAAACTTGCTTTGTGCTTCTCGATGCTTCCATCAGTTGCATGTTTGATCTTATAGATCCATTTGGAAGTCACTACAGACTTCCTTTCAGGTCTCGGAACAATATACCACACATCACTCTTCATGATGGATTGATACTCCTCCATCATGGCATCTCTCCATACTAGATGCCTCCTCATAACATGAAGGCTCAGAGTCAATGATGTGGCTCATAGTTGCGGCATAGCACAAATATCTTTGAGGTCTCTTGATCTATCCGAAGGTACCACGAGGAGTTGCATGTCCTTCTGCCTCTTGCAGAGTTTGATGAGCCCGCGTGGGTCTCTTTCAACCTATTGAAATATCTCTGGGAACATCAACTAGAGCTACAAGATCAACTTGATCAATTTGATCAATAGACTAAATTGTCTCCCTCTAAAAAAGGAATGTCATCCTGGAACTTATTTGACATATAAAGGTTTCTTCACGAAACCAATGTCTAATACATATCAAGGTTTCCTTATGAAATCAATGTCTTGGTTCATTCATCTGAGGCACATCAAGATGAATTCTACACCATCTTACTTGTTTATGTGCTAAAGCCTGGCTACTTCATGTGCACCATGTCTTGGATGAAGTCATGCGAGAAGCCTATGAAGTCTCACTGCTTCCATGACTTGCGTAATTGGCTATGATATGTTCTACCTTTGCAGTACTGGGTGTTATAAAAGTCTCCTTCCACGAATCCTGACAGATCTTAAGCTAAGGCAACACCCTTTGGTGTGCTTTCTGTCAACTGCACTCTCTGCTTGGTCAAAACTATATATCTCCGCAGTGTTTCTTCATCTCCTGAGACATATCCAACTATACCACACTCATACACTTGCTCTGCTACAACACAGTCTTCTCAAATCACAATTTGGATTAGAGTGCTTACTACAAAGCACTATCTGGCTCTTTTCTTTGAGAGTAGGTCCTCCACTCTCTCTGCACCTACTCCCTCTGGGATTTTGCGACTACTCCCTTTGGGACTCTATAACTGATAAGCATTAAGACCGAGAGTAGCTTCTCTACTCTGTCAGCAACTGTCCTCTAGGACTACTCTATGTGGAAGTGGCTCCTCCACCTTCTCTTGGAACACATCAATGTGGCCATTCTCCTCGATAATGAAACGATTTATGACATTTTTCATTGTTCTTTGGACATTAAATGTTCCACATCCACAAATCTGAACCTACTTGTTTCATAGGTACTTTAAAAAAAATTGGGTTCACCGAAAAGGAACACCATGTTAATACACTCTCTACAATTGAGAGCTTCATGAACAAACTCGTTCTGCATAAATCCGACAATCATTGCATTCCACGAGGCCGCAATTTTCAGAGGCATTTCCTTACAGAGTTTCAAGGCCTCGTCAATGCGTCCATTCCAAGTAAATCCAACAATCATGGAATTCCAAAAAAAAACTTTCATATCGCTAACTACCTCGCAGTTCACCAAGCTCAAGCGTCGAAGTGCAGTGGTGTTGTTCACTATAGCCGCTAAATTTATATTGTCCACATCTGTGAAGCTCAAATCGAGATGTCGCAGATTTGAACAAACAACGATCGCAGAAAAGGCCGTTGGAGATGGCCCCATAATATATTGCACATTGATATACTCTAACTGTTTGTTTGATCGAATAAATGTTTTGAGCTCCACATCCCAAATCCCCTGGCCAAAAGAGAAATCCCAAATCCCCTGTTCAAATATCCCATTAATTTCCTTCAATGGGACCCCGAATTGGCCCATCAAACTCAGTGATTGGCCACTGCTATGAAAATGATTGATGGTTATGGAATTTAAAGACTTGTAATGATTCATACATAATACATAAGATTCACTCAATTTCGAAGCTTCTAGGTTGAAGCGTTCAAGTTCAGGACAATTATGCATAACGACTACAACAACAGAGTACCTAGGGCTACCGAAAGGTTAACATAACTAAATTCTTTCAATTTTATGTTTGCCAGAGCAACATTTATTATCGAAACATCCACATTATTTGTGTTATTTGCCTTTACATGCAGTCGAACGAGAGAACAACACCGTGATAATTCCCCCAAATCCTCGTGCATGTACTTATGGGTGAGGGTTTCAAGTTTCTCACAATTGATGACAAGTGATCTCAAGGGAAAACTTGTTGTTTTTATATTTACCTGGGCCCTCCCGTGAGGGAGTCAACCCAGTCCTGCTCTGATACCATGTTAGTATTCCTTATATGATATATTCGATATATTCGATATATTATTACAATAATGATTGTTCCATATATAAGGAACACAAGGTGACCATCCATGAAAGGATGCGTCCCTTGAATAATCAATAACTGTTTATTATTATCATTAGAGAATGTCTTCCCGATGTTGTCTAAACATCAACAATTATACCCAATGATAGGACCAATCACATGTCGTGCCATGAGGTCACACCACCTCTTCATTCTTGGATCTTGTGGGGCCGGTATGCCCCACTCTACCTGTAGGCGCAAGTGTGGAACCCTCTCCAGGAAGAAGGACACCAAAATCGATCTGTATCTGAATTGTTTCAAGTCACCCCTCCTACACTCGGTCAATTGTTTCTTCATGCTTCCGAGAACCCCATCACTCCAGTTGAAAACTCAGGGCTCCATGCATTCCAACGCATATTGGAAATCTCTCTGAAGGGTCATATGGGGAGCTATGCTCCTCACCATACGCGCGATGGTGTATAGGATAGTCCGTAGAGGTAAGTCACAGACGTCTCAGATATCAACCTTGACGTTATGTCTCTCAATGCTTGGCATGCAATGTGCGCTGACATAATGGCTCGTAGGCTCGCCACCTCCTCTGTTATCTGTCAGTGTAACTCGAGCCCCTCAGCGAAACAACCTGGTCAAAAAGTAGATATCCTCGATATCCGTCTCAAGGATGTGAGCCCCCACACAGAATACATGTTGGTCTACGTCCCACATATGGACTAAGTATTCGAGCAACCTCAAATGGGCCCTCATGCCCTCGACCTTGAAGAATTTTAGCAGTCCACACTGTCGGAGGGCATTTACCGTTCCCGGGTCATTCCCGGCAAAGTAATATTCGTCCTCATGCTCTCTCTCCTGCCATTCCAACATCCTTACTGTAGAAAACCTTAAATGGAACATAAAAGAGGCATTAGCATCTTCATCTTTCTCTTGGACAGTTTTTATTGGCAGAAGCATCTTAAAAACATTTTTACTTTGCGCACATCGTAGGCTAGCTAGCCTGTACAGTGCAGAGTCGTCACACTGTAGCTTAAAGGTCACCTGCGATGACCCTGGGTCATCGCAAGGCACGATACAGGGAGCCTGCGACGTCCTCCGGGCGCAAGTACCCTATAAATGCAACCTAAAAGGACATTTCTAACCAATGAAAAGTAAAAATGAATCAATGAAAAGTTGAAGGAGGTGAAAATTACCTGTCCTGCGGAGACCGTTCGCCAAATGCTCAACCGCGCCTCTCGCAATCCACAGTGGAAGTTTGAGGTAAAAAGAGGGGTTTTGGAACAAAGTTTGGGTGGAGTAACAATGAAATGGTAAAAGAAGTTTTTACCCCATTTTATTAAATTTTTACTTTTCCATTTCATTTTTCATATATTATTTGATGTATTTCGCCCAAACCCTAGACTTCTAATGGTGTCACAAGTGTTTGATTTTTCGCAGGTGAGAAATCTAGGAGTGGAATATTGAACATGGATACATTTTTTGGGTTTTTTGTCATATGTACAGATCCTTTTAGAGTTTTTCAGGAAAAACTTCGAGCTTAGGTTTTGTTCTTTCTCATGCTTGTGAATCAAAGAGAATGTAACCGAGTATACTTTTGTCGTCTTTTCATACTCGTAATGGTAACACAAAATACGAAACCCATGGAGTATTCTTTAAGCTCTTTTCATGCTCCATAAAAACGAAAAGATTGTTGAGCGAGCTTGTTATTTTCACACTCGTAAAAGTATTTGAAGAAAACATTCAATGAGCGGTAGGTTATCACTTTTTCGGTCTCATCGAATTAACTTACGGAAAAGGAACTTGTGCATTCCTCTTTAAGTGTTTTTCAGACTCTCTAAACATGAAAACCCCCCAAGTTTTCTCTCTTTGGACTCGTTAAAAAAACATCGAAAGACCCGTATGGAACTGAACCACTCCTTCTTAGGGTTTGTTAAACATGCTTTGAGGGACTCGTCCAAAGGATGAGCTTACATCAACAAGCATATGTTATCCTCCTCAATCTTGCGTAAAAATAAAGAGGTACTCGACAGAAATGGTGGGGGGAATTTTGGGAAAGAAATGTGTCTCTACATCCATGTTAGTGGCAGTAATAGTCTCTCTTGAACACGACACCTCCCCTTCATCATTGAATTCAGGTTGGGAAATCCATTTGTCTCTCGTTTGTCCATCTGCATGTCCATATGTTGGGTCCTCCTTGAGTAAATGCTACCAAGACCATTGTCATGTCATTCATATGTTCAAGATAAGTCTAACCTTAATAAGTCTTTTATTGAGTCTGTCATCTGCAATTATAAATTTTCTACCATGTTGGCCTTCCATGTGTTAGTTTCAAATCACCTCATGCTCTGATCTACCTCAAATCTGTTACTTATTTTGTGTCATTGATGGGGGATACATCAAGGCCCTCCTGTGACGAGTCTTTTCCTGTCGACTTCAACTCATTATCCAAAAATGAGACTTAGAAATCATTTAGTACCTTAGAGCTTGCATGCCTCAATGGCAGGTTTTTTCGCTTTCAACGGTGGGTTTACATCATTGACCCCTGATTGGAAGATTCCATCGAGTGTTCGACTTCAACTCATTTATTCACATTCATTGGATTGTACTGGGGTACCTTGGGAGTCATTGACATCAATGGTGATTTCCCTCGCACTTGTTAACGATTTTCATCATTGACCGGTAATCAAGTGGTTTCTACCATGTTCGACTTCAACACTTGTAATCACATGGTTAGATTTGTACTTAGGGACAACGGAATTGAAGACTCTAGATCACCCCATTCTAGTCCAAGTTGTGACAGAGTATTCATGATTTGTATTGACACATAGATCCACTTTATATGTCTCGTGGCTATGTCCGAATTTGAATTCTTTAGAGCATAGATCCACAGTGTATTATGGGTGGCTATGCCGATTCACCTTGACATGGACCCATGGGGTATATTTAGTGGCCATGACTCATTTGACATTTTGTAATTTGAGTATGGGAATGCTTACCTTGGACAATGCTATATTATTATGTTGATGCTTGACTGTTTGCAGGTTCCTGACTGATGCGCTCTTTGTTTCCGACACACACATTCTACAAAGTATTTTGGTTGTCACAAGTTCCAGCCTCATACTTTGGGGGGCATTCTATTACACATTATTTTGTTCATCTTGATGATCCATTGACAAACATGTGTTCATGTTCCCAAAAGAGTCTATCTTCATGATAAAGGTGACTGACTTTCTCTTATCAAAAACCTTATTAAAGAGGTTTGTCGCAGGTTGCACCATAAGCAGTGTGCGACGATGCCTGGTCATCGCCCTCTGCCCTAAAGCTGGTTTGCGACGTCTTTGTAGGTTGTCCTACAACTAGGGTGCAACGATGTTAAGAAGATAAGAAAAGGTTGAACTTCACAAAATTTCTAGAAGATGAGGTAGCATCCATATGGTTGGGATCCTACTCGCTTCTCTGATTTGGTGGAATCATCCTAATCTCTTCAACCATCTCTCTTTCCCCTATATAAAGAGGGATTTCTCATGGAAAAGGCTAAGGTTAACGAAGTTTGATTCAAGCAAGATTATTATTGAATAGGATAAGAATTGGATGAGGAATTCTACTTCAGTTCATACTCAAGAACTTCATTTCAGTTTGTCAAGTCATTGTGGATCTTCTTCATTCAAGGATTGGAGCAAGTGTGTGTGTTGGAGCAAAGGGTCATCAGAAGGGGACCTTACAACATCAAGGCTTTGGTTGTAATCTCCACTTTCATTTTAATATGATACAGTGATATGTTTCTTTCCCATAAAACTTGCTTTGTTTTATTGTATGATTCCTTGATCACATGCATAAGTTATCGTTGAGTAAATTATATTGCTTTCACTTTGGTTGGCTTGTGTTCCCTTGCAGGTTCAACATCATAGGAGCATTGGAGTGGAGCTAGGATGACAATGAAAAGAGGAAGCGATATTTAAACGGTATGTTGCACATTTCTTGTTTGATAATAAACTCAATGGTTAGAGCTTAGGGAAAGTGTCATATTCTGTTTTGTTTTGTTCTAGATCTAGGTGGATCTAGGGAGATCTGTTTATGTCTGCATTTATCGATAAGTCCCATAACAAATGGCTTCTTGAACCAGAAGGATGTTATCAAACATTTGTCTTTTTTCCACGAAACCACCTTGATCTTGGAAATGATCTTATACGACACATTACACAAGGAGATGGGGCGAAATCAGAAAAAAGACGAGGGGTTTTGATCCAGGCGGAACAAACTGATTAATAGACTGGATATATTAAACACAGAGATATGGAGAATAACACAAATATCCAGTGAACAATATCTTCTATTAAATAATGAAATATGCTGAAACTGTAAAACTGCAGAACTGAAACTTGCTCGAATGGTAGTAGCCATCTCTGAGAAGAGATGTGGTTGCTACACGCATCCGTCTGAGCATAATGTATTACAATGAGGCTCCATAGGCCCTTTTGATATTACTCATGAATCCCAAAACCCTAGACATCCAAAAACCTAACCCTAGAAGATGAAACACCAAAAGTCATGTGGGCCCTATAGTTAAGTTGGTGCAATTTGGTACATCGACTTCCAAGGGCCGTAACTTTTGCATACGACCTTCGTTTTAGGCACGTAATAGCTCGTTGGAAAGGCCTTTCATAGAACTACACATTATGTTGTCAAACTCGATCTTTGTTTCCATTTTGACTATGGTGAGCCGAAAAAACAACGTTTAGGGCCCCAAAATGGCCCCAGAAGTACAACAAGATGTGCTGACATGAAAACATACAAAATAGTCCAGTTGGATTAGGCGAGAGGCCACTCGTATCCACCTGGAGGATGTGTGGGGATTCAAACAACCCTAGAAGTGTAAAACTCACAATTACAAAGCAGTACAGAAGAAAGTGTTGAACAAAAATGGACACGAGGAGCCAGTTGGAATAGGTGGGTGGCCACCAATATCCACCTGGATCAATCCTCTCCCCTTAGGAAGCAATGGTCTCCATTGCGTTGAGTTCCCCCATCAAGTGAGGAAAATTTTGCTAGATTTGGCCCCGGGTGAGCCACTTGCCTTGGTGTAGGAGTTGCCCTGCCTTGACAACCCGATAAAGCTGGATCCGCTGCTGGCGAGTGTCCTTGACCTATGTGTTCACGATCTGATCAATGGATGCTTGTTCCATGCAGTCAGGGTTGAGCTCTATTGGTGTTAGTTGTTCTGCGATCTCAGAAGTGTCCAATAATGGTGGAAAATATGGTCGAAGGAGGTCCGCATTGAATATTGGATGCAGACCAAGGAAGGGTGGAGTGTTGAGCTCAAAATCATTGCTACCCACAACCTTGGTGATAGTGTAAGGCCCATAACGAAGTGGGTGAATCTTCCGATGGGGCCCGGTGAGACACTCCTTCTACAGATGTAACTAGACTTTGTCACCAACCTGAAACTGGTGTGGTGCCTTATGTTGATCATGGCATTGCTTGTACTTATTATTGGATTTCTACAAAATCTCATGGACCTATTGGTTGATGTGTTGAATTCGCTCAATGAATCTGGTGGCTTTTTCGATCGTAGACTGATCAGGGGAAGAGTCTGTATGTGCGGTAGCAAGAGGGAGTGCAACATCAATGGGTCCCAAGGGTTGGAATCCCAGACCCACCTGAAATGGGCTATGGCCGGTGGAACTATGGAGAGCTCTATTGTAACTGTGTTGGACATAGGGGAGACTCTCGTCCCATGTACGTGGATGCTTAGAATTGTACATGAGCAGGATGTGCACACTCATCTGATTGACGACCTCTATTTGGCCATCGGTTTGGGGGTGGAAAGCAGTGGATTTTGTGAGCTTGGTGTCCAATAGAGACCAGAGACTCGACCAAAAGGTGTTGAGGAACCTGTTGTCTCAGTCGGAGATGATGGTTTGTGGTATCCCAAAGTGGACCCACACTCGTTCGAAGAAGAGCTTGGCAGTATCTGCCATTGCAACATTCTTCTTACAGGATGTGAGGATGGCCATCTTCAAAAACCAATCAACGACCAAAAACACGTAGTCATTTCCTTGCTTAGTGGATGGAAAACCAGACATGTAATCCATTGAGATGGATTCCAAAGGCTTCTCGTGAATTAGAAGAGGTGTATATAAGCCTTGCTTCTTGATGGCTGGCTTAGCAATGGCACAAGTAGTGCAAGATCTGATATACTTCCTGATGTCATGTCGAAGTTTTGGCCAATAAAAATGTTTATGAAGAACAACCATTGTTTTCTCTACGCCAAAATGTCCTGCCACCCGACTGTAGTGGGCTTCCCAAATCAGCTTTGCACGCTCGCTTGTAGGAACACAAATATGGCCCAGGTGGCATAAGATTTTGTACTAAATGTGAAAATCAGTGATAGTTGTGCCTGTACCCAAGAGTTGATATGTGGTGGGGAAGTCTAGATCTTGTTGATAAAGTTGGGGCCACTTAGAGGCTTCATGTCCATAGGAATGGAGCATAGTGGTGAGTGCAGCCACAGGGGGTCGACTGAGGGAGTAAGCGACACGATTGGAAATACATGTCTTATACTTGATGTTGATATCAAACTGTTGTAGGTAGGTGGACCACTTTTGATGGCAGTCATTCTGCAATTTCCCCTCTGTCTGTATGAACTGCAGAGGCTTGTGATCAGTGTGTATGATCGTCTCTTTCCCCAGAATGTAATGTTTCCATTAACGACATGCTTGTATAATGGAATATATTTCCTTGTCATAGGTGGGGTATTTCGAGGACAATATCAGAGAGTGTCTCACTATGGTATGCCACTGGATGCCCGTGTTGAGTGAGAACTACACCCACAGCATAGTCAGATGCATCAGTCTCAATATCGAATGGTTGTTGCAGATCGGGAAAGGAGAGTACCAAAGATGAGCACAAGCGATGCTTCAGATCATCAAATGCTCGTTGTTGTTCCTTCCCCCACACGAACTTGGCCCTGCCACCGCCCTTGGTCACCTGGCTGAGGGCCCATGCAATATGGGAGATTCCCAACACGAACCGTCGGTAGAAGTTGGCTAGCCCCAGAAAGCTCCAAAGCTCGGTCAATGTGGTTGAGGCTAGCTAATCATGGATGACTTGGATCTTAGTTGGATCAACATGTACCCCATGCTCATCAACAATGTAGCCCAAGTATTGGACCATGTTTATGCCAAAAGAGCATTTTTCCAAGTTAGCATACAACTTGTGTTGTCGCAGAGTGCTCAAAACTTGTTGAATATGCCGCATGTACTCTTCCCACGTTCTGCTGAAGATGAGAATGTCATCCAAATATACCACCACAAAGGAGTTGGTGAAGGGTCTCAATACATCATTCATCAACCTCATGAAAGTGGTTGGTGCATTTGTTAAGTGAAAGGGCATGACTAGCCATTCGTAGAGACCTTCTTTAGACTTGAAGGTTGTCTTCCATACATTAGTTGGTTCGATGGGAACCCGGTGGTAGCCAGACTTTAGGTCAATATTGTTGAAGAACTTTTCCCCCTTGAGTTGGTCAAGAAGGTCATCAATCCTAGGAATGGGGTAGCGGTTCCTGACTGTGATTTTGTTTAAGTCTCTCTAATCAATGCAGAGTCACCAAGTCCCATCGTTCTTCTACACCAGTACAATCAGGCTTCCGCAAGGGGAGGAGTTGGGTCAGATGTGCCCCTTTTGAAGAAGCTCTCGGATCTGACGCCTGATTTCATCATTCTCCATCAACAAGCGTTGATAGATTGGTCCATTAGGTAGAGGTGCAGTGTGGGTCAGATCAATTGGATGCTTGACTTGGCAGTGTTTTGGTACCCCTGTAGGTGAGGAGAAGATGTCTCTGTATTCTTCCACGATCTCGTCCACTTGCTTTTGCTGTGAAGAGAGGCATTGTGTAGAGGCTACGGATGTGACGACGACCTTCTGCTTACTGTGAGCACGGATCACAAAGAAGACAAACTTCCCGGTCTATGAAATGACCTTTCTGCATTGCTTAGCATAGATTAAAGAAATAGCAGTAGGTGACGCTACCTCTGGGATCCTTTACAATTGTCTACCCAAAGTAATAATAACACTACGAGGTCTAGACTCATACATAGCATGACGCTTCCATAAATATGGTTGTCGTAAAAGAACATCACAAACTTCAATGGGAGCAATATCACACAGTACCTCATATTTGAAAGGCTTGATGTTGTAGGGAAGACAACATTATTGGTTGACACGAAGATCTCTTCCTTGGCGAAGCTAGCCAATGGTGCAGGGCTGTGAGTGTAGTGTCATTGGCAGGTCCAACTGCTTAATGACCTTTGTTGAAATCAGGTTCTTCTGACTACCACTGCCAACAATGAAATGCACCGGAGCCCCCTTGACCCACATCTGCGAGTGAAAGAGGCGTTCCCCTTCCTCTGGTTCTTTTGGTTCGCTCGGGCGGACTTTGGTGGTAGCGACAGTGGCACTGGGTTCAACATCGATAATATGCTTCCCTCCTTCAGG
Source organism: Picea engelmannii (assembly GCA_009831015.1). NCBI lineage: Eukaryota > Viridiplantae > Streptophyta > Pinopsida > Pinales > Pinaceae > Picea > Picea engelmannii. Next base: position 341,264 of record ML776576.1, on the reverse strand, counting down.
ATTTGACTCGGAATCAGAATCGGCCTCTGACTCGGAAGCCTTCAGCTTGGCCACGAGGGACTTCTTGAAGCGACATTCTTCGGTGTTGTGCCAAGGACTTTTATGGTATTCACACCATTTTCTTGTGTCCTTCTTCATCTTCTCATTTCCCTTCTTGTGTTGTGGCTTGGACTAGTTGTCCTGAGCGCGGCCATCTCGAATTGGTCCCTTGCTGTGTGGGTTGGGGTTGCCTTTTCCCTGCTTCGGCTGTGAGGGGTTTGCAGATCCAAACTCTTGTCATTTCTGCTTAAATTTTTGCTTGATCTTGACATTGTATCTATAAGCCCTGCCTAAAGAGGCGATGTCCAGGAACTCCATTTTTGTCTAAATGTATCTATGAAAACAACTGTGGTATTTGAGCACCAGATGACACTCAAAGTATTTGATACCCAATTTGGTGTGTAGGGTATGGGAAATATTGGTGAAATCAGGTACTATATGGTCCCTTTCTTGACGTAGGGTGGTCCATCTGGTGTACTGGTCCTTGTAGCTTCTAACATGGTAGTATTGTTCTTTAATGACGTCCCGAAAGGAATCCCATGTAGGGGCCACCTCAAACATTGTAGATTCCTCCATGACCCTTTGCTTAGAGTAAGTATCCCTCCAGTCTTTAACATGGGGAACGACCTTGAGGAGTGCAAAAGTGATCTTTTCCCTATCAGAAAAATTGTGGACTGAAAAATATCCTTCGAGCAGATTCAACCATTTATCTATAGCATCTGCATCTATCAGTCCTTCAAATAATGGAATATCAAAATTGACTTGTACCTTGAAGGGGGTTGCATGGACGCTTGATGAAGATGCTTCTCCTGTGGGAAGGCGTCGAAGGATCTGTGTGAAGTTGTCCATCATTTCATTCCTTTGTCACACAAGGGATTCCTCGAGCAACATTTTAATAGGATCTCCTGCTCCATCATCTTTCTTTTTGTCCCCCATGGGTTGTTGTCGGGCTCGGTGCAACCGATCTGGTAATGGATCGATTAGTTCGAGTCCCAACTTCTTGTACCCAGATCTTGTCGGGGACATGCATGAAGAAAAATAAATGAAGAGCAGACCGCTCTGATACCACTGATCCAGATTTAGGAGCGGAACGAACTAATTAACAGACTGAATACAATAAACATAGAGATATGGAGAATAACACAAATATCGAGTGAACAATATCTTCTATTAAATAATGAAACAGGTTGAAACTGTAAAACAACAGAACTGAAACTTGCTCGAATGGTGGTAACTATCTTTGAGAAGAGATGTGGTTGTTACGTGCATCTGTCTGAGCAAAATGGATTACAATGAGGCTCCATAGGCCCTTTTGATATTACTCATGAATGCCAAAACCCTAGACATCCAAAAACCCAACCCTAGAAGGTGAAACGCCAAAAGTCATGTGGGCCCTATAGATAAGTTGGTGCAATTTGGTACGTCAACTTCCTAGGGCCATAACTTTTGCATACGACCTTCGTTTTAGGTGCGTAATAGCCCGTTGGAAAGGTGTTTCAGAGAACTACACATTCTGCCATCAAACTTTGACTCTGTCTACAATTTAACTATGGTGAGCCAAAAAAAAACATTTAGGGCCCAAAAACGGCCCCGGAAGTACAACAAGATGTGCTGACATGAAAACATACAAAATAAGCCAGTTGGATTAGGCGAGAGGCCACCCGTATTCACTTGGAGGATGTGTGGGGCTTCAAACAATCCTAGAAGTGTAGAACCCACAATTACAAAGCAGTACAAAAGAATGTGTTGAACAAAAATGGACATGAGGAGCCAGTTGGAATAGGTGGGTGGCCACCAATATCCACCTAGATCAGGTTTGTCTCTTTAGGGATGAGGGCTAAAAAGGAGGAGTTGGTGTTTCCCCCTATTTTGACATATTTATGGACAAACTAAATCATTCTCACTAAATCCCTTTTAATGATATTCCAACACTTTTGATAAAAGTGAGAAGAGAACCCGTTCAACCCCGGGGCTTTGTCAGGATTCATATGCCTAATCACCTCCCATACTTCTTCTTCAAAAATAGGTTTGCAAAGGGTTGCATTATCTTCTAGAGTTATTATGTGAGGGATATTATTGAGCATATATTCATAAGCATCCATGTTTGTTACTGTATTTTCTTTATATAGTTCCCCAAAATGCCTAAATGCTTCAAGTTGGATGGATTTTTGGTTTGAAAGGATCTCTCCCGAAGCTGCATTGATGGTAGAAACGATTTTCCTCTAGAAGCGGGCCTTAGTTTGGCAATGAAATAATTTTGTATTGTTGTCCCCCGCTTGAAGCTAGAGACTCCTGGATTTTAATATCCAATGTTCCTCTGCCAGCTTAAGAGCTTTTTGGAAGGTACAAAAGGTATTTTGTTCTTCAACCAAAATGGTTTGGGAAATGGGATCTGTCTCCATTTGTTCCCTTAGCTTTTCAAGTTTTTGCATTACTTCCTCCTTAGATTTTTCCATCTTTTCGGGGTTAGATTTGATCCAGTCTTCGAGGCTAGATTTGACAAATTTAATTTAATTTTCCCATATCATCATAGGGGAGCCATAAATCCAAATGTTCTAATGGGAAGAGATAATGTCATATACTTGCATGTCTTGCAACCAAAGGGGGTTAAAATGAAAGGGGATGGGGCCGAGGTTAATAGGTTTAGAGAGAAGAAGAGAGATAGGGCGATGGTCAGACCCTGCCCAAGGAAGGATAGAAGAAGAGGGGATAAGGGAGGAGTAGAGGATGAGGCCAGAGAAGAGGAAACGATCAAGTCTGGCTGCAATAAAGCTCGAGCCAGGTCTACAATTGGACCATGTGTATTTTCCTTTAGAGGGTTGATGTCCAACAATTCAAATTGGGAGATAAAGTCCTCCATGAGTTCCCTGTTGGGGTCACGAGTGATGTTGGATCCCTTTTTTTCTTTGTTGTCTAGTATTGTGTTGAAGTCTCATGCAAAAATGACCTTCAAATTCTTTGTGTCTTGGGGGAGGCCCAACAAAGAATTCCAACATTGCAATTTCTCTTGAGGGGTGCAAGGCATAAAAATATTAAAAACTGAAAATTTCATACCTGAGGGCTTATGATGTAGATTGACCGCAAGCCAGTGGGTGGTGTCTTGCCAACTGTCCAAATTGAAAATCGAGGGGTCCCAAACAAAACACAAGCCTCTTGAAGTTCACCGAGAGGTGACAACTAAACCATTGTTATTTTTCTAGAAAAAATCTAAATCCTTTAAGACCGCGGTGTCTTTTTTCTTTGTTTCCTAGAGAAGGATGAGATGGGGTCTCTCTTCTTTAACCAACCTTCTAAAAATGTCGATTTTATTTTTGTCTCCCATTCCTCTACAATTCCAGGAAATGGTTTTGATCATTTGGAACTAGATTTAGAGTTTCCTCCTTTAGAGGAGCTGGTGTCGTCGGATTTCTAGACTGCCTTGGTTAATTTTTTATCACGTTTTCCAGGGTTCTCTGCTTACCCAATTCCTTGTCTGTCTTCATTGTTGCTTCTCTCCTTTACATGTTGGTTATGCAACCAAATTTCTTTGGGTGTGGGTTGGGGTCAGAATCATGGTATGATTCCTCCTCAAAATGATCATAATATACCTCCCCTTCTCTTGGGGAAGGGGGCTGAGAAGGGGGTTGGGACTGGTGAGTCAAAACCTGCTCTTCCACATCAGGGGTGAGTTTTTCCACTACCTGGGCTCCCAGATCAGTGGAATGCTCATTGTTCACTTCAGTATTTGAGAGGATTTCGTACCTGTTTTTATTCACTTGCGAGCTGGATGCTTGTGGTTGATTCAAAATATGTTGCTTTGGACTGGAGGGAGGTCCCTATTTGGGTTGTTTCTTCCCTTGATTTGGCAGGGCTCCTTGATTTGACGATCGTTTCTTCTTCTTTGGTTGCTGCCATAGATCCATTTGTTCTATTGGGTTTGATTCCTGGGTTGCTTTGAGACAATTTTTTGCAAAATGTCCATATTCATGGCACGTCTTACATTTGAAAGGGAGTTGCTCATAGTCCACCTTTTGAATGTAAGACCAATTGTCTAGGGTTAGATTAATGGCATTAGGTAACCCCTTCTTAAGATCTACTTCCATAGAGATTCAGGTGTAGGATTGAAGGCCATCCTTAGGTTCTGCTCTGTCAATGTATTTGCCAAGAGTATTCCCTATATTTCGGATAGTTTCATCATTCCAAAAATGCAGTGACAGAAAGGGGAGTCTTACCCATACAAGCATGACTGTAGGTATGCCATTTTCCAGACAGAACTCTGAAGTCCATCTGTTTAAGTAGAGGCCTCTCGAACCCATGAATTAAGGCCCGCTTTTGAAGACCAGATCCATGTCCTCCTTCATCTCGAATAGGAAGGCACAAAACCTTTCCCACAGAAGGTGTGAGAAAGGTGTCCCTTAATGAGGGGCTTCTCGTTGCGGTTAATCCATAGGGCCATTGACTTAGGCAACGACCACATTCATATAAATTGCCTTATTAATATGTTCTCCAAAAATCAGAGGACCAAATTCCTTGAGGTCTTCTTGACATGCACTGAGGGGATTTCATCGATCTTCTTAACAAAGCGGGAGGGAGGTTGCTTGGAGGGCTTGAGGAGCGAGGCAATGAGGGCATTGAAGGATGTGTGAGACGAGGAAGGGGGAGGAGAGAGGGGGGCGGGGGGAGGCCGAGGGGAGGAAGGGGGGGTGACTGTGCCCCCTCCTGAGGCTGAAGCCATGTGAACGAGGGAGCATGGGAGAGAGGGAACTAGAGCTAGGGTTTCCAAATGATATTTTTCCATATTAGAATATATTATAAAATATTAATATATTAAAAAATTGTTAATATATTTTAATATTTTTTATAGTATTAATATTTTTTCATATTTTAATATTAATGTATTAAACCAATATGGATCCATCTTAACCCTGGATCTATCAAGCATCCAAAGGGATCAAATCTAGGTGCGTAGACCTTTTTTAAAGTGCAAAACTTGAAGTGTTGCCAAAAACTTTTGGATTAGAACTGAGTTTTTTGCAGCATTATGACTAATTGTGGAAACTTGCATTCTTAGAAAGGTTGAAGGGTTGCACCTTTAGATATTTGCACCTAGAGATATTAGATTAGTAGTTTTTTTTTTTTTGTAAGTGAGTTTGAGAATCTGTATTACTAAAGGGGGGTAAAGATACAAAAAAGGGGGATTCCCTGACCTGCCAAAATGGAAACCAGGCCAGGGGTTCCCGAGTTGTGTTTTTTGAAATAAGCAAGGGGTGGGACTGGACTGCCACCTTGGGAAACCAACCCAGTCCTACCATATCTAGTTTTTACCCGTATAAGCACAACATACATGAAAAGGATAAACAAAATTACAGTAACAGAAGCTGAGATTGGCATAGGATTGACCCGACTGACTTGACAATAGACTAACCAAACATTAATCCAAAATGATGATATTTTTTTTTCCTTCATCCATCGGGACTTTGTTCTCCTCCTTTTGGGGGACTGTGCGAGTCTTTCTGATATGTGTTGGCGCTCCTTTCTCTAGCTTCTTCCCCCATGCAGTCCCTTTTTCCCAAGTTGCTTTCCTGATTCTTTTTCGGTCCGGAACCCAAGGTGTTCGTCATTGGTTCCTTGAAACCTCCGCTTCGTGGTCCTTTCCCCCTATCCACCACTACCTGCTTGTATGAGGGGGTTCCATTACCGCCCCCTTTGGTAACCATGTTGCGCTCTGCTGTGTTCGTGATTGTCAAACCCTAGCTTGTTCCCTGCTCAAAACTTAGTTAAGAAAACAATCATATCAAACACAACATATTTCTTAATTTTCAGAGAAGACACTCATATCAAATACAACAACATATTTTTTTATATTAGATCAGTAATTAAGATGAATCTATATTGATAATTAATTAGTAAAGAGTTTAAAAAAATAAATCTATAATTAAAAGAAAACCAATAAAAAGATTTATCAAATTATTACTAAAAACTAACCTATTTTTATTTTCAACAAACTTTTTATAAAAAGTGGTTTAAATATTACTTTTTTCATCTCTTTCATGTGTTTGATTAGTTTTGCTCATAAACGGGTCTGAAATTTGATGGAATCATATATTAATCTTTAATATTGCATAATCCCATCTTTCATGTGTTGATTAGTTTTGCTCATAAACAGGTCTGAAATTTGATGGAATCATATATTAGTCGTTAATATTGCAAGATCTGGATTCATATATACATTCAAAATTACAAATTACAATTTATACATTCAATTTAACCATTAAATTAATTCCGATGATAATAACTCAAAACATTTGAACTTAAACTTTTCAGGGGTTACTTTTACTACATAACTACCAGATCATACTCAAATTGGTAAAATTGTCGTTATTTTGGGAAGAGTTGAAAGGGCCAAAATTAAATATATCTCATTGTTATTATTTTATATATAATATTCCTAATTATAAATTACTGCCACGTCCCTATTACTGGCTTTCTCGTTCAATGGCATCTCCTTACTATGGGATTTCGTTCCCTATTTATAGGGGTACAGTACGTGAGGATTTCAATCCGCAAAGGACACGCTCTCTCGATCCTGGTCAGAATGCTCTGCCCAAATTAAATACCTCCAGCGACCGAGGTTCATGTGGATTTTTGCAAATTTTATGGATCAATTTTTCGTCGGCGCTTCGTGGATATTTTCCCTGTGAGTAGTAGTTGCTGTGAGTTTCGATCTTAATCGATTAATTCAGCGAAAGAAAATGAGTACCGAGAGGGAGAGGGAGAGCCATGTTTTCATGGCCAAGTTAGCCGAGCAGGCCGAGCGTTACGATGGTAAGATTGTTTAGGACATCTCTCAACTTGGTGCATCGTTTGGTTTGTTTTATTTGTTGTAATTAGCTAGGGTTTATGTTATGAAAGCCTTCGTAATTGGATCAGGGTTTATATTATTATGGGCGTTGTTGATTGGATTAGGGTTTATACTATTATTGGCATTGTTAATTGGATTCGGGTTTAAATTTTCTAACGTGGCCTTATCGGATTATCATAGGTTTTGCATTATACTACGAGCGTTAGGCCGCTGATACCTTTCCGAGCTGGGTTCTGTTTTGTTTTTGTGGGATGCTTTGTTGGGGTTTGAACTCGAGGCCGAACAATACTTCTGAAAGTTAATCATGCATTTGTTTTATAGTTTGAACAGAAACTAGAATAGTATGGTCACAGCACATGTATTAGAACAACTTTCAAATCCGCGGAAACGCAGACGGCTTGCAGATGAATACTCGCATGGTAATTTCAGGTGCAGAACAAACTAAGGAAAATATGAGTGACTCGCTCTAAAAGTGGGTATAAAGAGCAATGTCTGGTACGTCAATAAATCTAGGGCATCTTTCTATTTGGAAGCGATTGTTCAATCAGGGCTTTGATATTTTCTCATTTTGGAATTTGTCGTGCCTAGATTTGGAAACATTAGTGGCAAATCATAGTGGGAGAGATATAGCAAAAATATTCCACAAATTTCTACGAGGGGAAGAAGGATACACTTCATTAATTATCCTCGAGGAAGGATAATTGTATACGATTGTGTAGGATAACATGAGTGTGCTTTCATCAATGTATCTTCATGCTTTTGTATGGAATATAAGTTTCATTTTGAATATCATTAAGTGTATCCTTGAGGGATACACTCCTATAAGGAAGTTTACACTCCACGACTTCCTTCAAATAGAAGAATCTATACTATACAAAAGCATGATGATGCATTGACGACAACACACCCATATTTATAAATAGGTTGGCCGACCAAAACTATTAATTCAAAACAAGTGGTTGGAAACCACTGCCCAAAAACCGCAGATCAAAAGCATGGGAACCTAAGGCACACTAAGGTCTTATTTCTCAGAAATAGCCTTTTACAAATATCAAGCTTACACCTAGAACTTTATTATAAAATTATGGGCTTATATGCAAAGAGTGAAGACCTTCTTAGGGCCCAGGGGGCACCAGCTACGAAGTTGTACAAAAGGCTATGAAGGCCTATTCAGATTCATGTTGGAACAGAGTCAACATTGTGAATAATGAAGACCTTCTTTGTTGGAACAGAGTCAACATTGTGAAGAATCAAGACCTTCTTAGGCCCCAGGGGCACTAGCTACAAAGTCGTACAAAAAGGCTATCAAGGCCTATTCCCCAAGTTGAGACTGAAAATCAACAGATTCATGTTGGAACAGAGTCAACGTGTTTGTGTGCATAAGAGCCTCCCAAGGATGATACCTTAAAGGTCCTGTTTAGAAGAGAGGGACCTTCTGATATATCATTAGGCTTTATAAAGGGCCATATCAATGAAAAACCATAGCCTTGAATATATGACATGTATCTGGTCACATGTCCCGCTGAAGACTGAAAAACAAGAATTGCTAGTCACCAAATTGATTAAAAAAGACAATGTACCTACAAGAAAAAGACTATAGAAAGCAATGGCTAGAGACACAATTCTATGGAAACTGCAAAGCTATGAGCCAGAGGCACTTTCCAGGCCCATAATGGTCCTCACAGCACCTTGCTGGCAGCATCTATGAGAGGTCCTTTATGGGTCCATGCAATCCACAAGCCTTCTTCCATACCTAGAAAAGAGGCTCAGAGCTCTAGCATTCTGAAACAAGCAAAGAGACCTGTTACTCAGGAGAAGAGGGCATCTATCCCTCCTTTTTGAAATTGGAGTAGGTTTTATGCAGTATCCTGTGCGTAGGTTTTGATGACATTTGTTCCCAAAATTTTATTTGCAGTCACCCATACTTTTCAAGGCCGATGGATTTAATGTTGGATTTTCTGATTTGTTGCGTCTTTGTGATTAGTTGCTTGGCCAAGAAAAATGAACTGCATTTTGACTCTTGAGAAAATTTACTGTCATTTGGTTCTGTGCATTCCAGTTGATAAAGCTTTTACAAAATAATGAGCAAAATAGTATGTGAGACTGTTGTCCTTGCTTTGTTGATTTAATTTAGCTATAAAAAGAATGCAATAAGCTGGGATCAGTAGATAATTGAGTTCCCAATTCCTCAAATAGAATATGCTCACTCTTGGCATTGGGGCCTTTGCATGCAGAATCCATGCAACTGCCTGCACAGATCTTTATTTAGTATATGTTGAATGTAAATGATTTCCTCAAAACTTAATAAAATTGTGACTGTCTTTTATCTGTACATACACTACAGTGGCTTTAATGTATTGACCCACTATGGAGTAAGATTGTCATTACATTCAATCTAAAAATCTCTCAATTTCTTGGCCTAATTTTGCAAGTTCAGTTGCCAGCTTGGTGTCATTGATTGTCTTTATGGACTTTATTACTCTTTGCAGAGATGGTGCAGTCAATGAAGAATGTTGCCAAATTGGATCTGGAGCTGTCTGTGGAGGAAAGAAACTTGCTTTCTGTTGGATATAAGAATGTTATTGGTTCCAGGAGAGCATCATGGAGGATTATGTCCTCCATTGAGCAGAAGGAAGAAGCAAAGGGAAATGAGCAGAACGTGAAAAGGATCAGGGATTACCGACAAAAGGTGGAGGATGAACTCTATAGAATCTGCAATGACATTCTATCAATTATTGATGATCATCTCCTTCCATCTTCTACTTCAGGAGAGTCTACAGTTTTTTACTACAAGATGTAAGTTTATTATGTGCTCCTTAGTTTTTAACAATTGCATGTCTACAGTTTTTTACTACAAGATGTAAGTTTATTATGTGCTCCTTAGTTTTTAACAATTGCATGCACTCAGTTCTGCTTTAAATCATTTCAATTGTTGGACCTTTTTCTTGTGGCAGGCTTTCTCCACCCGTCCAGAATATCTTTATTTTAGTTCTTTTTTGTAAAATGCCGTGACATGTATCAAAATTAGTAACCTAGGATTTGACAGTTGCCAAGATACCAAAATCCTTGCTTTTTAACTTTCCAAATCCAGGGAGCTTGGATTGTGTTCATTATCAACTTCTTTTCTTGAGAACGATATATTGCAGTTATTTATAATGCAATGGGAAGGACAGACTTGGAGGCAGATCTGTATAATCTGCTACATGCTTATGAATTGCTGCATGCAGGCTTGCTTTAATTCTTGGATATTCAAATCTCTTCATGTTCTGCCATGCTGGTAGAGCTGTCCCAGAGTGCCAAGAGAAGCACCACAGCTGCCCCCTCAGCCCATACCTCTGAATGACAAGCTCCTGATATTGGCCCTTTCTATTTCTGAGGTTGCAAAGCCTCTGGAGACTGAACAGGGCAATGATAGGTAGGAGCCCATCATCACTGATCTGGAGCTGTCTGCTGAAGGATGTCCACCCTTAAGGACAAGGATGACCCTTCACTGGACACGGCATGATCTACAGTTCTTTCTGTGCTTGCCAGCTGGCCTCTATTTTGTTTATGGCATTTGCTACTTGCCATATGAAAGATTTTGTGTACAGCGGACAGCCTTAATGACAGTTTTGTTTCTAGCTTATTAATTTTATAGGTTGTTAGGAGAATTTGGACTTTATTGCTTTGTGCTGGTTGCTTGATGAGACCTGTTTTATTTTTTGTATGAAATTCATTGTAAAAATTTTCATCATATTAATAGTTAAACGGAAGAATTTTATTCAATTTTTTTCTTCATGTTCTCAGTTGTATATCACCCTATGATTGTATCAGGAAAGGCGATTACTACCGATATCTTGCAGAATTTAAGTCTGGAAATGAAAGGAAGGAGATTGCTGATCAATCTTTGAAAGCTTATGAGGTTGAGATTGAAAAATATATAGTATTACAAAAGATGCTTCATACTTTCTTTGTATGATTGTTCTTGAATGAAATAGTAAGACAAAAGGTCTCCAACAATATCTAATAAAACATAGGCATTTTTGGATATGCTTTATAAAGGTTAATTTGTTTTATTGCAGGCTGCTTCAAATACTGCAGCTACAGATCTGGCTCCCACTCATCCAATCAGGCTTGGCTTAGCACTAAACTTTTCAGTTTTCTACTATGAAATTCAGAACTCCCCTGAAAGGTGAGGTCAGGTGGTTGTTTCAGTCCTAGTTTTGGTAATAGTAAATACTTTATTAAGTTTGCTGATATCTTTACAAATAAAATGCTGGAAAGTTGATCCAAAGTTCTGTAGGTGTTTCAAGTTGTTGAATCTTGTGCCTACACTCGCATGGTGGTTTCAACTTTCAACTGTGTAGAATATACACATAAGTTTAATTGCTTCTAACTGTCCAGTGTGGTACCTATTTTTTGGCTGGTTTGCTACAGAGCATGTCACTTGGCAAAACAAGCATTTGATGAAGCCATTGCGGAGCTTGATACTCTCAGTGAAGAGTCATACAAGGACAGCACATTAATAATGCAATTGCTGAGGGACAATCTTACATTATGGACTTCCGATTTGCAAGAAGATGGAGGTCAGTTCAGACATTGATTTTGAGATAGCACATTCACTACATGTTTGAAGTGAGAAATTAGAATGACCACAGAAGTTCTAACTCAGGTCAAGTAGGATTTTGGAACCTGAGGTTGACTAGCGCTAGGACCTGTAATAACATTCAGTGACAGTTACAGGATGATAATCTATTAAAAGGAAAAGTACATCAGATAGTGTCCCAAACACGTAAACTAACTTCTATCCATTAATAGCTATTGTTAAATTCTTGCTCAAAGAAAATATATTGCAATTATGTCATGCATGATTTTTACAAGAGGGAAAAAGAACCTATTCTTGTCTATCCTTTCAAGGAAACTTAGCAAACTACTATCCTTATAGTGGAACTACAGCCAATTTTAGTGCCATTCATTTTGTACACGAAGGCATCACTATGACCAAATGCACACACCCACAATAATTAGTAGCCTATCTAGTCTGCTATCCTTATAGTGGAACTACAGCCAATTTTAGTGCCATTCATTTTGTACACGAAGGCATCACTATGAACAAATGCACACACCAACAATAATTAGTATCCTATCTAGTCTATTTGACATTATCATGCAGCTTTGGCCAAAGAGCTACAATTGAAGCTAATTAACTTAATTTTCTTTGAGTTTGATTTATTAATCACGTCTAATACTTAATTTCATCAAACCTTATGATTGCATCTGGTCAGTGAAAAGACACATCTTTCTAACATCTCCTTGCTGAGGAAATTTTATGGAAATTTATGGACTTCTAATAAAGGGCAATCCAAGAGTTTTATGATCTTACGATAAAATCAAACCAGGTTGTAAGTTAAAGTGGCTTATACTTCAACCATAAAACATTTTAATATTAAAATAAGCTTCATTTTCCATTGGGAAATCACAACATGCTTTCAAATAAAGGAACTTCTAATAAAGGGCAATCCAAGAGCAAAAGTTTTATGATCTTACGATAAAATTAAACCAGGTTGTAAGTTAAAGTGGCTTATACTTCAAAGTTCAACCATAAAACATTTTAATATTAAAATAAGCTTTATTTTCCATTGGGAAATCAGAACATACTTTCAAATAAATTACATCTTTCCAGCTAGAAATATATTTGGATATATTTCTTGTGGATAAGATAGTACAAGCCCAACATAATATCTCATGCAATAGTTCATCACAATTTCTAGGGTGGCACTGTTAGAGGATGGACATCTATCGGCCATATGAAATCTCTTGACACTGAGAATTTTGGTATGTAGTTTGAATGATAATTGAACAATGATATCTATCACAGTCTGAATATACTTAGTGTAACATATAGTCAGTGTAAATATTTTAGGTATGTAATGAAGTGAACGAGGATAGATTGCTTTTACTAGCTGTTATTATCATCAACCTCTGCAATTGATTTTATGGGACTTATAAATTCACTTTGATTTCAATGCTATAAAATAGTAATGTTTTGAAATTCTATAAATCTGAAAACTTGGTCATATCGTTAATGTGATTGCATATGGCAGGGAGTTGGTTTAGTTTATTCCTTCCAGGTTGTGATTATACTAGTCCATTTTGGTATGTAGTTTGATTGATAATTGAACAATGATATCTATTACAGTCTGAAATATCTTCAGGGTAATGATATCTATTACAGACTGAATGAGGATATATTGCTTTTACTAGCTGTTATTATCATCAACCTCTACCTCTGATTCTCTGGCATCCACAGAAAATTCACAAATTCACTTTGATTTCAATGCTAGAAAATAGTAATGTTTTAAAATTCCCTAAATCCTAGAACTTGATTGCATATATGGCAGGGACTTGGTTTAGTTCATTCCTTCTAGCTTGTGATTATAATAGCCCATTTTAGAAGTATGCTGCAGTAACTCTAACTCCTATTTAGTATTTCGAATGTTATTTACTCTGCTTATTGCCAATAGAGAATTCTCCATAAACAACGAAGTATATAATAACAGCGGGGCAATGGAAATGCCATAGTCAGAGTACTATTCCATTTAGTTTACTCATGTTATTATCTTGCATGTCTTTAAGATTATTTAGATAATAATAACTTATTTTTGCAAATAACACCCATGCAACAATCTATAATAATGTTAACTTCATTCCATGTGATCAATGTAGTGATTTTGGCAAGCCAGGTTTATGTAATTGATTTGCGAATCACTCAATCTGCCTGCCTAGCCAATGAATCAACCAATAACAAGGCAGTGTTGAATTTGTTTTTGATCACATGACAGTCTTGAAAGGTCTTGACTTTTTATGAGTTAGAAGGTTATCCCTTACCTTCGATGAAGTTCAGGAGTGGAAAATGGTTTCTACTCATGCCTCAGCCATTGACTTTGAACTTACTAAGCTAAGATGGAAGGGTTGGTTATACCACACATGAGCCAAGCAAAGGTTTCTTTAAGGTCATGGTCAACCTAGTAAGGTCTTGGTCAACATTGAATTAGAAGGGGTGGTCTTTCTTTGATCAACCCAACACGTAAGGCTTCGATCGACCTTTCTAAAGAAGGGTTGGTTTTGTGCTAGTCAATCCTTGGATAGAGTCTTCATTTTTTTTTGAACATTATCTACCCATGGTAAATCTTGCTTCATTTTTCTTAAATGTACAATGAAAGCTTAGCAACCAATGTTGAGAAGTTCACCACACCACAAGTAATGCTCCATACTACTTGTGTGATTTGCAATATACATTTTCCTGGGTTTCATCACAAGCTAAAGGAACCAAATCACTGTTGACAATTCTCTCTTTTGTTTTTTGGAAGTGCTTTGAAAAACATGCCCCAAGGGGCCACACCCTATAGAGCGGACTTCCTTTGGCTTAGGTGTCGAGTCTAAGGGGTAACTATTCTTTGAAAATGCCTTGAAACTTGTACTTTACTTCATCCATTTAAAAATTATGCTAATATGTTGGTGTGGACCACAACAAACCTTGGTGGATGGCTTAATACTCTGTGCATTGCTGTAGTGAACCACTGTTCTCTTGGCAACAATTCTCATTTTCATGTTGTATCTCCAAAGGAATTGTACAAAAAACATCGAAATCCTAGACTAAAAAAGAAAAATGCTATAGTGTATAGAAGCAAAGGAGGTATTCTAAGATTTAGAATAAGGAAAACAAGTTTTCTAGGATCAACACTTAGGCTAACTTCCATGGTGCCTTTTGTAGGACAATACTCCTTTTATAATTTAGCAATGTCATTACATAAGATTTTTTTATAATTTAGTCATATCATTTCTTATCGTCTTGTTGTCTTAGGTCCTTGTGCATTCATTACTATTTTATGTGAGTATTTATTAACTAAACAATTAAATCATAAAAAAATAAAGGTTGAGGAGACTATTAACGTGGAATAAATTCCAATTGGGATATGCCATTGCAATAAGATAGTATTGTACATCACATAGATAACAACCACAAGCCAAAGATGGTCGATAAGGAACGACATTGAAATGATCGATGGTATTAGTACTAGACCTAAGGAGGATTTTATCATATCAACCTAGGGACTTACATCCCAAAGCCAACTTTTGGATTGGCAAATCTTTTGGCATGAGTAATATCATATAAACCACTTGTTGTGTCATTGCCATGCATGTAGGATTATTCACAACACACACCCAATGACGATGTTGATGTGGAATGAAATCCCAACATTATATGTCACTACAATAAGATAGTATTATGGAAATCACATAAATAACAAAGACAAGCCAAAGATGAAACTATTGACCATGTTGGTACTAGAGTGAGGGAGGTTGTTGTCACATCAACCTGGAGACTTGCATCCCAAAGCCAACTTCTAGCTTGGCAAAGATTTTAGTGTTGGTTAATGCCTATAAGCCACTTGTTGTTCACAATTGCTATGCATGTGGGGTTATTCACAAACATACCAACCCAACACACAATAAGAAGAAGAGTACTAATGTCGAAGAAAATCCCAACATATGCCACTGTAGTAAGATAATATTGTAGGCATCACATAGATATCAACCATAAGCCAGAGGTGGTCCACAAGGCATGTCTTTGAAATTGCGAATGATGTCTACAAAGTGAGTGTTTGAATTGGCAAAGCTTTGGTGCAAGTAATGCCTTACAAACATCTTATGTTTGGTATGAATGTGAGATTATTCACAATATGCACCCCTCCCCACCACACACACAATTAGGAGAGTCTTAGTGTGAAACAAAATCCCAACATAGGGATATGCCATTGTAGTGAGATAGTATAGGGATATTGTAAAAATTCCAACCATAGATGATTGAGGTCCTTATGATCTCAATCAAACAGGTAAATTTCTGAATTTAATTAATGCAAAAATTAAATTTCAGATCATAACATCAATCACACAATAGTTGGAAATCAAATAGTGGAAGCATAAAACACATACACATGGATTTCTCCTTCAAATCAACTTTTCATTCCTTTGAAAAAACTTACAAGGAAACTTCCATAGTCTACTAAAAACCAACAATTGCACGGTCAACAAATCACCTTGAAGTGAGCTGTATGGCCTACTGTACTACTTTGTTCGTATGATTGTACAGATCAATCTATATGATTGTATAGATATGTTTGTATGACTATACAATGTTGTCCCATACGACTGTATGACAATGTACGATTTCTTACAATTGTACATATCTGTACTATATGGCCTCTGTCTGCCATCCAGATTTGCCTATTCTTGAATTGTGTCTCTCTCTCTCTTTCTTGGTCACTAAATTTGCTCAACTGTTCAATTGTGTCTAAATCCTCTATCTTGACTTGTCTTTATAATTTTAGCCGAGACCAAAACCCTAATCTATTTTTGAGATTACTCTTAGTCTAAGTCATGCATGTATGCATGCATGTATTTGATCTGGTCATCTCTATGGATCTGAGTTTGTTCCACAAGATCATCTTTCTGTTTATGTTCTCACTCTAGTAGGGACTTACTAGGGCATTGATCATCTCCTTCATCGTCTTCTTCTGAAGTATATGAGAGATCGATGATCCTTTATGGCATCCAAGATCATCCGCCTGGCCTTCACTTCCCTCTTCTTGTGAGATGCCAACTGTTGCGGATTTGTAGGCAAAGGCACAACATCCTTCACAATATCCCATAGATTATTCTCTTCTAGTAAGAGTGTAACCCTCGCCTTCCATGATAAGAAATTTGAGGCACCATCCAATTTGTGCTCAAACCTGAGGCTAGCCGATGCCATTTTTGAGATCCACTGCACAAACTCCCAAATCTGAAAATAAAACTTTGAAACCCTCTAATTGTTGGTCCTTCTTTCCGACAGTTGATTTACCTATGCAAATCCTTGAGAATCTCAAGTAGAGAAGTCCACTCTGATACCATTTAAAAATTTCAACCCTACATGACTTGCATCCTTATGATCTCATTTAAACAAGCAAATTGTTGAATTTAATTAACGCAAAATTAAATTTCAGACCATAGCAACAATCACACAATAGCCTAGAAATCAAATAGTGGAAGCATAAAACACATTCACATGGATTTCTCCTCCAAATCAACTTTTCATTCCTTCGAAAAAAACTTACAAGGAAACCTCTATATTCTACTAAAAACTAGCATTTGCACATTCAACAAATCACTATGTGGCTTGAATTGAGCTATATAGCCTGCTAAGAAAGTACGACCTACTGTACGATTGTACAACGTAAGTGGCTTGTCCGTATGACTTTACGATCCACCCATATGACTGTACGAAACTATTTTGCACAACTGTATAGAACTGTATGGATTTGTACTGTACGACCTTTACCTGTTATCCCTGCTCCTTTCTCCTGGTTGCTCAATCTGCTCAACCGTGTCTAAACCCTCTATATCGACATGTCTTTATACCTTTAGCTGAGACCAAAACCCTAATCGATTTTTGAGATTACTCCTAGTCTAAGTTACACATGCATGAAATACACTTCTTAGACTCAACAACTAAATATAAGACTTTTCACTTTTTTTACGTGAATTACAATAAAATTACTTTTCGAAAATAGAAAATATCTCGAACTACTTATCGCACGTTCACATTGAACCTAGTGGAAGTACCTATCCAAGCTATATTTCTCAATAGATATGACATTGCGAGTTTTATAGACATCACATAGATAACAACCACAAGTCAATGACGGTTCACCAGGGATAACATTGAAGTTGTCTATGTTAGTAAGAGAGTGAAAGAGGATGCTATCAAATTGACCCTAGGACTTGCACTCAAAGACAACTTCTCGTTTGGCAATGCTTTTGGGTGGGTAATGTTGTATAAAGTTATGAACCTCTTCTTGTCTCATAATTGCCATGCATGTGGGATTACACCCAACACACACACAATATAGAGAATATTAATGTGAAACATAATCCTAACATATGGTTATAATGTTGCAATGAGATAGTGAGGTACTTCCTTTGTTATAGATGGGTCATGGAAAAGATTCAAAATTGTAAGAGAAGGCATTTTATTAAATTGCAATCTCATCTTTGTAGTTAAATTTCTAAGTAGCTTTGCTTTTCTATCCAAAAGATGAGGATAGTAGAAAGTGTTTCTATATCAACCATGATTTTACAAAACCACAACAAAGGTGTCGTCATGATGTCTAAATGATATGCTGTAGTTCTAAGTCAAGTGTAAATCCATAACAATGAAGAAAATGAATTAGGGAATCTTGGTTTGGATTTAGGATGCTATCATAGAGTATATTGTTGCTATAGAGTAAGAGAACATGGGAATGTTAAGGTTAAGAAAATAATGGAATAAGTTTATCATGTAAAGTCACTTATTCCACAAGGAAAAAATGGAAATGAAAGCTTTAAATGGGACTTTAGGCCTTATAGTACAGCATCAATATGTCAAAGACTATTTCATTGGCCAAGTGCAAAGTCCACAGTCTTGGATGCTCTTAGGCCTGAGTTGGCATC
Organism: Picea engelmannii; assembly: GCA_009831015.1. NCBI lineage: Eukaryota > Viridiplantae > Streptophyta > Pinopsida > Pinales > Pinaceae > Picea > Picea engelmannii. The sequence goes on along the minus strand of ML776576.1, from coordinate 322,873 downwards.
CAATTGTCTTTCATCTTATGTATTGTGAGAAATAATATTTAATATTAGTGGAGGTTCTATGCGAGGATTTCGACATATTTTTACTATTTAGTATTATTCTTTGTTTTCAGATATTCTAGATCTCATTTAGAAATTCATTTAAGTGTCGATATTGGGGAAAACATTATTTGATATCAATAAGTGTTATATTTGAGGATTTCCAGAATTTTTTTGGGATAAAATGCTTCCTATAACTCTATCAATGTAAACAATATGTGCACATTTTGGCCATTTTATATAAAAAATAGAAAAAAGAGGTTGAAATGCCTTCTTTCTTCATAAGTAAATGTGCAACCACCATTCACTAGTCCAAAACTAGGTGGACCCCACCATAAAAAAATACAAAAGAACAATAAAATCAAAATTGTCATTTGGGCATTAGTGCCAACAAAAGCCAACTAGATAACACCATAAAGCAAAATAAACTTCAGCCTTTCGACGCACAACAAGAGGTACAAACATAAATGATCATTCCTTAAGCAAAAAGGTGCATAACTCTTGCATTCAGTGGGGGATGGTGGGCCACCATCCGTCATTTGTCGGGTCAAGGTCAGGGATGATTGGCTTTTAACCTTCATTGTCGTGCTTAGTCTCTTTTGGAGGCTTCTCTATCTTAGATATCACAAGGGTGAGTTGTGGAAATTAATTGCTCTGGTGTTGGGGATGGGGGGCTAGTTGTGGTAGTGCTCCATCCTTTCTCAAATAACTCGACCATCTTTGTGACGAGGCTTGCCTTTATGTTGTTGGCGCTACTTGGATTGGTCTGAATGGGCAGTAGAGTTGACAAACAAGTCCTAGCTTGTGGTGCAAGGAGCACCCCCCAATAATTTAGGAGTTCAAGTAGGTGTGCCACATCCAACTCCACTTTTTGCACTTGCACAATTGTTTGCAGTATAAATTGCCACAAATTAGAGAGTTATCATACCGGGATAAATTCTTAATTGGATGTGCTTTATTAAACATAACATCATTCCTTTTCTTCCAAATGAGGAAAAACACTTCAATTCTAACTAGCTACGATGTCGTGTGAAACTCCCTAGCACAAGAAAGTTTATTTCCTAAAAAGGTGGCTTTCTAGGAAATGGAGGTAGATAGAAGTTGGCAATGAAATTTAGTGGCTCAATGGCTCAATCCTAAGAGGACTTAAGATATGAACAATGCTAGAGGAGATGTTTAAGGCTTTTAAGGCTACCACATAAAGGACTTTTAGTTTGAGAAATACCCAAGTGAGTCAATCTATTACCAAAGATTCAAGCTCCCAAGAATGAGGGGCCTCTATCACTAATTTTTGTACATTGTGAAGCTGGAATAGCCAAGTCTTTTTATGTTTGAGACTCCAAATCTTATTCAATTGGCCATCTAAGATAGGCTTGTTACAAAGCCATATGTGGTCATAAATAAGCTTAAAATTCTTCACATTGTTCCATTTGAATTTTCCACCAAGCTTAAGGAGCCCAACTAAATGAAAACAATGTCAATAACAATGTCCTTAATTCTATCAAGAATCAACCTATCTTGGTTTGATAGTTAAAATCTGTCTCCAACTTAGGTCAAGGCATCCAATCTCTAGTTTTGACATTGAAAATGCTATTGGAAACCCAAATGCTTCTTCTAAAAAAGCTCGTGGTCAAGAACCAAGCAATCTTAACCAAAAGTTTTCCATCATGAAAGTAAAATAAGAGACAATTAGAAAGAGTAGTCATTAAAAGACAAACTAGATTTAAGAGCTTGGCCTTTCCAACTTAAGATGTGGCATGATGGCTTTCAAGGATTCTAGATGCTTCAAGCAACGAATGCCCCTTTCACCTTTACATGCAAAGGTGTGATGACAAGAATTTGCAGCTTGAGCCTTGTTCAAGACTTCTTTGCCTAGGGAGTTTCAAAGCATATTCGGTTTCTCAGAAGCACCTTCCAAACTTCATTCTCTTCCAACGACTCAAATTTTCCATACCTTCCCAATCTCTAGGGGTGCAACACAAAAATTCCAATTCACTTGATGAAACTATTTGATTTCATTGTTATTAGCCTAAAGAAAGCCACGTAAGGCTTTTTCAAGTCTCTTGTAAGTGTTAGTAGAAGGTAACCAACAAGAAAATTAATAGACATGAGGCACTGTGAGGACCTTCATTTTATATTTGGAATTTGGTAGTCAATTCCATGGGCTTTGGTAAACCATTTCTCAATCTTTTTCTCCACTTGTTGGATAATCATATCTCAAAGCCTTTTAAGAGAGGCTTGAGATGTAAAAGAAATCCCCAGGAACTTGAAAATATGGTTGCTTGGATCTAGGTTTGGTCTTGATCAACAAGCTAGGTGGGCATGTCCTTTTGGCTTTGTTTGTAGCATTGATCTTAGAACTTGAAGCATCACAAAATATCTCGAGGTGGTTTTTGGTATTTTTCATAGAAGTTTGGTCCTTAAGGATAGTAATGAGAGTCATCAACAAAATGGGCATTTACCAAATGTCCAACTCCTTATTTCATGAGGGATATACCTTTGATCATGCCTTGACCCATCCAGTGAAAGATGAGATGAACAAGGGTGTTATTTTGCCGCAACATAAAATGTCGATTGCAAAGGAAATCCTTGTTGGATAGACCTAAAGAGTCCCACCCCCTTTAATTTATATTTGTTAATACACATGGAAGGTTGAGGCTTCTAAGAAGAGAGTCTTGATCGCTTTGTGGAAGGACTTACCTAAACCTAGGGCTTTTAGCATCACTAGAATGAAGGGACACTCAACCTTGTGATAAGCTTTCTCAAAGTTGATCTTGATGAAGAGGTTGTCAAGGCAAAGGCATCAAGCTCGCTCCATGCCTTCCTAGAGTGTAATGACATTATCTAGATTTAAGTGCCCTTTGAAGAACTTGTTTGTTTTGGGTGGATAAGCTTGGGCAAGATGTGCTTGATGCATAGGGCCAATGCATTGGTGAAGATTTTGTAGGACACATTCAAAAGTGTTATTGGATTATTCCTTTGTTTATGTAGGCAACCAATGATTGTTTTTTAATGGCTTCTTTGTAGACCCAGAGTAGGTATGGATCGACAAATTCCCATGCAACTTTGTTGTGTAATTCACATAAAAAACTTCCAATATCGTGATTTATCCTTGACTGTCTCCATCAATGCAGCTATCGACTCATGTAGAGTTGTTGATTGCTTGCACATTCTTTCTTGTCCCTGGAAGAGTTGACATGGTTGCACGTCTAGACAAGTCTTCATGACCATCTTATATTCCTTCTTGACGACTTGAGACTAGAACACAAGCCTATAATGGCTAACAAATTCATCATCGATATCTCCTTGCTTGGTAAATCAACAATTTGTTGTTTTAAGTCCAAATGTTTTTCAACTTCTTTGGTAGCTATGGCCTTAAAGAAATCCTTCACATGTTTGTCTTTTGATTTGATCCAATGGAGTTGAGCTATTAACTAAGCTCCCCTTGCTTGTTGCACTTCATCAATTTTAAGAAAGTGCCGCAACTTGGTAGCCTTAACTTGTTCCAATTCTTGCTTGACAGTGTTGTGGTGTTTTCGATGGATGGAAGCGATTTTCCACCCATAACCCCTTAGAAAATGAATTATTTGTGCAATGGTGTCCTCCTACGAATTAATCTAAACATTATCCCCCCCTTGACCTGGCAAAGTGTCCAAATTCTCCACACACATAGAATTGGACATGTGAGAGGTCTTTCTTTGATCTCCCATTTGTAGATCCTCCTCTAAAGATAGTTCCTCTTCTGCCCCTGCCTCCCCTCTTGGAGGTGAGAGCGAGATTCTCCTCCTCTTCGTCCTCATCCACATCTCTGCCTCTCTTGATCTCCTTTTGGCAGCAGTCATTCCATAACCTGTCCCAATCAGGCAGGTTCTCTCTGGCTACTACCCCAACAATGAAGGAATCCCACTCCTTTGGGAAGCCTCTTAAGGCAGAACGAACTATCTCAGTTGGGGACAGTCTTACCCCAACTACAAGGAGTTCATCTAGAAGCTATCTTACTTTGGTAAGGTAGACTGTAACGCCTTCCCCTTTAAACATCTTTGTGTGTTGGAGCCTCTCTTTGAGAGCCATGATTCTGCTCTCATGCTTGGCCTCAAACAACCCGTTCAGATGTGACCACATTTCATGAGCTGTTTGCTTTTCACCAATGTTTGGTACCGGATGATCCTTCACTCCATCTAGAAGGATCCTTTGAGCTCTGATTTCTAAAGCATAATATATTTCTCTGTCTTTAGCATCAGTGGGGATTGTGGCTGAATTCTCAACAATACCCCATACTTTGCTCTCTTGAAGAACATTTTCATTTTGTACTTCCATTGGACGTAGTTAGAGGCAACATCAAGTTTGTCCTCATATCTGAGGTTTGTAGTCATCTTGCTAATTAGTTTCAATTTTTTCAACTCTGACTTGCTCCCTCTTTCTCTGAGCAGATCGACCTTGCTCGATCCTCTTCTCCTGCTTCATCTTAGGGGGTACGACCTCCCTTTTAATCTTCTTTTTCTTTCCTTGTCTCTGTTAGTACAAAGCTTCAACACCTCTTTTAGGGATGTCATAAATTTGGCTCTGATGCCATGAAGAGAATAGCTTATAAACTTAATTATCAGATCTAAGCTACAACCATTGCATTAATGATATTTGGGACAACCACACAAAAGAAACTATACATGAGAAACAAATTCTGGAAACAACACCACTTAAAACACAATTTATTTATCACAGGTTTGTGCATACATAAATGTATTTCGCCCAAACTGATATGCAAAGATCGTATCACCTGTAGTTCGTACACTCACGGGTTTCACTCAGGGCGATCGCACAACAAAAATGTGACTACAATATAGCTGGATTTTACCTTAATCTTCAGCAAAAACACTGATAAACATAACATCTCTTCTATTTTCAGACCTGGTATGATTTCCTTTATCAGCTGGTGATTCATACGGCTCGTACGGTATCCGCACCACTCGTATGGACTCCTTTTCCTGGGAATTTTGCTGGCTTTACTTGCAGGTGGCCCTAGCTCGACCTCCCTTCCATTGCTTAACCCTCCTCATCTTGCTTTGCTAGACCCGACTTGGTCTAGTCATTGACCCTACTCGACCCTCCTTTTCTTATCTCCTCGATCCTGCTCGACCCTCTACTATTTGTTCAACTTAACCCTATTATCAGATCTCCTTAGAGGCGCCTCTCTATCTTAGTCGGTTGCCTTCACTTTGAGAGATGATTATGGGATGAGGCCTTCTAGGTTATTTGTAACCTTAGCCTTTCCTCTCATGCAATCCTGGCCCTTGGATCTTCTTATCAAGATCTTGATCTAGTGGTGGGGACCTAATCAAGCATTGAGATCACTTAAGTCACATCCAACGATTGTGACTTAATCTCATGTTGACTTGAGTGGTCTCCACCAATATAGTGTTGTCTTAGCATAAGTTGGGCCCCTTCCACACTACTAGACACCCCTAGTGTGGAAGTACCTGCCCCAGCTACACAATCTAACATGGGTGAGTTGTACTACCTCTTTTCTAATGGTCTAGGCGGTAGGCTTAGTGGATGTCGACTTCGAGGAGTTACCAATGTGGTATGCCAGGTCTTCTAGGATGCAATTGGTTTATTGTTTTGGGAGTTTTTGCAAACTCTAGTTGATGAACTCAACTTCCATTAGATTTATTGTTGGCTTAGGAAGTGATCTATAAACCACTTTGGATATTCCACTGGAAGAGTTGGTCATGTTATTGCACAAGTTGTAGGTTGGGAAAAGACCGACCCAACCACCAATTGGCGAAAACTTAGAGAGCACCTACCCACTGTCACCTTAGGCAAGTGTTCTCGTCACTTTAGAGGTGAGGTAGTCACCTCAAGGGAGGAATCTCGATGACCCTAGGGGGGATTGAGATGGAAAATGAGATGTATGGATGGATGCCCCTAAAGGTCAATTCTAAATGGTAGAGGAAACTTGGAAATGAGTCTTGGGAAAGGCTTAGGGTTGCCAATGCTTTCAGTAATCTGCTGAGAGAAGAATACCTGCCTGAGACACAATGAAAACCAAGTATACAATGTGGTATGTTAAGTGGACAAGCAAGTTAAGCTTGCTGTCCCTAATTGCAGCAACAATCAATGATATATATCAGCATATAAAAGATAATAAGAGCTGCAAAATAAGTGCTAAAAGTCTAGTTAAGTAAGCAAGAGACAAGCTAGTAAAGACTAGTTTAACTCAAGAATGAAAGAGCAAGACTTTAGCATAAAAGCAAGGCTGTCATAAAAAGCTTACTTTAGTGATATTTATCAGCCTTATGGCTGTAGCAAAAAGCTTACTTTAGTGATATTTTGAGCTAGTTATATTTTTAACCAACAAAAATCCCTTTGGGCCTTCAACCCCTTCTTCCCATGGAATGAGGGACAACCCCTTCTTGGGTCAATACACCCTAAAATCCCAATAGACAAGGAAATGGGGGGTGGGGGTTTAGGTGATGGAAAGTGGTAAGTATGGTCGGGAACGGTATGATGGCTCTTCAAGGGAGTTCCTAGTAACAAACCCATTCTTGAGGAAGACCACTTACTAGGGCACAATGTCAACCACCAAGGTGAAATGGGGCAAAAGGCATAATGTCCAAGCATATGTCATGAAATGTAAAGCAGTCTAAGATAAAACATACTCAAAATGCCTTAAATATTGAAATGACACTCACCATGATACTTGACTTGTAACTCATGGAGCAAGACTCAGTGCCTTTCGGAAGCCAGCTGGTGTGGTGGATGCCATCTGAAAATCCTGACCTCTGTGGTGGTGAGAAGGGCCTCCATCTGTGCAAGTGGACACCGCTGGTTATGTAGTCTCTCAACACTCCACATTTGCAACCAGAGGGCCTCAAGACATGATCTCCTTAGTTATCCCACAAAATGGGGATAACAGGGCAAAACATATCTTACAAGTTTTCTACAAAATCTTTGTTTATGCATTGTTTACTTAAAAGTTAAAATTTAATATTACAAGCTTAGCACTGAAAACATTGAAATAAGTTGAGAATGAAATAAAAGAAGCTAAAGCAAATACCACACCATCCACAAAATGAACCCAAGATTTACCTTGGGAAACCCAATATGGGAAAACTCAACCATAAGGTAAGGACTATGCCTTGCGCTTTTCGTCTCAAATATGAAATGCAATTACAAAGAAAGATGAACTCAACTATGGAGTTGTCATAGACACTGTGGCTTGTATGGCTACTATGGGGTCTTCTACTTCTTCTGGTCTACTCACAATATTCCACTCCTTTGCTTTGCTCAACTATGGAACGATAATCAATGAAACAATAATGGAATCCTTTCCTTTCCTAGTAGCCCAATATTTAACATATCCTGATAGCTATATAGGTTTAGGGTTAGGATTTTTGCATGCTTCAATTGCCAATTAGGCTTTTGGACCCTCTAGAATATTTTTGAAAGTCTAAATGCAACTAGCTCCACATGTGTGAGTAATGGGAGTTGATGTGGCATGTACTATGGTGGTCAAAATCATAAGTCAACTTGTGGGAGTCATAACTTCATAAATATTTCAATTGAGGTGATATTTTTGTCGTTGGAAATCTCTTGACGTGTAGAACAACATCGGAGGGCAACGAAGTTTGTTTGAAAAGTTTTAACATAAAAAATGATTGTTTAATGCCCCAAATGAGCTTCAAAAGTTTATGGATCTCTAATCACCAAAATAGGACCTGCCCCTAAAATAGCCCCTACAAGTCAATAGCTCCAATTTTTTCCACTCCGAAGGTATCAAAATATATGACAAATTTTGGATCAGAAAGTTGGATGAACTTGGGTTTGAGCAACTTGACTAGTAGGGCTAGCTAGCTACTCTGCTCTAACCATGAGTGGGACAATGATGGATTTTGTGGTTTAGACTTTGGCAATGAAAACAAGTTTATGTTGATTGATCATCTTGCCTCGTGGTTGAATCATGACAAATTTATTGAAATCTTTAGACATGTTAATGCTTAGAGACACCCTTTTTTGGGGTATTGGTTTAAAGAAACGAGGAGGCTAATAACAATTATTAGAGCATAAATGCACTTGGAAAGCCCATAATTGCATGAGTGTTAGTTTTTCTATTGATCGGGGAGTGTTTGACTTTTGTTGTGAGTATGCGTTAGTGGGAGTCATGGTGGTGTTTTGATTCATAGCCTCTTTTTAATCTATTTTGTAACCTAGGAGCGACATTGGCCTAGGAGGGTGCATTGCTCAAGTTGTTGCTAAAATATGTGGTGTTGCATCAAATTAAGTGGACTAGGTGACTTGGCATGTTAAGGCATATGCCTACCATGCTTGGCACGAGGGGTGGACTACATGAGTTAGTTATTTGGAGAAACATGCTTGACACTGCTTACCTTAGCACATGTGAGGCACAATAGTTGGGAAGTATTCTTTAGGAATGCTAATGGGTTATAAGTGGTGCATTACTTCATTGTATTGTTTTTTCTTTTGAGAGTGTTATCACCCAATCTAGCACATGTCACGCCCCCCATCGTTGCGACTACAAGCGAAGCAGAAAGTGCAATTTTTTTTTTTGTTTGAAGCAGGAAGGCAATAGCGACAACAGTTATCCCGCACAAAACTTGACGACAAATCACAACGCACACAGAACATGCAACAAACAATAACGACTCAACACACTAGCACATCAAACAACTGGGTGTAACCTGCGAAAATCAAGGGCAGATAAAATCGGCTACTCACCCGACACCATCAAGACAACGCCTACAAGCTAAAGGACAACATACACCACCCGACACAACGACTTTGACGACCAGTAAAAGAAACCTCTACGGCGCGCCACCAGTGCATTGAGGCGTTACAGAATCAAGTACCAAAATCCAATTACAACAACCACTTCACCCTACACGGGAAGCGCATGACCCAGACAGGTTTCGTATGTGCTTCTCTATCAACGCGCGCATTGATCCCATCCTAAGGAATCATGTCGCCACCAAGCGTCAAGTGCAATAGTAACTAAGGCGCAACTTAACAGTCCTAACCCTTTAAACCAAGACACAAAAGCCCCCCCCCCCGGCAGAATCTGAACTTGACTGTCATACCTAAAACAAAAATAGAGATGATAACGCCCAAATCTATTATGCTATACTTCGACGCCGGGTAACTACATTCAGTACCTTTAATTGCGCAAGGGTCAATTTATAAGAGCCACCAACCAACTCCAAACGACAAGCGAAACATGAGAATGGGTGCGTGCAAGGTCGACAAACAATCAAGGTTAGAAGCAATAAATCTAAGTAAGGGAAGTGATCACCTAACATCACACATAGGAGGCAAAAGGAATCCTAAGATGGCAACGATCCTGCTTCTAATTCTAAGTGGCAGAGAGGATCTAAAAATCCTGATCTCCGGTATGATGAGCATTAACTAGAGACTTCGATTTGCTCTAACCAGATTGTCAGTAACTTAGAGTTGCAAACGATACAAGGGATCCTTAGCCACAATGAAGTCAAGACAACCACTACAATACCACCCTATCAACTTCTACAACTCTAAGGAACAGTTTATCTCACTTGAAGCGCCATCTAAATTCTCATATACTCCAGACAATTCTGATTAACAAATGAGGTCTTGTATCAGAAATCAGTTACCGTCCTCTCCTTAAATTCTACTTGTACATAACTGAAAGCTTGACGTTGAAACTACGACAATTAATAATTAAAGAGACGGAGTAAAATACATTTAGGACTGTTTTAAAACACATTTAAGAACTACGGTAATAAACAATTAATAATAAAGAAACAGTTAGAAACAATTAAAGCAACTGATATAAAAACATTTGAAGAAACCGCTTTAATAACAATCTAAAGAACTGCTGTAATAATAACAATGTCTATAAAATAGATGATAAGACTATTTATTAACCAATGCTAAGGCTATCTATCATTAGGTGACTGTCTAACGTTGATAAGGCAGAGTTAAATACGAACTCTATCGCTGCTATAACTATAAATCTCCCTCTAAAAATCTGTGTCTATAAATCTATGACTAACAGTATATGTCTGACCATGAAGGCCTTGATATCTCTGTATATAGTCCATGATCGTTGTCAAGAAATGACATCGCTGTCTAAAACATGCTATCGCTGGGCAGTTCATTAAGTGATATCGCTGTCATAATGCCGACTAAAACATACAGGATTGCTAATGTGATAACGCTGACCAAAGGAAAGTGACAACACTGACCAAAGGAAAGTGATAACGCTGACCAAAAGGAAAGTGACAACGCTGACCAAAGGAAATTGATAACGCTGACCAAGCTTAGGAGGTTCGATTTGGATTCTACAGTTGAGATCTGGGAGAGATCTTATCTTGCATGGACTTGCCATCCCTAGAGCTACTTTTCTTGGCACTTTGGGGGTTTTCAGTAGCCATATTTATTTATTATCAGAGCTGGGCGAATTTCTTGAAGGAGGCCACTTTGGGGGTTTGAGATCCAGTGATTTGTGGTCAGTTTTGCCATCTTCAGACAGGGAAACTTCTCATTTGAGTTGTCCATCATCATCTTTACAAGATTACAACTATTTCTTGGAGTTTGGAGGCCAGATCTAGGCCGTGCGATTTGAGAGGGTGCGCTACAACCAATGAGGGCGCAACCCAGCTAGGAAGTTCATCAGTTTGGTGGAAGGAAAAGAGATTGATCTTGTCATTCTTTGCATGCAGCTATTGGAGGTCTAGGAGAGTCCATATCTCTCTCTTCCATTGTATTTTGGAGGTGCTATTAGCCACAACTTCCATTCTTCTATATCTATTCCAGATCTGATATTCTCATGTACTGAGGTCAACTTATATATTAAATAAAATTCAGATTTGAGTTTTGTGGCTATTCTATTATTGTTTCTATGTGGTCTATTGTTGTTTAAGTTTAGATCTATCATTGCAAACCAATTGTGCAATCACACTTAACAATAAATCCAAAACACAAGCTCCACAAACTACAGGTGCAAATTGTTTGACAGAACCTCTCAACCAGAAATATTGAAAACTGAAAAATTCCGCATAGATCCATTTAGGGATATTACATTAATTGTCATAAGTGAACATCATTCATTAAATTTGTTGCTGCATCTGCACATGTTAAAGATGCAACATTATTATTTGAGTTGTTGGATGAGTTCATTCAAGAGGTGGGTCCATAGAATGTTGTCCAAGTCATAACGCATAATGTTGTTAATTATGTCGTGTTTGGTAGGTTGCCTATGCTAAGGTGTTTGATCTTGTTTTGGACTCCTTGTGCTGCACATTGCATTGATTTGATTTTTAGAGGATATAGGCAAAATTCCTTGTATCAAGGATATTGTTGAATCGGCTAGGAGCATCACAAAATTTATATATAATCATGTGTCTGTGTTTAACTTGATGAGAAAATTCACAAATAACAGGGAGTTGGTGCATCTTTCAATAACACATTTTCCCACTAGCTTCATATCCCTTCAGTCTCTCTTGACTTGTATGTGGAAGGTGGAGATAATGTTCCTTTCAAATGAGTGGCATGTTTTATCATTTAGCACTAAACTGGAAGGGGAGGCCATATACAGGCTAGTGTCATTCTAGGAGAGTTTTTGAGTGGGAGTGGAAGAGGTGTGTGCCATTAGTGAACCTTTGGTAAAGGTTCTTTGGTTGGTTGATGGAGACAAGCCCACAATGGGCTACTTATATGAGGCCATGGATAGGGCCAAAGAATCCATTCTTGCCTGTTATGAGGACAGGGGGGATAATGG
>ML776576.1:250859-278992 GCA_009831015.1 Picea engelmannii | reverse complement strand
CTCTCTCCTTGCTGCGGCCCTCTTGTTATCTGCTGTTGGAGTGCATTATTGCTGCGGTTTTCTTTGTTGGAGGTTTTGTTGCTGCGGCTCCCTCTTGTGATCTGGTTCAGCTCCCTTGAGGCCACCCCTGTTGCCGCGGCCCTTTTTCTGTTGGAGCACTGTTGCTGAGCTTGATGTGCAGGCTCGGCCCTCCTATTTGCTGTGCGTGCGGCTCTTCATTTGCTGTGTGGGGTGACTGTAGGTGCAGCTCTCCCTTTGCTGTGTGGGGTGACTGTTGATGCGGCCCTCCTATTTGCTGCTGTTGTGTGACTGTGGGTGCGGCCCTCTTTTCTGCTGTGAGGTGATTGCTGTTCTGTTCAGACAATGACCTCTTTCTTTGGCCTTCCTTAGTGAGGGTTTTATCCACAGAAGTTCTGTGTGAGGGTTTGAGTGTTTCACCTACTGTTTGTGTGAGGGTTTGACTGTGTGAAGTCTTTGTGACCCTATCCCCTTGCTGGCAAGAAAGTTCATTTATCTCTTGGCAAGAGATCCAACCTATATGGTGGATCTATGAGCTGGACTTTGTCTGAGCATAATTACAAATGGTTCTGCATCTCTAGTGTTGGCTGTGACTTCTTCAGAGGTAAAACTTCAGGACAAGGTAAGTTATCTATTTATCATCTTCAGATCTTGATTTTGCTTTGAGTTCTGCATTGTTTTGATCTATCTAGATTTGTGTATCAGCATTGACAGTTTATTAGATCTGGACTGTATATTGAGTTTACCCTTTGTTCTGTAGTGTGCTTTACTGTTCATGATCAGATTGTATCGAGTTTAGATCTGTAGATTGAGTTTAGATCTGTAGATCAGTACAAGTTTTATTCCAGCTTTATAGATCTGATTTAGAGCCTATTCTAGATCTACTCTCTAACTTTGGCTATATCTAAACTAGCTTAGATCTGGGTACTTATGTTTCAGTTTTCTCTGTTCTTACAGTATAGATTTGTTTTCTGAACATATGCTCTAGTTGTTATATTCACTGAAATTTAAAAGACACTATTGTTTTGCTTTACTGCCCTAATTCTAACACATGACCACACAAGTTTGTCTCAAATGTACAATTTTTTACAACATGGGATACCCTCAACTCAACACCCTCGCAAAACTTCATAAGATAACCTTGATATGGCACTTATGGAAGACATATATACCCATATGTAGACACAGACCCATATCCAAAGAGGTTTCTTAAAATGGGCACCGCTTGAAAACTCTTGTTTGCACTTGGGATAAATTTTGAAGCTTGTTTTATGGTTCCAAGTTTCCTATTTGCCTTACCGAGAATAAAATATATTTAAGGCCATGAACAGTAAATTTTGATATACGAATCAGCATCAGAAATATGTACTTTTGACAATTCCAAGACGCCTAGCAATCATCTCACTAAGCATTATTTCCTCAAATCCAAACAGACATGCTTCTCAGTGTCTTGACTCTTATCTTCAAAAGCTTAATATATCTTTCTTGCCAATTTATTCTTCTCCAGTCATCTAAATTTTTTCTGTATGGACATTGAGCTACCTAGAATTTATGTTTCTGATTTGTGATTTTCAAATCCACAAATCTGTCATCATACACTGTAAAGGTCAAAGCACTCTTATATGTACTCAGGCATGTTATCTCCACCAGTCTCTGGGATCCGATCTTTTTTTTGGTTGAGATGTTTCCTTCTCATTGTTATCCATGTTTTCTCAAATGTCTTTCTAGTGCAACTTTCTAGTGCAACTTTCTTGAGTACTTTATTTGGGATAAACCTTCCAGTACTGCATCTTTCCACCTTATTTAAGGTGGCGTGGAGCACTCACCCCTTTTAACCCTAACATCACCAGTCTGAGATCCAATCTTTTTTTTTTCCTTGGTTGAAACGTGTTTTCCATCTTTTTCCAAATGTCTTTCTAGTGCATCTTCCCCAAGTACTTGATTGGGATAAACCTTCCAGTACTGCATATTTCCACCTTATTTAAGGTGGTGTGGAGCATGCACCTTTTTTAACCTAATGTCAGGGGTCATGAATATTCTTTGCAACCATGCTATTTTCCTCTCTGTGCCATTTGCCCCCCTTCCCTCGCTTCTCATTATCCTTTACTGCCTTTGTACCACATGGATTCTGTATTGTCGTCAAATGCAAGTTAACACATTTTATTAATTTTAAAAGTTTACCATTGTCAGTCAATGTCATAGACCTTCAGTGTCTAGGTTTTGGAGTTCTAACTAGAAGCCACAATAATCGGTCACTGTTACCCTATGCTATGGGTTATTCCCTCGTCATTGTAGATATAGGGAAGGAGGTAACCAGAAAGGAGAAAGTTCTCTAAATGGAGTTATTTTTTCTGGAAGCCCCTTTTCCTCAGATTTAGTTTGTGTCTTGTTCTCATCACTGGTTCTGTTTTTAATTGTCACTTTTCTAGACTGGCTTTAAGTGTTATTATAACAGTGAATGATTGGATTTGGATTGACAGGGGAAGACCAGCCTAAAGGAGAAGAGGCCAAGCTGGAAGATAGGGAAGTAAGTAATATGAATTTCTTCTTAGCATTTGTGTTACCTGATTTAGTGTGTTGTACATGTTATAGCATCCCTTCATATGTTTGTAACCTGTTTTCTGCGGCTATACTCTGTCGGAGTTGTGCATGTAAGCAATTTCTTGCAATTTGTTGTTTGACCTACAAATCAGAAGAACTGACATCTTTTCTGTTGACCAATTTTTGCAGCCCTAATTTCGCTGCAATGGCATTTCTTCAGCAGCTTGATTGCTTTGAGGATTTTTTATATTCTCCCCGCCACGTTTCCTCGGTCTTTTTGTTTTGCGTGGATGTATATATTACCTTGATTCAATACAGTTGTACCTGCGTTATGAGTTTTTTCTAGATTGACATCCTTCATTGGTCCTTCCAAGTACGTGGGCTCAAATAAAGCATTAATATGTATGGTAATCAGTACTCCATTTCTGTTTGTCTTCCCTGCAAGATTTTCAGGTCCTTTTAAGTGTTTCTCTATAGCATATATCCTTGAGGAAAGCTGCGTCATTTTCTAGTGATGGCTATGAAGATACTCGAGACAGTTTTTATTTCAGTTTTGTTCTGGTTCTTTTGTTAAGAATTGAATCTGCTTTACCAGAATCAAAGTTATGACGAGCATAATTAGAACATTTAAAGTTGTTAACTGGTCAGTAAACTGCACGAGGCGGTGAGTTTACTTCGAAGTTGGCTTTTACAAATAGTTGGGTTGAAGGTAACTTTTTTCTTATGATTACAAATCTCAATTTCTCACTGTTTCCTTACCGAGGCTTTTGTGGATCCATTTTAAGATCATTGCACAATCAATTAATGATGGCAGTAGTAGGCTAGCTGGCTACCATAAAATTGGGTTTTTTATTATTATCCTGTTGCGGTGTTTGGAAAGATATTTCTTTCGTTGGGATAGGATTTATAGGTTTTGTTTAACTATCGGGTAACACAACACTTCTGTATTGTGCATCGTGCATCGTAGTCCTATTTGTTGAGAGTTAGATTTGCTGATTACTTAGTTGGCAGCTAATATTATGGCCCGTCAAGTGAAAAATGTCCTGGATGGTTAATTTTGTTCTATGTCGACATGATTCTTTTACTGATTCGAGGATATGCTATATCATTCTTCTAATTGTCTTTTCATGCTGATATGGAAACAAAACATTGGTTTAGATTTTTCCAAACAACAGTTTTGTTCCCTTCAATACAAGGAATTTTCTGAAGTGCAAGTTGACGGGCTTGTGTAAATTGGCTGCCTTGTATATATAAATAAGATACTTTGAAATGTAACTAAATGTTTTCAAGAGCTGTTTCAATTGTAGTCCCATTTTTTTTCATTGAGCTGTGAAGTGAATCGGCATTTGTATGGCATTTTCATGATTAGTGCTAAGATACACACCTAACCAAACCAAATCTGGAAGATGATTTTTGGAAAATGGGCAAATTAACTCCAATTCTACTGTGGTGAAAATAATAAAGAAAGTGGATTTGAGATTGATTAAAACTTGTGATAACCAAACACCCTAAAATGTTGTCAACAGTACTAGAATTAACAAAATTGTTCTTGATCCACGGTCTGTAGCTTGTAGCTTTTGTATGAAAGATCCAAGGTATAGAATTCCAACGGTATTTTCTCTTGTTTTGCTGACTGCCTCCTAACTATTCGCTGTTATTTTCATAATTGTCACATTGAATAAACCAACTGTATTTGTTCACCATGATGAACATCCATTCTCTTATTCTGATGAGCATGCATTCTCTATTCTGTTTTTACGTACCACCATGATGAACATTCATTCTCTTATTCCGATGAGCATCAATCCTCTATTCTGTTTTTACGTACCTTAAGTTGTCAATAGTTGTAATAGTCCATGAAGCACATACTGGTGGTTCTCCATGATATTTGATGATTGAATAAACCCATTTATTGAAAGGTTACATAAAATTTATGAAGATGGGGCGATTGATAGCGGATTTCATGAATACCCTAATCATAATCTTCTACAATGTGGTGGATGACGCAAAATAGCCAATAATTACAATAATTACTCTGGAATAATGGTTCACATGGCTTAATTACCCCATAGTGACCATTAGGGCATTAAATTGTAATAATTTAAGGTCCAATGACAGTACCCTCTAAGTTAGGGCATTATATGGCCTCCCTCTATGGCTTTTCCTTCAAATCTAGTTGAGGTTGTGGTTTCTTCAACTATCAATGAAGCTTTTGAAAAGTATGTATCATTGGAGTGCATGTACAAGGGGGATCTCGGAAATCAATCCAGTTATTTTTTGTTGGCCAATGTATGAAAATAGTGCATCTTTACACATTTTTCAATCTAGAGTCACTAAATTATAATAATTTAAGTTCCAATAACCCCCCTAAGTTAGGGCATAATATGGCCTCCCTCTATGGCTTTTCTTTCAAATCTAGTTGAGGTTGTGGTTTCTTCAACTATCAATGAACCATTTGAAAAGTATGTATCATTGGAGTGCATGTACAAGGGGGATTTCGTAAATCGATGGAGGTATTTGTTGTTGGCCAATGTATGAAAATAGAGTATCTTTACACACATTTTTTCAATTTATAGTCAAATATATTTATTCCTTTTAGTGGAATTTCATGAATGGTTGTGTTAGGTATTTAGCTCAAAAGAGGAGTATAGTGGTTTGTTTACAAGTTTGAAAGAATATAAGTCAAAATCACCCAAAATTATCAATGTCCAAATTTATGTTTAATTAAAAAGGATCATGAAAATGGAATTGTGAGGGATACATAATTATACTTAATTGAATTCAAATGACTTCCATGTTAAGGGAGAACTCCACTATTGAATTGGAAGTGAGGCAACAAGCATCCTTGGATTGGATGCTATTGAATTCAATTCAAATGACTTCCTTGTGAAGGGAGAACTCTACCATTGAATTGGGAGTGAGGCAACAAGCATCCTTTCATTGGATGCTAAACTTGGTTTGAATCCATGTATGGATTGATCCTCGCAATAGGAAACAAAACATATTGCATTGATTGGCACAAAGATAGATTGTAACAATTGATGAGAAGATTAATGCATAGTGGGGAGTGAAGATTGGTTGTACTTTGAGGGTAGACCACAATGTCTTTACTATAATTATATATGGCCTTAGCCTTGGCATTGAGCTTCACACTAGAAATCCATACAAACATATTTACATGGGGTAATTTATTTAGGCTTTTGTCATTACAACAACTTACCTTTAATAAAATCCAATACATTCCAAAACTTACCTTTACTAAAATCCAATACATTCCAAGGGTTATAACCAAAGTATAACATTTTGGGCATTTGCCACCATCGCATTTTGTTGTTTATGGGTAGTGAGAAAAATGTCGGAAACATGCCAACGAATTTCCTCATGTGGTCACATGCGCATGCATGCAGCTATGTTAATGCGCATGCATGCAATTTATTTATGAACTGTTCGTGTAACTATGTGATCTATTCATAATTAGTTTGTGTAACTGAGTGATAGATGTTATATATGTGAGCATACCCATAGATGTCTGAGGGCAATGTGTGAAGAGAGTGAGAGCAAGTTGTGTAGAGAGCAGAGTGTGTGAGGAGAGGATGATTGTATGCCTGGTTTGACTATTGTAATTCTCCCTTGAATAATATGAATATCGACTATCATTGCCCATGTTTTTTTTCCCTCATTGGGTTTCCACATAAATCAGTGTGTCAAATTGTGGGATTGTTGTGTTTGGTTTAATGTGTGTTTGATCTTGCTTGTTTATGCTTTGTTTTATGCTATGTTTTGCTTCTGTTGTCTAACAAATGGTATCAGAGCTTAGAGTTGAAGGAGCAATGAGCGAAGGAGAAGAGAATCTGGTCGCTGGATCAAAGAGTAGGTTAACTGAGTCGAGCCGAGCCGAGTGAAGTGGATCAAGCTAGGACGAGTTTTATTACATCGTCGCAGGTTGTCCCTATGGCAAAGTGCGACAATCACAAGCACACTTCAGAAATTAGAAAAAAATCAACGATGACGCGGACACATAGTAGTACACACCGCGACATCATCGTGGGCTCAGAGTAGTACACAGTGCGACATCGTCGCAGGCTATAGTTTGATACGGTGCGACATTTGCAAAGTGTCATAGTGCAAATCATCGTGGGCTATCCTTTAACAAGTTGCGACAATTTCTAATAGTTACATGTGATCCTCATCGAAAGGTGCGACAATCCAAAAAAAAATAAAGGAAAAATTCGATGGTATGTAGGGTTTTTTTGTCTTATTCAAAGTAAGACATGGTCGTGAGTGGATGTTTAAAAGGTGGAGGATATATAATATAAAAAGGTGAAGTGGATCTTTTTTAGAATATAAAAAAGGGTGAGGTGGATCCTTTAGTAAAAGGTAAAAGGTAAAGGGTTTTTCAATATATATTTTTTGAAACCTTTTTTAATTTCAACCTTGTTTTTTGTAAGAGCTTGGTTTATTAGAAGCTTGATTTTCTTTTGGGCGGTGTGCTAATGGCGAAAGTGCGAGTTCCAAGTTTGAGGTGGAAAAGTTAAGTGGTAAGAATAGCTTTGCGCTATGGAAGCTCAAGATGCGAGATTTGCTTGTGCAACAAGGATTGCAAAAGACCTTGGCTGGAAAGTCAAAGAAATCGACAAGCATGACAGATGAGGACTAGGCAGATTTGGATGCAAGAGCCCTCGGTACTATTCATTTATGTATGGCAGATGAGGTATTATTTAACATTGCTGAAGAGAAGACAACAACAAGTTTGTGGACCAAATTGAAGAGTCTGTATATGGCAAAGAACTTGTCAAACATAATCTTCTTGAAGAGGCAGTTGTACAGCTTGCGGATGAAAGAAGGTACGAAAATTGTTGATCACTTGAATGTTTTCAATACTCTGATTTGTCAATTATCTAGTATGGAAGTAAAGTTAGAAGATGAGGACAAGGTAGTTACGCTACTGTTTTCATTGCATGAGTCTTGGGATCATCTAGTCACAACTGTGTGGTTTAACACAACAGATGCCATTGATTATGACACTGTTGTGGGAGCTCTGTTGTGTGAGGAAATGAGGAGAAGACCCAGTAAGGAAACCTCAATAGCAGAAGCAATGGTGGTCAGAGGTCGATCTACAGAAGGAGGGCAATATCATAAAGGTACAACGAGGTCTAAGTCAAAAGACAGTAAGGGTAAGGCAAAATGTTGGTTTTGTGGCAAATCTAAGCATCTCAAGAAGGATTGTTGGAAAAGACAACAAACATCCAAAGAGGACTCCACAAAAGAAGCAAATTCAACTACAGGTATGGTTGATGAAGTTTTGTCTATCTGTTGTGTCTCTCCACCTGTGTTCACATAGAAGGTGCAAGGCGATGATGGTTGAGTCTGTGAAATAAAAAAAATTAAAAAAAAAATGTATTTACTTTGGAGTTGTAAAAATGATTGATTGCATGTAAATGGGCATATGTCTGTAAGCCCTGGATAGGCATATGTACCCTTGGTTTATCAGGTCACCTATGAAAAGTCTAGATGTAGATTTAGGTAGATTGAATATGTGGGGGGAGGGGGCATGTATCTTGAGTTAGCTTTAACTCGGTGGAAGAGTTAATGAATTAAATATGTTTTTAGGTCAAAGTAGGTGGTTTTTGGGTCCACGTGTTTTGGGTATCCCGTGGTATTGTGTACATGGATTGCATGTAATGAAGCCTATAAAAGGCTTGGTGAACCTCATTGTAAATGGGTCTGGAGGTAAGCGGTGAAGGCTTGGTCGACTTGGTCTGATTTGGTCAAGGTTGTTCGAATGCAAAGTTTGAGGTGGAGCAGTGTGTCCAGTTTATAAAGGTGGGTCTGTAGAAACGTTGATGTGTTGGAAGATCAATCAAGTGTTTGAGAATATATGATGAAGGTAAGTTCATATCCATGGAACTTAGAAAGTATTGCAAGGAAGTTGGGATCGAATAGACATGTCCAATAATGCCAAGTTGCGGCGATAGTTGTGGACAGAAGCGGTTGTGCTATTTGGTAACTCGGTCAATATCGGTTGCAAAAGACAAGAATATTCAGGAAGAGGTATGAACAGGTCATCTGGTAATTACTCAAATGTGAGATTATTCGGTTGTGATGCTTAGGGTTTTTTTATCAACTTTCTAAGTAGGACCCAGATCAAACAGGTAGATCTTTGATATGGTGATGATGTTAAGGGGTGTAGACTGTGGGATCTTACTACCCACAGAATCATCATGGACAAAGATGCGGTGTTTGATGAATCTCCTTTTATAAAATCAAACATAGTAAAATATGAAAGGTTCAAAGCATGGATGGTAGCAGAAAGGTATTTGGAAGGTATTGATTTCCATGAAAGTTTCTCACATGTTGTTAAAAACTTGTTTCTATTCATGTTGTGTTAGCACTGGTTATGTTAGTACAACTAGATGTTAAAATTGTTTTACATGGAGTTTTTTGGATAAGGGGATGTATATGGAACAACCAGAACGGTTAGTTCAGAATCGCAACAGAAGATTTGTTTGCAAACTAAAAAATTATTCTATGGCCAGAAGCATGCTAGACAAATGGTACAAGATGTTTGATTCCTTCATAGTGAGCCAAATTTTACAAGAAGTGAGTATAACCATTTTGTTTATGGTAAATTCATTATCTTGGTGTTATATGTTATGCTTGTTGCAAGCACAAACATGGTAGAGGTCAACAAGTTGGCTCAGTTGGTTAGGACGTTTGTTATGAAGGATCCGGAAGCAAAACAATAAATCTTGGGCATGGAAATACACAGAGACAAGAAATATGGTAAGCTTGGTTATCACAACAAAAGTATGTGGTGAAGATACTCGAGCAATTCAGTATGAATAATGTGAAACTGGTAAAATCCCTTTGGCTTTCCATTGTAAGTTCTCTTCGGGTTTATGTCCTAATTGATGATGAAGAAAAGGGTTATATGTCTCAAGTATTATATGCTAGTAGGCAGTTTGATGATTGCAATGGAGAAATGGTCAACATTTCACATGTCGTTGGTGTTGTCAGTATACACATGGCAAAACTAGGTGAAGAGCATGGAAATGGGTGCTTCAAACACAGAAGCAGTATCACCTATAATGGTTGCAGTGATTTGGTCTATGGTTATGATTCATGAGATTTGGACAAGTGCATCAGTTTATTAGACATGTTACTGATGGAAACAAAATAGTCATGTTGGAGTGAATCGTGCAGGCATGTTCACGCAACAGTATTGTCAGAGAAGTTGCGGAGCTGTGATGGTGTTTGGCTTCTCTTGGCTTGCAGAAAAGGAGATGAATTAATTGAGGGCATGCTATATCAAGTAATTGTTGTCAAGGTGGAGATTGTTGGAAACATGCCAACGAATTTCCTCATGTGGTCACATGCACATGCATGCAGCTATATTAATGTGCATGCATGCAATCTATTTATGCATTGTCCGTGTAACTATGTGATCTATTCATGATCAGTTTGTGTAACTAAGTGATAGATGGTATAGATGCGAGCATACCCATAGAGGTGTGGGGGCAATGTGTGAAGAGAGTGAGAGCAAGTTGTGTAGAGAGAAAAGTGTGTGAGGAGAGGATGATTGTATGCCTGGGTTGGCTATTGTAATTATCCCTTGAATAATAAGAATACCGACTATCATTGCCCGTGGTTTTTTTCCCTCGTTGGGTTTCCACATAAATCACTGTGTCAAATTGTGGGATTGTTGTGCTTGATTTAATGTGTGTTTGATGTTTCTTGTTTACGCTTTGTTTTATGCTATGTTTTGCTTCCGCTGCCTAACAAAAAAGACGTTAGAGATGTAAAAGGTAAGTAGAGCAAGTAGGTCAGCAAATTCATCGATAGGTACAGGGGCTATTGAAGCGAAATCAGGGAAAGTATAAGCTTTGCCATGACCAACATTTGACATATCATAAGTTTAGAGTTGGAGACCATGTTTGGTTGCATCTCAACATGAGAGATTGTAGGGAGCATACAAGAAGTAGAACTGACTAAGGTATGGACTTTTCATTAGGGGAAATTTGGGGGTAAGATTGGGCCTTTAAAAAAAATTTAACTAAAAAAAAGTTTAATTTCAATCTATAAGATTTGAGATGATGATGTCACATGGGTAATAAGGCAAAATAAAAAAGAATTTAAGAGATTGAAATGCAAGTGCCACCTTATGGTTAAACCTAGTTGAAATTCACAATTACTTATTTTATAAAAATAACAAAATACTTTAAAAAAACAAATCTTGAAATACTAAAAACTATTTATTATTTTGGTTATTTTTAAATTTATTACTTTGGCCATTTTTAAAATATATAATTCATAATGATTAATAAGTTTTATTGTCATTCTCTTGGTTAAACCTAGTTGAAATTCATAATTACTTATTGTATAAAAATAATAAAATACTTTAAAAAATAAATCTTGAAATACTAAAAACTATTTATTATTTTGGTATTTTTAAATTTATTACTTTGGCCATTTTTAAAATATATAATTCATAATGATTAATAAGTTTTATTGTCATTCTCTTTTTACTTTAGTACGAAAATGAGTGAAGTTATTTATTGCTATTTTATTTTATTTATTTTTCAAATCATTTTAAAATATGAATTTAATGATGTGTAATAAGTTTTGATATTATTTCATTATTATTCTCTTTTATTTAGTGTGAAAAAATTGATTTTTTTTATTTTTTAGTTGAGTTATACATGGTAAAAAAAATTCATAAACTTTTTTTTTTTTAATTCCTTTCTAGAAAAAATGTTATTTTTGTTCATTTTATATAAAACTAAACAAGTAAAATGATCAAAAACATTTTTCTTCTAAGAAAAATGTAATTTCTATTATGAACTGAATAAAAATTACATTTTACCAGTGTCACATAGTGGCACATAAAAGTTGGACCAAAAACGATTTTTGAAAACTCCAAAAAGTGATTAATTCAAAGACATACTCATGATAAAGCTTTTGCTTCTCCCTTTTTTGTCCGTGGAAAAAAACAAGTAGTTTTATTCATTTAGATAAAATAACAATAGTATATGCCTTAGCATTCTTTGGTTGGTTTGCCACGTTTAAGATCAAGATTTCCCCCCCTTCCAAACTGGGTCTATTGGCTTGAAGGTCCTTATTACTTCATTTTATAGTACTGCTGAGTCAAAAAATACATGGTTGTCTTGAGAGAACAGACGCATACTGTGTATACATAGTAATTTCCAAGTTGAGTAGCTTGTCATTCAACTAAAATATAAACTTCCAAAAAACGATCATGGTGTGGTGTTCCGTGAAAGGACTAGTTAGGTAGGGGACCAAGGGTGGTGCAGATACTCCTAGGAGCCAAGTGGGCTTTCTTCCCAAATTTTCCAACAGCCTCAGTTCAGATCCAATCCTACTTTTGAAAGCTTTTCTGGTTCCTAGTTCCAAATCCTGTAGACATGGGAAAAGGAAACATGAGAGAAAAATGAAAGGAGTCTTTTGATATCATCCATAAATGGTTGCCGTGTGTATGTGTGTAGTGTTTGACTCCCATTTATGCATTTAATCACCAACAAAGAGTCCCCAAAAATGTTGATTTGTGAGATTCCTTTGTCCATTGCCACGAAAAGAAGTTTAACTCCCATAAATCACTGAAATTGTCTGTTGTTGTCCCTAAATGTGTTGCAAAGGATATTTTAGAGTGAGCATTCAAATGGAGGATTCCCCTTGAAGCCCTAAAAGAGGGGGAACCTTGAGCAACCCCATCAAAAAATGCCAGGATGAAGAGTGATCAATAGAGGTGGGGCAGTGGGGAGGAGGTTTGGGGTGGGAGGGATTGTGGGAAATATTGTAGAATAACTAAGGAAGATATGGAACAATGAGAAAGGGGGGGGGCTCAATGTCATAAAAAATAACCAAACTATAGCAATGCTTTAGGCTTGCACACATGCAAGCAATTGAAAAGTACCAACAAAAATCAGAGATCAAAATAAAAGATAAAAATAAGTTTGAATATGGATGTCCCAAAATAGACCTAAATTGAAATGAACCACCCTCTAAAACTTCCTCGTGCATAATGTTTCCTTTTAGAACATCTTGACCTTGTTAAAGCATATAATCTCCTGTTGATCGAGTATGCATAGATTAATTAGTTGGGTGATTAGTTGATTTTGTCTTTTTCTATTTATGGAAAGTTGTTAGCGATCGTGTCAAACCTCTAAGGTTGCTAAATCTCTATTGTAGAAAATATGTTTAATAATGAGAGGTGGGCCATGCCCCAATAAGTTTTCCAGAGTTTTTCCTCATATTTGTCTATGCTTGTCAAATTAATATGGTATCAGAGCAGGTTTGTAAGACTTTTCACATAGTGAAGAGCAAATAGATCATTGATCCAGATAGATCGTGGAAGACACAGATCCAGGAGCCAAGATCTGCAGAAAAAGTGGAAGAGCCAAAGCCTAGTTTCAGTGAGTCAAGGGTTTCAAAGGAACAAACCCTAGTCGTTGCGATAAGGAGGTGATTTGTAGTTTTTGTTTTTAATTTGGACAAATTTTCTATTTTATTCAGGGTTAAATAGTGTTCGAAAAAAAAATCGGGTGTTCGACTTAAAAATTGAAGTTGTTTTGTTTGTCCGCAAAGTCTTTTTGTATATTCGGGTGATCAACTTTTTCTATATTAAATGCATAAAGTTAAGGTATGGATGGAAGTTAAATGAGATTTAAAAAAAGGGTGATTGAGGATTAAAAGAAAGGGACAAAAGCAAAAAGTGGAGAAATAATGAAATAACCTTCATGCATTTTCTTTGATTGATTTTTAATGGCTTCAACAAGTAATCTAGGGAAAACTCAAGGACTAGTTCTTGTTGGAAAGAATTATGAGTTATGGTCTGTAAGGATGAAAACCTTTCAGCAAGTTCAAGAATGTTGGGAACCAGTGGAGAATGGCTTCTCAGAGCCTAATCAAGCATCTTTGTTGGCCATAACTAATGGCCAAATAAATCACCATGCAGAATTAAGGAAAAAAGAGAAGAAGGCCAATTGTTGGACCTAGAGTTCAGTGGATGACTCGATTTTTCCCAAGATAACAAGAGCATCTAGTGCAAAGCAAGCCCGGGATATCCTGGAATTAGCATATCAGGGTAATGACAAAGTGAAGACTGTGAAGGTTCAAACTCCAAGGAGAGAGTTTGAAACCTTAAATATGAAGGAGGCAGAGAACATTGATCAGTTCATGACCAGAGTGATGGGAGTTGTGAATCAACTCATGATTCATGGAGAGAAGATTGGAGATCAGAAAATTGTTGAAAAAGTTCTCAGAAGCCTACCTAAGAAATTTGAAATGGTTGGCATTGCCATAGAAGAGTCCAAAGATCTGTCTAAACTGACAGTTAAAGCATTGATGAGTTCTATTTTGTCCCATGAATCAAGAATTAACATGTAAGATGAATCCTTGGAACATGCCTTCAAGACTCAAGCATTTATTGGTAGAGGCTGAGACAAAGGAAACATAGGTAGAGGTCAAAGAGGCAGAGGCAGTGATCAAGCAGAAGGAAGAACACGAGAACAATCAAATCAACCTAAATACTCTCATAATCATAGGGGGGGAGGCAGAAGATGGACAAACAAATCTAAAGTCCAATGTTACTATTGCTGAAAATATGGTCACTACGAAGGTGAATGCAGAAAGAAACAGTTAGATCTGAACAAGGGCAGAGCTAATATCTCCAACACTGAAAGGGACATCTCAGACAATGTTCATTTCATGTCAAATCACTAAAGAATATAACAACAATGATCTTTGGTTGCTAGACAGTGGCTGCAACAATCTCATGAGAGGTAACAAAAAGTTGTTTTCTAGCATTGATAGTTCTATTCAATTTGAAATTACTTTAGGAGATGATTATCATGTCAAGGCCTTGGGCAAAGGTGTTGTGTCAGTATTAACCAAGCAAAATGAGAAGAAAGACATTATTGGTGTCTTCTATGTACCCAATCTTAGAGATAATCTAATAATTAGGACAATTGAGTCAAAATGGTTATGGTGTGAGATTTAAGGACTCCACATGCACTATCTTAGATAAGCCACCTAGTGGAATACTTGTTGCAAAGGTTCAAATGACCAAAAATATAATGTTCCCATTGAATCTGAGCACTGTAAACATGTCACAGTCATATGCACAAAATGTATCAAGCATAAATGAGACTTAGTTGTGGCATCTTAGGTATGGTCACCTACCTTTTAGGAGTCTTAGTCTCTTGCAAAAACAATGAATGGTTAAAGGACTGTTTATATTGAATGAACATACCAACCCTTGTGAAAGTTGCATTCTTGGAAACCATCAAAGAGACAATTTTCCAACAGCCTCCTACAGAGCCAAAGAGCATCTAGAACTAGTTCACACATATCTATGTGGACCCATGCAAACTCAGTGCATTGGTGACAGTTTTTATTTTCTAACGTTCATTGATGATTTTAGTAGGAAAGTTTAGGTATATTTCCTGAAAAACAAATCCGATACATTCACAAAGTTCAAAGAATTTAAATTTGTCCTAGAAAAACAAAGTGGCAAATGTCTCAAAGTACTCATTTTAGATGGAGGAGAGTATGACTCAAAGGAGTTTGCAAGTTTTTGTAGACACCAGGGAATTAAAAGGTAGTTCACCACCAAATATAATAATGGAGTGGATGAAAGAAAGAATAAGACGATCACGAATATGGCAAGGAGCATGATCAAAGTTAAAAATTTGTCTAATGATTTTTCGACTGAGGTTGTTGCTTGCTCAGTCTACATATTGAACAGATCTCCAACAAAAAGTGTGAAAGATAAAGTGCCTCAAGATGCATGGAGTGGCACAAAATCAAGTATCTCTCACTTCAAAATTTTTGGTTGTATAGCCTATGCACATGTCCCAGAAAAGCTAAGAAAGAAACTTGATAGCGGGAGTGAAAAATGCATTTTCATTAGGTACAGTGAATAGTCCAAAGCCTAAGGATTGTATAATCCAGCCACCAATAAATTTGTGGTGAGCATAGATGTAAAATTCTTGGAGGATAAATCTAGGAGTGACCAAGAAAATGAAACAATGGAAAGCCAAAATCCATTACTCCAAATATATGAACGAGTGGAAAGCTTTGGACAACAAGTACCTCCACCAAGACTACCAAGGTTATAGGGGCAACTATAAGAAGAACATATTGAAAATATTTCTTCTAGCAGTGAGTCAGTAGGTTCTATGAGAAATCAAAAAACAAGGAGCTTGAGGGAAATCCATGAGCAGTTGGATGACATGGATCAACAAGCTCACTTTTCCTTATTGTCCTATCAACCTACTTATTTTGAAGAGACAATGAAAGAACATTGGATACAGGCCATGGATGAAGAGATTGAAGCTATTGAAAGGAATTGTACATGGGATCTTGTTGATCTCCCAACATATAAAACTAGCAATAGTGTTAAGTGGGTTTACAAGACAAAACTGAATGAGAAAGGAAAAGTAGAGAAATACAAGGAAAAGGTAGTTGCCAAAGGGTTTGCTCAGCAACCCGATATTGACTATGGTGAGACCTTTGCTCCAGTAGCAAGGTTGGATACAATTAGAGTTGTGATAGCCATTGCAGCCCAGAACAAATGGTCATTTTACCATATGGATGTGAAATCAACCTTTTTGAATGGTAATTTAGAAGAAGAGGTGTATGTAGATCAACCACTAGGATTTGAAGTAAAAGGCCAAGAGTACAAAGTGCACAAGTTGAAGAAATCCTTGTATAACTTGAAGCAAGCTCCAAGAGCGTGGTATAGTCGAATTGACTCTTATTTGTTCAACAATGGGTTCAACAAGAGCAATAATAAGCCCACTCTTTATACAAAATCAGATCAACAAGGTGAAATTCTAATAGTTTGTCTTTATGTTGTTGATATGATATATGTTGGTAATATGATGTTAGATGATTTCAAATCTGCCATGAAAAGAGAGTTTGAAATAATAGATATTGGTCTCATGAAGTATTTTTTGGGAATTGAAGTTAAACAATTTTCTCAAGGCATTTTCATGTGTCGACAAAATTATGCTATTGATGTCTTGAGGTTCAGGATGGACAAATACAAACCAACATAAACACCTATTGAAACATGAAAAAAATTGAGCAAGCATGATGATGGACTAACAATTGATTCAACAATGTATAAGAGGCTTGTAGGCAACCTCATGTACCTTACTGCAACTAGACATGATTGTATGTATGCAGTTAGTTTCATTTACAGATTTATGGAGTCTCTCAAGGACTCTCACTGGAAAGTTGGAAAAGGAATTTTAAGGTATATTGCAAGTACAACTAATTATGGATTGTGGTACACAACTTCTAAAGACAACGTACTTACAAGATACACAGACAATGACTTTTGGTAGCAATGATGATAGGAAAAGCACCTTAGGATATGTTTTTCATTTAGGCACAAATTTGATCTCATGGGCTTCTAAGAAGCAACCCATTGTCTCAATATCTTCTACAAAAGCATAAGATGTAGCAGCTACTACAACATCATGCCATTTAGTATGGCTAAGAAGACTCTTGAAAGATTTTGCACATGTGGAGAATGAGCCAAATTCTATTTTATGTGACAATAGTTCAGCAATTGCATTGTCCAAAAACCATGTATTTCATCGAAAAAGCAAACACATTAACACTTGTTATCACTTCATTTACGAGCTTGTCAACAATGGTGACATTTCTCTTCAATTTTGTGAATCTAAATATCAGTTAGCAGATATCTTCACCAAACCATTGAGAAGAATTGATTTTGAATTTCAGAGACAACACTTGGGCATTGTTAGTGCTGAAGATTGTAACAATTGAGATTAGGGGGGGGTGTTAAAGCATATAATCTCTCTTGTGTACCAAGTATGCATAGATTAGTTAGTTGGGCGATTAGTTGATTTAGTCTTTTCTATTTATGGAAAGTTGTTAGTCAATTGTTAGTTTTGACCGTATCAAACCTCTAGGGTTGCTAAATCTCTATTGTATAAAATCTATTTAATAACGAGAAGGGCGATCCATGCCCCAATAATTTTTCCTGATTTTTTCCTCATATTTGTCTCTACTTATCAGATTAACATACTCTCTTTGGACATCTTGTCCATTTCTTGATTATGCTCTTTATATACATAAGTAAAAGTGATATTTTCAAAGGAATCAACGACTTCAAGTAAAACTCCCCCCAATTCTCTAGGGAAAATATCATGTGGATGTCCCTTTCTCGACGTCCAATTTATCAACAATGGGGAGTCTTTGAAGACTTGCAATCTCTATATGTTTTTATCTTTTGCAAAATTTAGTAAGAACTTTAAAGCTTGGATCTCAACAAAGTTATTTGACCAAGTGCTTAAGCCAACCTTAAATTAGATGAAATGAGATTTTGAAAGATATACAACCATTGCCCCATTGCTAAAATGTGATATTCTTTGCTAGGCACCATCGAAAACACCCCAAGGC
The DNA here is from genome assembly GCA_009831015.1 of Picea engelmannii. Lineage (NCBI taxonomy): Eukaryota > Viridiplantae > Streptophyta > Pinopsida > Pinales > Pinaceae > Picea > Picea engelmannii. The sequence goes on along the minus strand of ML776576.1, from coordinate 260,980 downwards.
ATTGACTTCTCCACTTGTAGATCACCTATTTGTCTTGGTGGTTTTGATTTGGGATAGATATACGACTAGAAGTTAGAGATTCAACTCTGGAATTAATCGGAAAGGAGGTAAAAAAATCCTTCAAAAATAAAAGAATTCCTCACCAACCTAATTCCCCAACGAATGACACATGGTAATGCTTGTAATTCTTTCAACCATTTCCATGCAAACTTCTCAAGCACTCTTTCACAAAGATACCAGTGCATACTATTGAAATAATGTACCTGCAAAGTGTATTCTAATTATTATTTGATATGTTACTCATTGGATCAATCCCCATTGCGGATTGATCATGTCGGCTATTGTAAAGGGCCAAATCCCCTTTTGCGGATTGGTCAAAATGTAATTGTAATAGGCAGAATAAGAAGTCGGCCCCATAATATATTAAAGAGGCCCCAGAATATATTAAAGGTGGTTATAACCACCCAGATTGAGAAGTCGGCCCTTCTAGTGAAGAGACACTTCCACACGTGCCAAACTTGTATAAATAAGGAGGCTAATGCCTCACTTAGACACACACTCACTTGTTCATTTGGGAGACAAGTTTCAGAGCTACAGTTCGAGAAGAGAGAGAGAGACGCATCTTTGGGAGAGGATTTTTTGTACTTGTTTGAGTTATCCCTTGGCATTGTATTGGCTATCTATAATAAGGAAGTTTTGTTRGGTTTTCTACCCCRTGAGGGTTTCCTAGGATAAATGATGTGTCTCATGTGATTGTGTATTTCTCAGTGATCCTATCTTATGTTATTGTTATCTATTAAAATGCAAAGAACTCTAATAATAGCTTAAACATTAATATGGTATCAGAGCTAAGCTGAAGAGAGCATCTTTCACAAGAGAAAGTGAAAAACGTCACTGTTGTCGTACATGCAAATTAGGGATTTTTGTTGGTGAGGTATTTTAGCCCTAAAACCATCTAGAAAATTTTGCCCTCCCCCAAGGATCATTTTGGCACCTTCAACGCACCTTTTCAGTGGCTAGATCTCCCGGAAAGTGAAACCCTAGTTTCACAAAGTACCAGAAGTACCAAAAAACCAAAGAACCAGAAGTACCATAAGTACCAGAGTACCAGAGGTACCAGAAAACCAGAAGCACCAGTCTAGAAATCCGCAGATCAAGTTTGGAGGGGTAAAAGTTGGATTTTCTCAGATCCAAGCACACCAGGCAACTCGCCTTAGCCAAGCGCACCTCCTGGTAAGTTCAAAATTTGATTTTGAACACTTTCGTTTTTTGGACATTTTCCTAGCTTCAGGTAGAAGATGTCTGCAAGCGTTAATCTTGTTGACAAACTAGAAAGTGTGGAAAACTTCCATGCTTGGAAGTATAGGATTGGTCTCCTTCTTGAAGAGAATGACCTAGCAAGATTCGTCAAATAAGAAGTCTCGGAGCCCGGCGATGTTGCAGGGAAAGCAAAGCACCAAAATGACACAATCAGGGCCAAAAGAATCATTGCAGATTCAATCAAAGATCACCTGATTCCCTATGTGTCATCAAAGAAGACTCTGAAAGAAATGTTTGATGTCCTAAACAGACTATATGAAGGAAAGAACATAAACTGAAAGATGAATCTTTGAACTCAGCTCAAGAATACAAGAATGCAGAAAGGAGAATCAATCCAAGAATACTTCTCCAGAATATCCCAATTCAAAGAACAACTATAAGCAATTGGAGATACTATAGATGAAGACAAACTTATAATGACATCCCTAAATGGTCTCACAAGACCTTGTGATGCATTCATCCAAACGATTTGTGCCAGAACGGAGAAACTAAAGTTTGACGGTCTATGGGAAGAATGCATCCAAGAAGAAACAAGAGTAGCTAACCGAGAGGATTTACTAGCAAGAGATGAAGATCAAGCCCTAGCTACTCACACTAAAGGAGGAAGAAAGAAGTCTTACTTCTAGAAAGAGAATTACAAAGAGTCTCAACCCCAAAACAAATTTGGTCATAAAGAATCTCATCCAAGGAGATTCCAGAAGAAAGGACAACGAAAGAAAAGAGATTACTCATCTGTACAATGCTACCATTGTGACAAGATGGGACACATTGCGAAATTTTTTCCAACTAGACAAGAAGAATACAAGAGGAAATAAAAGAGGCACCATGCCCATGCAGTTGAAGATGAAGAGCCACCCGCAAAGATGTTAAGAGAACAAATTAAAGATCGTGTCTTAATCTCGGCCCTCTCAGGATCGGTAACACCTGGAGAGGACACTTGGATCATTGATAGTGGTTCCTCTAAGCATATGACAGGACAAAGAGATATTCTCTCTTACATTTCAGAAAAGAAGTTTTCTCAAAAAGTGACACTTGGAGATGATTACCAATATCCCATCAAGGGAGTGGGAGAATCAAACTACAAACTTAATTCAAGGAATTCAATGAAGATGAAGGACGTACTCTATGTACCAGGTTTGACAAAGAACCTACTCTCCATATCAACTTTAGAGAAGAAAGGATTCAGAGTTGCATTCATAGATGGAGAAGTTCTTATGTGGGCTAAAGGAGAAACCATGAAAGAAGCAATCATCATTGGAAAAGAAGAAGGTGGCTTGTATAAGCTAAAGGGTCACTCAGAAGATGCCATGACCCACACCATTGAGAATCCATGTAAACTTTGGCATAGAATATTAGCTCACATCAAATACAATGCGCTACCATACATATGCAAAGTTGTCACAGGTCTACTAGAACTCAAGGTTGACCATGAAAGCGTGTGCAATGGATGTGCACAAGGGAAGAACATCAAGAACCCTTTTCCGAAGAGAGACAACAAAGTAGAAGGAGTCCTAGAACTCATTCATTCAGATGTGTGTGGCCCAATGCCATCGTCCTCCATTAGTGGGTATGTATAATATGTATCATTTATTGATGATTATTCTCGTAAGACCTGGTTGTATTTCTTGAAATCTAAAGATGAAGTGTTCAACAAATTCAAGGAATTCAAAGCCTTGGTAGAAAATATTTCTGAAAGAAAGATCAAGATACTTAGGACAGATAATGGAGGAGAATACACCTCAAAAGAGTTTGTGAATTTCTGCAAAGTTGTTGGGATCAAGAGGGAACTCACTACTCCCTATAATCCTCAACAAAACTGTGTAGCTGAAAGGAAGAACATAACGATAATGGAAGCCGTGAAGACCATGATCCACGATCAAGATCTTCCTATGTGCTTATGGGCAGAAGCAGCAATGACAGTCGTATATGTGTGAAACCGATTGTCCCATAGTGCACTTGGGTTCAAGACCCCGAAAGTGATGTTCATCGGAAAGAAGCCAGAGGTAAGCCATCTCAAAATATTTGGTTGCCCAGTATTTATACATATACCGAAAGAGAAAAAAAACAAGCTGGAACCCTCAGGAAAGAGGGGAATATTTGTGGGATACTGCGAGGTCTCCAAGGCCTTCAGGATCTATATACTAGGTCATCGTCACATTGAGATCAATAGGGATGTGACCTTTGATGAAGATGCAACGCTCAAGAAATCGAGAATATGTCAGCTTGAAGAAGTATATGAAGAGGAACCTGTAATCCCCAGAATTGCAGATTCAGTGAGGGAGGTTCCCAGAGCTGTTGAACCAGTGAGGGAAGTCGTAACTTCCCATGATGAGGAAATTCTAGAAGATCATGACGTAGTAGAGTTTCAATAACCTCCTCATATGACGATCTACCATAAGAGAAAGTCAGCTTGGGCTAGAGAGCTTATTCAAGATGGAGAGAAATATGGTGTTCCCGAAGGAACCAAGAGACATGTGAAGAGACCTAAGCCATTCTCCAATTATATGGATTTGATGTGTGATCTCCTAGAGAAGGAGCCTACTTGATCTGAAGAATCCATTCAGAAGAAAGAATGGGCAGATGCCATGACAGAAGAATACCAATCCATAATAAAGAACGATGTATGGGAAATAGTTCCCAGACCGAAGAGTAAGGATGTGGTATCCTCCAAATGGATTTTCAAAATAAAACATGCTGATGATGGAAGTAATGAGAAATATAAATCAAGATTTGTAGCTCATGGATTTTCTCAAAAAGAAGGCATTGATTATGAAGAGACATTCGCTCATGTAGCCAAATACACTTCGATTAGAACCATCATAGCCCTTGCAACTAAGATGAAGTGGAAGTTACACCAGATGGATGTAAAGACAACTTTCCTAAATGGTGTCATCGAAGAAGAAGTGTATGTAGAGAAACCTCAAGGATTTGAAGTTGAAGATAGGAATCTCATGTCTGGAAGTTGAAGAAGGCTCTATACAAATTGAAGCAAGCTCCTAGAGCTTGGTATGGTCAGATAGACAATTTCCTGACGAGCTTGGGATTTACCAAGAGTAAAATAGATTCTAACCTCTACTTCAAGGTCATGAATGATGAACCAGTGATATTATTGCTATATGTGGATGACTTATTCTTAACTGGAGAAGAAAATCTCATCACCGAATGTAAGAAGAGGCTTGCTTCAAAATTTGAGATGAAATACCTTGGCCTAATGCATTATTTCTTAGGTCTTGAGGTATGGAAGAGTCCAGAGAGGATCTTCCTTAACCAAGGGAAGTATGCAGTCAAAATCCTAAGGAGATTCGACATGTTAGAGTGAAAGTCCATGAATACACCCATGGAAACGAAGTTGAAGTTGTTGGTCGATACTTCGTCAGAATTGATTGATGCTACGCTGTATAGACAGATTATTGGATCGTTGATGTACCTGACGAACACCAGACCAAATATTTGTTTTGTCGTGAACACCTTGAGTCAGTTTCTGGTAGAACCCGAACATGTTCACCTTGTGGCTGCAAAACATGTGATGAGGTACCTTAAGGGTACATTAGATTGTGGTCTCGGTTATGATGGAGATCATGATTTCACATTGAGTGGGTACACTGATTCAGATTGGGATGGAAGTGTTTTTGATAGGAAGAGAACTTCAGGATGTTGTTTCAGTTTGGGATCAGCCATGATCTCATGGCAGAGTAGGAAGCAATCCAACATTGCTCTCAGCACAGCGGAAGCAAAATACATTGTTGTGTGTTCTGCTAGTTGCGAAGCTATATGACTTCATAAGTTGTTGACCGACCTATTTGACCTAGAGATGGAAGCAACCACGATCCTATGTGACAAACAAAGTTGCATAAAGATGACAGAGAATCTTGTATTCCATGATAGGTCGAAGCACATAGAGATTCGATATCATTACATCCGTGACATGGTGTAGAGGGGAGCCATAAAGCTCCAGTGCATTAGCACGAATGAACAGGTTGTTGATGTTTTGACCAAACCTCTATCTCGTGTAAAGTTTGAGCACTTTCGAGATAAGCTTGGTATAGTCTGAAAGGACCTTCCTCGAAAGGGGGAGTAGTTGTTGTGACGGGACTAGTATTGTGCTTCCAGCTTGAGATTTGTGACGTAAATCCAGTCTAGTATCTTGCTTCCAGCTTGAGTGTTGTGACGTAAAGCAAGACATTGAGATGAGACTAGTACTGTGCTTCCAGCTTGAGAGTTGTGACGTAAATCCAGTCTAGTATCTTGCTTCCATCTTGAGTGTTGTGACGTAAATCCAGTCTAGTATCTTGCTTCCAGCTTGAGTGTTGTGACGTAAAGCAAGACGTTGAAATGAGACTAGTAATATGCTTCCAGCTTGAGAGTTGTGACGTAAAGCCAGTCTAGCATCTTGCTTCCAGCTTGAGTGTTGTGACGTAAAGCAAGATGTTAAGATGAGACTAGTATTGTGCTTCCAGCTTGAGAGTTGTGACATAAATCCAGTCTAGTATCTTACTTCCAGCTTGATTGTTGTGACGTAAAGCAAGACGATGAGATGAAACTAACACTGTGCTTCCAGCCTGATAGTTGTGACGTAAAGTCAGTCTAGTATCTTGATTCTAGCTTGATTGTTGTGACGTAAAGAAAAGACGAGTATCTTGCTTCCATCTTGATTGTTGTGACGTAAATCAAGACGAGTACTATGCTTCCAGCTTGACAACTGTGACGTAAAGACAGTTCAGTATTATGATGATGAGCCAGCCTCGTGTTGTGATAATGATGTATTAGTTGTATACTAATTCATATCAATGCAGATGATGATTTCATTCCTTTGAGAATGACGGTGTTGTCGATGAAGAAAACTTCCGACGATTTATAGATACACCAGTCAGTGTTCCAAGATGACATTGAGAGTGTTGTCCTCTTGATGTTGTTGATTATGCAGTCCTCTCTCTCGCCTGATGTTGTTGAAGAATACCCTTCTTGTTAAGGGGGAGTGTTGAAATAATGTAACTGCAAAGTGTATTCTAATTATTATTTGATATATTATTCATTGGATCAATCCCCATTGCAGATTGATCATGTCGGCTATTGTAAAGGACCAAATCCCCTTTTGCGGATTGGTCAAAATGTAATTGTAATAGGAAGAATAAGAAGTCAACCCCAGAATATATTAAAGAGGCCCAAGAATATATTAAAGGTGGTTATAACCACCCAGATTGAGAAGTCGGCCCTCTCAGTGAAGAGACACTTCCACACGTGCCGGACTTGTATAAATAAGGAGGCTAGCGCCTCACTTAGACACACACACTTGTTCATTTGAGAGACAAGTTTCGGAGTTGCAGTTGGAGAAGAGAGAGAGAGAGAGAGAGAGAGAGAGAGAGAGAGAGAGGTGCATCTTTGGGAGAGGACTTTATGTACTTGTTTGAGTTATCCCTTGGCATTGTATTGGCTATCTATAATAAGGAAGTTTTGTTGAGTTTTCTGCCCCATGAGGGTTTCCCAGGATAAATTATGTGTCTCTTGTGATTGTGTATTTCTCAGTGATCTTACCTTATGCTATTGTTATCTATTGAAATGCAAAGAACTCTAATAATAGCTTAAACATTAACACATACATTTAGAATACTTGTTATAGTGAATTCTTATTGAGCAAAAATCACATAATTAAGAGATGAATTATATTTTCTTATGTTGAACCACACAATGAGAAAAGACGAGGCCCTTGTCTCCTTTTGTAAGTTCACCCAAGTGAACACAATATTCTTCAAGTAAGTGAATTGCATGTAGAGAGAATTATAGGGCCTTATTAGTTTAATTGGTTGAAATGTACCACATTGTTATATTGTAGGTTTGAGCCCTACTAGGCCTATTCCTTTCTTTCCCCTATAGTAGAAGTCCCCACATCCAAACAAAAAGAGGAAAGGGGATAACTAGGCTTACTTGTTATGCCTCTGCCTGCTAGCATGTGTGAATTTGTGTAGGTTGTTAGGGAGCATAGCAAAGGGAAGGGAGGTAAGGTTACCCTTACCCGAGCTATGCTCAGGTAGGTAAGGTCGATAAGTTACAACCATAGGAAAATTCTTGTTTTCTTCAATTATTTTAATTTCCGTATGGTCTTCCACATGTATTTATTTGTATTTATTTATAGTTTGTTTACAATGATTAAAATTTTAAATGGATACATTTGTAACATTTTTTTTTAATAAATTGGTTATTTTGAACATGAAGTTTAGTAAAATCATTTTTCACATTATTTAGTCATTTAAATGGATAAATTTGTAACATTTTTTTTGTTAATAAATTGGTTATTTTGAACATGAAGTTTAATAAAATAAATGATCACATTATTTAGTCATCCTTCTCTTAGTTAATGTGAAAATAAGTGAAGTTCACATTAAATAATTGATCTTCAATTATTTTATTTCGTCATCATTTTGACTGATTCTAAGATTTGATCTTGATCATTGATCAACTCTTGATTAAATGACTCATTGTCTTGAATACAATTTTCTTCTTCTGTAATTTCTTCTAGTACAACAGCACTTGGATTTGGGACTCTGGGCGCTCTTAGTGTATCTTCTTAATTCCTTTGATTTCTATCATTTCTACCTCTTTGATTTTGTGGTGGAGCTCTCATATCTTGATGTGGTGGAATATGATTCTCATTTCTCTTGAGTCGGGTTATCTCATTGTACATTTGTTGAATAGTCCTGCTCATTTGAGCAATCTCTATTTTTTTTTCATGTGTCTTGAACAACTTCAGGAACATTTCTCATATTAGGGGGGTGGCCTTGAAAAATCCATCCCCCAACTCCTCATCCCTTAGTACTTCTTGAGCTAGATGGTCCATGGGATGATAATGCTAGACTTGTCATCTATCTTTGTACTTTTCCAAGAATAATCTCATGATCAACATTAGTCTCAAGCACGTATTCTACCATTTTTGTTGCCTTTTGAATTGCTCCATTCCATGTATTTATTTGTGCAACTCTTATTGCATAGTTCACATTTGATGGCATCACATTTTTGTAACATCCAAATATAACATGGGCATTTTGACGTTGTTTGTCAAGGATTTGTTTTAATGTCTTGAAAAATATTAAATTAAAATCTCTGATTTTTTCACCATTTTGAAGATGAATTTGAGTGAACTCGGTGAGCAAAGTATGATATGCAATTGGCTATGAATATTTGGTCGTGAACATATCTTCTATATCATTAAACAAGCCAATTGACTGAGTTGTAAGAGAAAGATACCAGTCATAGGCTACACCAATCAAAGTTTGAAGAAAAACTATGACCATTACATCAACATGTTCTATCAATTGAATGTCATAGATACTAAGAAACTAATCCATATGCTTTTTGGGATCCCTAATTCCATCACCTGTAAAAATATAAAAACTCCTTGAGGAAGCATAGGCAACTGATGTTGCTCTCCCTGTAGATTGAGTGGACTAGATCTGGCTCTCGTTCTTGGATTTATTTGTCTATGATTTCTTTCTCTTTCATCGTTAGGAATTTCATTTATTTGTTCTTCTCGATCACCCATAATTGTTATGTTCACAACTTCAGATGTTGAATCTTGTGTTTCTTGATGAATCTCAAGTTTCTTGCTTTTACTTTTTGTTAGTGGACCTTTGTATGATTCTAGCTTTTAAGAATTTAATGTTATCTTATTTGCCTCAATGCTATAGCTATTTCTTCTTCTCGAGCAAGAGCTTCACAGTTTTTTTTGAGTTCTTCATGAGTCCTTGTTGTTTGTTAGACACATAATCCTTGGGATTGCATTATTGTAACTGTAATGTAAATATGAAGAGTTGTAGGTGATAGGAATGGTCACCCGTTGGGGAAGACCAAGAGTCATTTCCTCATGTATATTTACACCTTGTTGAGGAAAAGGTATGGATTACCTTACTCAATCATTTCCAGATATTGTCTGGCTAGGACAAGATAGTTGGGAATGTCACCCGGGGTTCATACCCTCAAAAATATTCACTCAATCTGCAAGTATTAATTACAAAGACTGAGGTTGATTTATAATTTAAACATGTTGCAATATAAAATAAAAATTATAAAATCTACTGGAATATACACAGATTTTACGATAAAGTAAACATGGATATCAAAAGCAAAAAATTAACCAAATCACTAAAACACATGTATGAGACAGAATATCAATCTTATTTTATTTCATTCTGAGATACCAAAAGTGTTTTTCTCTTTACAAAACCCCTGTGAGGGTATGGACCAAAGTCTAATTTAGAGATCTCCAATAAACACCATACAAAAAGACTCTGATAGTAAAGTAAAACTGAAATTAATAATTTGGATCAACTTGCCACAAACTACTGCCATTTTGACTCTGTAAGATATCCTTTATCAGCCATGAAAATTAATTCACAAGAAAACAAGAATACACAGACTATCAAGGATGAATCAACACCTCTAAAGCAAGTGTCTGGAAAGTGTGGTTCAGTCTTGAACCTTGTTGTAAAGTTGTAATAGATAACCAAGAATGCAATTGTATAATATGTATAAAATATAAATGATTGATAAAATATATGATAAAAATGATGATTTACAATTGAGAAGGAGGGCTTGCTTATATACCCACACAGGGGTGCCCTTTCACCACTAGACGTGTCTTTTGGAAAACATGTCCTTTCATTATTGCTAATTACTATTACTAGCTATTTACTAATTAATTATTATGTTTATGAACATTTATTTATATGTATGTATGTTCATAACATTGCCTTCCTCTTTAAGAATGCTTTGTCCTCAAAGCATTGGTAACGACGAGTGTAATTGACGAA
>ML776576.1:183809-246442 GCA_009831015.1 Picea engelmannii | reverse complement strand
GGGTTTATAAGATTTCGGAAGGCTACGAAAGCTGTCACAGGAATAGGTTTGGGGCAAGGGAAGGGCGGCGGGAGGGAATGGGGACGGGAATGGTTACAGGGGTGAGGGACGGGAATGGGGAGATAGGGGAAGGGAGGGCGGGAGGGAATGGGACGGGAATGGTTACAGAGGTGAGGGAACAGAAATGGGGAGATAGGGGAAGGGAGGGGCGCGAGGGAGTAGAAAAAAGGAACGGGGGTAGGGGGTTTACGGGGAGGAATTGGGGAAGGGACGGGGTTTGAAAAAAAAGGTTATGGGAATTTTTTATTTTTTATTTATTTATTTATTTATTTATTATTTAGGTCAACACTGGACATGAATTTGGTTGGGATGAAGTTACGGGAAATGGAAAAAAGAAATGGAGTGTGAGGGATATGGCGGAAGGCTAGGTTCTTTTATGATATGCGTTGTGAGGTTTTTTTGGGGGGGGAGGACCGATCTGCTCTGATACCAATGTAATAGATAACCAGGAATGCAATTGTATAATATGTATAAAATATAAATGATTGATAAAATATATGATAAAAATGATGATTTACAATTGAGGAGGGCTTGCTTATATACCCACACAGGGGTGCCCTTTCACCACTAGACATTTCTTTTGGAAAACATGTCCTTTCATTATTACTAATTACTATTACTAGCTATTTACTAATTAATTATTATGTGTATGAACATTTATTTATATGTATTTATGTTCATAACAAAAGTGTGGTTTAGTCTTGAACCTTGTTGTCTACAATAAGACCCTGTTGTCAACAAGAGAATTAGGATTTCGAATAAACTCATAAATGAATGAAAACTGAACTATCTTATGTAACTAAAGAGCAAACCTTAGTCTTGTTTTCTCATTCTATTCTCCTCTTGTATCTTCTTCTCATTGAGTTTTTATTCTTTCCCAATAAGTTGAATTAGTTCAACTACTTTCTTTAGTTAAGTTGATTTAACTTAACTAATTAGTTTAGGAAAAATAAATAATAATAATATAGTTAAGGGCCTTCATTAATAATAACTAGGTAGGTGGGACCCCTTGTGACTCCCGTCATTTCTTCCTTTTAAATCATGAAATATAACACACAAAAGATAATCATTTTGACCATATGCCACACTTGTAACTCCCTTGAATGTCTTTTAAACTGGATATTTAAATATCAACAATAATTTATATCATATCCAAAAAGAATATATATCCACATTATCCACAAAATATCAAAAATAGGGCTTGTTGTCCAAAATATGTTGAAAACCGTTAAACACTGTCCTCCTCAATTGAATCACATAAAACATAATTTAAAAACCATATTTTCCACTTTGTGAGACAATTTTTTTTGTTTTCACTGTTGTTTCCCTTAGACTTTTTTGAAGTAACATGTGGTTGATTGGACCCTTGGGGTTGTATCTCGCTAATCACATGAGAGCAGTCATCCTTTAAATGAAGGAGGGAAGGCACAGATTTAGAGGAATCAGTGGAGGAAGAAGCAGGGGAGGTAACTATTTTTCCTTTGTCTTGCATTAGTAAGGCAGGCTCAACCACAACTTTTACTCAATAAATCTTTGCGAACAATTACACACAACAAAGACACCGCGACCATTTTTAATGCCAACAGTTTCAGAGGAACCAACACAGGAAACCAAGGATGCAAGCATAAATACACAAGTCCAAAAAAACATCATGACAGCTTGAGAATTACACAGACCATGAGCAACCAAAGCCAACATTTTGATTTAAGGGAAGATTAAATTTCATGGATGGAAAAGTAAGAAAACCCCATACCTGTAAAAGATTGTGTAAGGAGAAAAACCAAGGTTGTATACTTCCTCCACGACCAGGCAAGGCGGAGCAGCAACAACTAACGGAGCTAAAATGCAAGAATGAATAGGTTGGTGGGCTCGAGGCAAGTTTGAGTAACGTGCATTTATTGCATGTCGCTTCTTTTTTCAGATCTTCATTCATGGCTTATTACAAGCCAAGCCCACTAGCCAACGCACCATACCATTAACATTCAAAACCATTAATACAACCAAATATTCCAAACTTGCCATGTTACAATTTGCAAAGTGCGCAATATTACAAAGTGCTCCACCCCTTGCCACTATCAATTTTTCTCATATGACAACTTGCTAGGAACACAACCAAATTGCAACTCAACCAATGCACATAACAATAGTAGCAAGGGTCGAGGTATTCACCCAATCTTTGCTATGGACAATATACATTATCAAAATTAAAATTGGAGTGTATTTATTTTATCCAAAAGGTAGCATAATCATATTTCATGAGAGATAATCAAGATCATATTGTTCCTTGTTTTAATCACCTTGCCCACAACATATTATCATAATCATTTTAACCATGATTTGAAGTAAATGAGTTGTAGAAATTGCATCACAACCAATACATAGGCAAACAAAATATAAGTGTTGCTTCTTCATCATAGTGCCATAAGTTAAACAAGGGGTCCCACCTACTAGTATATTATTAATATAGTTAAATAATAAAGCTTGGAAATCATTTGCGAGCATAGTATCCAACGTTGCTCTTTCAAGCATCAACACACCTATTATACTAATGCAAAGTACATTAGTGTGGAGTTACTTTTCTACCTACTCCTGGCCTAATAGTGGTATCAGAGCCAATGTTAATTCCATGAGTGTTTCCTCTCGTATGGAAAAAACCGCCCTATGCCCATCTCTGTCTTCACAGTATAATTCTGTAGGGATTCTCTCTGTCATATTCTTTGTTTCCCTGGTGTTAGGTTTCTACAACCTAAATTTGTCAACCTGCCTACCACCCACGACCAGAACCGTCGACGTATCACCACACGCCAGTCGACATCTCTTTGCTATCGTTCAGTGTCATTTTTGCTAAACCCAAAACCCTAAAACTAGTTGTTGCGCAAACCCTAATCTCTGGAACTCTCCTTTCACCCCTCATACACTGCTCTCGACTGCATGGTATTACAATATAGCTAATCCAAAAGATTACTATCATAGTGATAATCATTGTATTCTTCTCTAGTTCAAACAAATTAAGGAGGGCAATTCCCAGTCCAACATTTGGTTTGCTTCCCCATCGTTGCCCTCTTTTTACACATATGTCACCATCAATCTCGTATACCTATGATTGGTGCTCGATTACTTCTCCATAAACCTTAATACGAGTTATATCCATACCAGGGCAACGCTCTCATGCTCACATCTCGCACCATCGCTCGCACAGTTCGTTGTTTTATCGTTATTTAAGTGCTGGTATCTACACTCTAGAAGGTTGTTGTGTTAATGTTCATTCATACGGATCACATTTTTCCAGATATTGCGACACTTAAAATTGATAGCGTACAATCCCACTATTGTTCCTTTTTTTAATTACACCAAGGAGAAACAACAGAATGAGCGCATCCAAACTCTGTACATACGATGGTGAGGTGGAGAGAGTTGCATAATAACTTGGACTAGATGATGGTTCGAACATCAGACTTACATCACACAAATGCTATTAAGTACCTTGGTGTTTCTTTATCTATCATGGTATACATATAATGAATTTATGTACCATTTCTTCGTTTGTATGTACGCATTAACCAATGTGGAGGCATGCCACATAATTTATTCGAAACGAAAATGCGAGAACTTTAGTGTCAACGTTGTTAGAGCATATTTGAAATTGATAGCATTTGTATTATATATGTATATCTATGAGAGTTTGCCTTAGTCGTTTGATTAAAAAACAAAGCGAAAATTTGTTGGACAAATTCTTCACTGCAGATCTAATTTGAGAGTAACACTATCATTCGGCCTCTTCCATTGGATGTTGGTATATCTCATCTTCTCTTGAATTCACATGCTCATGGTTTCAATTAGTATGTTGGTCATTTTATTTGGTATGTTGGTATAGCTCGTTGAAATTCTATTATATTCATGGTTTTGAAACTGGTGGTGGAAACCCCTAAGTGAAGTCACTTAGGAGAAACCCTAATTGAAGCATGTATAAAGACCTAACTCAATTTTTTTTTTTTTTATCAAGTAAGAAATGAAAGGACGTGAAAAGAAGAATATTAGAGGCAAGGGGGTTGGCATAATCCCTGTGAAAAAATCAACCTTCATTGCACCTGTTGTGGAATGAATGGGTCACATGAAGCCATTGATTATAGAGTTCCATGGGAGAAGATCAAGAAAGACAGAGACATAACCTCAGACCTGGTGAAAGGTAAATCACTTGTTCATTACATAGTTTCCCATTGCAATATAGGAGTAACTGAATATTTATTTAATTATTCACTTACTTCTTGGGGAGATGCATGGCTTCTTGAAACAAGCGCAACCTCTCACATGACATTTCAAAGAGATTTCTTCAAAGACTTCGCCGACAATGTGGACGGTGTTGTGTACTTTGTATATAAATCATGTCTCAAGCCTTCTAGAATAGGCACCATTATGCTTAAGTTGCCTAGACTCTTGGATTTTCTTCTGCACAATGTACTCTATCTTTCAAAGTTGCAAAGAAACTTGTTGTCCCCTGTGCACATGAGACAACAAGGCCACTTTGTTCATATGATTGGTGGAAAAGTTGAGATAAGAAAGGATTCTAACAACATGGTTGTCATGACCGGAATGGAAGACGGAATATTGTTGAAGCTAAATGGGACATCTTCCCATACATAAATTGTTGCATGTCTCTTTCATCATGACTCAGGTATAATGTCATCTAGTATTGTGTGTCATTCTTGATTTGGCCATATTAATTATGACAGTCTTTGTTTGTTGAGAAAGAATGGTGCTTCTGGTCTGCATACAATTTCTAGAAAACTGAAACAATGTGATGTTTGTATCCTTGGAAAGCATAGCAAACAACCTTTCCATGATTCTAATTCCAAAGCATGTAGAAGAATTGAATGGATTCATTATGATTTATGCATCCCTATGCATGTTCCTTTTGCAAATGGAAACAAAAATATCATGACTTTTATTGATGATTACACCAGGATGTGTTGGGTGTACTTGTTGAAAGACAAATCACAAGCTTTTGAAACATTTAAAAAAATTCATGTATGGATTCAAAATGAAGCTCAGTCTCATATTGGCTCTCTTCACACTGATAATGGAAGAGAATATACTTATAATGAATTTGAAAGCTACATTCACCAACATGGGATCAAACATCAAACCACAGTTCCATACAATCCCCGACATAATGGTGTGGTTGAACGAATGAACATGAGACTCCTAAATATGGTTCATTCCATGATGTTTTTCAAGAATGTTGAATTGATGTTTTGGGTTGATGTGGTTCTATGTGCAATTTATGTCAAAAATAGGTGTTTGTGTCATGTTACCAAAAACAAGAGTCCACATGAAATGCGATATGGCCACATTCCTTTAGTGAGGCATCTTAGGGTCTTTGGTTTCACCTGCTATGCCTTGATTCTTAAGGATAAAAGAAGCAAGCTTGATGCAAGGAGTCAGAAGTGCATCTTCTTGGGGTACTCAAATACCAACAAGGGGTATCGTCTTTACGATGAGACAAACAAGAAGCTCTTATTTGCCAAAGATGTGATCTTTCTTGAATCCACCAAGAAAGACGAAACTGTTGAGAGGCAACTTGATCATCTGAACAAATTTACTCATGTAAAGACATATCATGAATTTGATTATGAGATTCTACATATTGAAGGGGGTATCCCTATCTTGGGTCAATATCTGGAATCTCCTTTTGTAGCACCATCTCCCTCACATGAAGAAGTTCATGCCACTTCATCAAGACCCGAAGTTCAGTTGGATGATGTGATAGAGAGGATTGAAAATCTTAGGCTTGATGAGAACTCAACACCATCTCAATTAGTCGAGCAACTTGGACCATCTCAGAAAGGTCCACCAAAATGGCTCACAAAAAAACTTGAAAGTGTTCATCCTAATGAGGTCGTGAAGACAGGAACCAGATTGTCCTCAAAACAAGATGGAGGTAATGTAGACAATTCAAAATCAAGCGATGTAGATGACATGGATGTTTCATATGATTGTGAGTTGAATTTATCTACTAACCTTGAACTGAATTCCTTTAAAGAAGCTACTTCTCATGATGAATGGAAAGAAGCCATGCAGAAGGAATATGATGCTCTCATCAAGAATGGGACGTGGAAGTTGATGGACGCTCCATATGGAACCAAACTGATCCGGAATTTATGAGCAGAACAAAATGAATACAGATTATTAACAGGTGCTAAACATAAAATAACAGAGATACAATAAAACTGGTTTTTTATTCAGTAATGAAATAAGCTGAAACTGTAAAATGCAGTGGAAACAAGCTTGTTGGAATGGTGGCGGCTTATCTCTAAGAAGAGATGTGACGGTTGCACGCCTTCGCAAGAAGAATATTACAATGAGGCTCTGAAGGCCTTTTTACAATAAACAAGAATTCCAAAAACCCTAGACATCCAAAAACCTAACCCTACGACATGAAGCGCCAAAAGTCACGTGAGCCCCATTTGGGTAAGTTAGTACATCAACTTCCCGACGTCATAACTTTTGCATACGATCTTCGTTTTAGGTGTGTGATAACCCGTTGGAAAGGTATCGTCGAGGAGATTCATTTTGAGGGATCACTCATGCTTTTAACTATTTTTGAAAAGTTCGATCCCGAAAAACCTTCATTTAGGCCCTCAAAATGGCCCTGGAAATTAAAACTGCTAAAAATAGTAAATTGCCAAAATTGTCAGAAAACTGTTTTGAGACAGTTGAAAAGGTGGGTGGCTATCGATATCCATATGGATCAATCCTCCCTCCTTAGGAAGAAATGGTCTCCATTTCGTTAAGGTCCCCCATCAGATGAGGAAATTTCAGTTGAATTTGGCCCCGGGTGAGCCACTTGCCTTGATGCAGGAGTTACCCTGCTTTGACGACTTGATAAATCTGGATCCTTTGTTGTCGAGTGCCCTTGATCTATGTGTCCACAATATGATCATTGGATGCATGTTGTATGCAGTCAGGGTTGAGCTATGTTGGTGTGAGTTGTTCTGCTACTTCTGAGGTGTCCAATAATGGTGGGAAATAAGGGTGAAGGAGATCCATGTTGAACACTGGGTGCAGGCCAAGGAAAGGAGGAATGTTGAGCTCAAAAGCATTATCCCCCACAACCTTGGTGATAGTATACTACCCATAACGGAGTGGGCGAAGCTTCCGATGGGGTCCTGTAAGGCGTTCTTTATGCAAGTGCAACCAAACTTTGTCGCCCACCTGAAACTTATGTGGCACTCGATGTTGATCATGGTGTTATTTGTACTTGTATTTGGACTTATGTAGCATATCTTGAACCTGTTGGTGGATGTCTTGTATCCGCTCAATGAACCGTGTGGCTTTGTCAGCTTCAGTTAGAGCAGGAGATGATTCGGTCGAGATGACTACAAGGGGAAGTGCAACATCTATGGGACCCAATGGTTGGAATACCAACCCACCTGAAAGGGGCTATGGCCGGTTGAGCTATGCAGGGCTCGGTTGTAGCTATGCTAGACATAGGGAAGGCTCTCATCCCATGTGCAATGGTGCTTTGAATTATACATGCGAAGGATATGCACAATCATTCGATTTACAACCTCGGTTTGGCCATCTATTTGGGGATGGAAGGCCGTGGATTTGGTGAGCTTGGTGTCCAGCAGTGACCAGAGGCTCGACCATAATGTGTTGAGAAATTGACTATCCCGATTTGAGACAATGGTTTTGGGGATTAAAAAATGTACCAAGACTCATTCAAAGAAGACCTTGGCAGTGGCCTCTGTTGTAATACTCTTCTTGCAGGCAACCAGAATCGCCATCTTAGAAAAGCGATCAACAACCACAAAAACACAGCCATTTCCATGCTTGGTGGACGGGAGGCCTGACATGTAGTCCATTGAGATGGATTCCCATGGCTTGTCACGAGTAGGAAGAGGGGTGTACAGGCCCTATTTCTTAGTGGTCGTTTTGGAAATAACACAGGCAGTGCAAGACTTGCTATACTTGTTGACCTCTTGTCGAAGTTTCAACCAGTAGAAATGTTTCTGTAGCATCACCGTTATCTTTTCGACGTCGAAGTGTCTTGCGACTCGACTGTAGTGGGCTTCCCAGATTAGCTTCGCTCGCTCACTTGATGGAACACAAATATGGCCCAGACGACACAACAACCCATCTTGAAGATGGAAATTATCGACAACTGCGTTTGCACCCAACATTTGGTAGGTGGTGGCGAAATCAGGTTCTGTCTCGTTGATTTGGGGCCATCCAGATGTCTCATGGATGCAAGAGACTAGCACCATGGTGAGTTTCGTGACTGGCGGTATGTTGAGGCAATCAGCGACGTGATTGGTGCTTCCTGTTTTATACTTGATGTTGAGGTGGAATTGCTGCAAGTATGTGGACCAATTTTGATGGCAGTCATTTTGCAATTTTCCCTGTGTCTGCATGAACTGCAGTGGCTTATGATCACTGTGGATGATTGTCTCCTTCCCAAGAATGTAATGTCTCCACTGGCGGCAGGCTTACACAATGGAGTACATTTATTTGTTGTAAGTAGGGTACTTACGGACAGTATCTGATAGTGTCTCACAATGATAGGCCACAGGGTGGTCGTGCTGAGTGAGAATGGCGCCCACAACATAGTCTGAAGCATTTGCCTTGATCTCAAAGAGATGTTGCAAGTCTGGTAGTGAAAGTACTAAGGCTGAGCACAAGCGATGCTTCAAATCATCGAACTCTTGTTGTTGCGACTAGCCCCACACAAATTTTGCCTCACCACCACCCCTGTTTATTTGGCTAAGGGCCCATGCAATATGGGAGAATCCCAACACGAACCTGCAGTAGAAATTGGCAAGGCCCAAGAAGATTTGAAGCTCAGTGAGTGTTGTTGGCACTGGCCAGTCATGGATGACTTGGATCTTGGTTGGATCCACATGTACGCCATGTTGATGAATGTTTTAGCCCAGGTAATCGACCATGTCCATGCCGAAGGAGCGTTTTTCCAAGTTGGGGTATAGCTTGTGCTGCCACAGGGTGTGCAGAACCTGTTGAATATGCTGCAAGTGTTCGTCCCAAGTCTTGCTGTAAACTAGAACGTCATCCAGATATACCACTACAAAAGTATTGGTGAATGGTCGTAGGATATCGTCCATCATCCTCATGAAAGTGGATGGAGCATTTGTCAAACCAAAGGTCATGTCCAACCATTCAAAAAGGCCTTCCTTTAACTTGAAGGTGGTCTTCCATACATCTGTTTGTTCTATCGGGACCTGGTGGTAGCCAGACTTTAGATCAATCTTATTGAAGTATTTGGCCCCCATGAGTTGATCAAGGAGGTCGTTGATTCAGGGAATTGGGTACCTATTTCTGACTGTGATTTTATTTAGAGTCGCCATGTTCCATCTTTCTTGTGTACCAGCATGATTGGGCTCCCGCAAGGTGATGAGATGGGACGGATGTGCCCCTTGTGGAGTAATTCTTGGATATGTCGTTTGATCTCCTCATTCTCTAACAAAGAGCGGTGAGAGACTATCCCATTGGGCAGCGGTGCGTCGGAGGTTAGATCGATGGGGTGCTTGACCTGGCAGTGCAAAGGTACCCTTGTAGGTGAGGAGAAGATATCTGAGTATTCTTCCATGACCTTATCTACTTGCTTATGCTATGTGGAGAGGTCGGTTGCAAAGGCCCTGAATGTGGTTGTGATATTTTGATTATTTTGAGAGTGAATCACGAAGTAGATAAACTTCCCCGTTTGAGAGATGACCTTCCTACATTGCTTAGTAGAGATCAAGGAAATAGCACTAGTTGGGACTACCTCGGGTATACTGTACAATTTCTTGTTCAAAGTAATAATAACACTATGAGGCCTAGACTCATATACAGCATGACGTTTCCATAAATAAGGTTGGCCCAAAATAACATCACAAACTTCAATAGGAGCAACATCACATAATACCTCGTCTTTGAAGGGCTTGATGCCATACGACAATCGTCACAGTTGGTTGACGCGGAGATCACTTCCTTGGCGGAGCCATCCAATGGTGTAGGGTTGTGGGTGCGAAATTTTTGGCAGGGCCAACCGCTTGATGACCTCTACTGAGATGAGGTTCTCTTGGCTACGACTATCAATGATTAAGTGCAGTGGGGTGCCTTTTACCCACATCTATGAATGGAAGAGGCGCTCTCCTTCTTCTGGCTCGTCTGGTTCACTAGGCTGGAGCTTGGTGGTAGCAACAATGGCACTGGGTTCCGCGTCAATGATTTGTCTTCCCCTTTTTTATTTTGGCTCAGAGTCAGAATCCACATCTGATTCAGAGGCTTTCACTTTGGCCACCCGTAACTGCTTTGAGCGGTAGTCAACAGTGTTATGCCAAGGGCTCTTATGGAAGTCGCACCACTTCCCGATATCTTTCTTTGTCTTTCAAGTTTCCTTCTTTGCTTGTGGCTTGGATTGGTTGTCCTGATATTGTCCATCTTTGCTCTGTCCTTTGTTCTATGGATTGGGACCGCTCTTTCCCATATTTTGTTGTGAGGGGTTCCCAGGCCCAAATTGTCGCGTCTTTTGTTTAAGCTTCTGCTCGATTTTGACGGCATATTGGTAGGTCGCGCCCAAGGATGAGATGTCTAGAAATTCCATTTCGGTCTGGTTGTATATATGCAGAGCACCGCGATACTTGAGAACTAGATGTCACTCTGAATCTTTGATACCTAGCTTGGTGCGCAAGGTATGGAAGATATTTGTGAAATCTGGCACTACTTGGTCTCTTTCTTACAGCAGTGTGGTCCATTTGGTATACAGGTCGTCATAACTTCCGACAAGGTAGTATTGTTCGTTAATAGCATCACTGAAGGATTCCCATGTGGTCGTGACTGAAAATAATGTGGTTTCCTCTGTTTCATTTTGCTCACAGAAAGTTTCGCACCAAGCTTTGACATGGGGAACGACTTTGAGGAGCGAAAAAGTAATTTTTTCTCTATTCAAAAAGTTATGGACATAAAAATACCCTTTAGTAGATTCAACCACTTGTCTACAGCCTTTGCATCTATCTGACCTTCAAATATAGGAATATCAAAGTTTATTTTTACCTTGAAGGGCGTAGCTCCTCCGTTCTAAGAAGACGCGTCATATGTTGGTAGTCATCGAAGGATTTGCGCGAAACTATTCATCATCTCGTTCCTCTGTTGCATGATGGCTTACTCAATCAATAGTTTGAAAGGATCTCTTGTCCCCTCATATTTCTTTTATCCTGCCATGAGAGGTCACTTGGGCGTGCGAGAGCTTCTATCCTTTAGAGAAACAAGCTCGAGACCCAACTCTTTGTACTTCGCCCTTGTTGGGGACATGCATTAAGACGACAAGGAGCAAACTGCTTTGATACCACTGATCTGAATTTTATGAGTAGAAGGAAATGAATACAGATTATTAACATGTGCTTAAAAAAAATAATAGAGATATAGTAAAACTGGTTTTCTATTCAATAACGAAATAAGTTGAAACTGTAAAATGCAGCGGAAACAAGCTTGCTGGAATGGTGGCGGCTTATCTCTGAGAAGAGATGTGACGGTTGCGCGCCTTCGCAAGAAGAAGATTAAAATGAGGCTCTGAAGGTCTTTTTACAATAAACAAGAATGCCAAATAACCTAGACATCCAAAAACCTAACCCTAGGAGATGAAGCGCCAAAAGTCATGTGGGCCCCCTTTGGGTAAGTTATTACATCAACTTCTCGGGGTCGTAACTTTTGCATACGATCTTCGTTTTAGGCGTGTGATAGCTCGTTGAAAAGGTATCATCGAGGAGATTCATTTTTGGGGATCAATCATGCTTTTTTTTTTAATCATTTATAAGTTATATCCTGAAAAACCTTCATTTAGGCCCTCAAAATGGCCCCGAAAGTTAAAACTGCTAAAAATAGTAAATTGCCAAAATTGTCAGAAAATTGTTTTGAGCCAGTTGGAAAAGGTGGGTGGCCACCGATATCCATATAAATCAATCCTCCCTCCTTAGGAAGCAATGGTATCCATTGCATTGAGGTCCCCCATCAAATGAGGAAATTTTTGTTGAAGTTGGCCCCAGGTGAGCCACTTGCCTTGGTGCAGGAAATGCCCTGCTTTGATGACTCAATAAAGTTGGATCCTTTGTTGTCGAGTGCCCTTAATCTGTGTTTCCACAATCTGATCATTGGATGCATGTTGTATGCAGTCAAGGTTGATCTTTGTTGGTATCAATTGTTCTGCTACTTCTGAAGTGTCCAATAATGGTGGGAAATAAGGGCGAAGGAGATCCAAGTTGAACACTGGGTGCAGGCTAAGGAAAGGAAGAATGTTGAGCTCAAAACAAATATCCCCCATGGCCTTGGTGATAGTATACGACCCATAACGGAGTGGGCGAATCTTCCGATGGGGTCCTCTAAGGCGTTCTTTCTACAAGTGCAACCAAACTTTGTCGCCCACCTGAAACTTATGTGGCACCCGATGTTGATCATGGCGTTGTGTGTACTTTTCATTGGACTTCTGTAGGATATCCTAAACCTGTATGTGAATGTGCTGGATCCACTCAATGAACCGGGTGGCTTTGTCAGC
Source organism: Picea engelmannii (assembly GCA_009831015.1). Classification (NCBI taxonomy): domain Eukaryota; kingdom Viridiplantae; phylum Streptophyta; class Pinopsida; order Pinales; family Pinaceae; genus Picea; species Picea engelmannii. Next base: position 233,835 of record ML776576.1, on the reverse strand, counting down.
TTCAATTGGATCAGGAGATGAGTCGGTCGAGGTGATTTCAAGGGGAAGTGCAACATCTATGGGACCCAGTGGTTGGAATCCCAACCCCACTTGAAAGGGGTTGTGATCGGTTTGGTTGTATCTATGTTGGACATAGGGAAGGCTCTCATCCCATGTGCGAGGGTGCTTTGAATTATACATGCGAAGGATATGCACAATCATTTGATTTACAACCTCGGTTTGGCCATCTATCTGGGGGTGGAAGGCCATGGATTTGGTGAGCTTGGTGTCCAGCAGTGACCAGAGGCTCGACCAGAATGTGTTGAGAAATCGACTATCCCGATCTGAGACAATGGTTTGTGGGATTCCAAAATGTACCCAGACTCGTACAAATAAGAGCTTAGCAGTGGCCTCTGTTGTGATGCTCTTCTTGCAGGCAACCAAAATCGCCATCTTAGAAAAGCGATCAACAACCACAAAAACACAGTCATTTCCCTGCTTGGTGGATGGGAGGACCGACATGTAGTTCATTGAGATGGATTCCCATGGCCTGTCAAGAGTAGGAAGAGGGGTGTAAAGGCCTTATTTCTTAGTGGTCGGTTTGGCAATAGCGCAGGCAGTGCGGGACTTGATATACTTGTTGACCTCCTGTCGAAGTTTCAGCCAATAAAAATGTTTTTGTAGCATCGCCACTGTCTTTTCGACGTCGAAGTGTCCTACTATCCGACTGTAGTGGGCTTCCCAGATCAGCTTCACTCACTGACTTGATGGAACACAGATATGGCCTAGACGACACAACAACCCATCCTGAAGATGGAAATTATCAACAACTGCATTTGCACCCAACATTTGTAGGTGGTGGCAAAGTCAGGGTCTGTCTCATAGAGTTGGGGCCATCCAGATGTCTCATGGTCGCAAGAGTCTAGCACCGTGGTGAGTGTCGCGACTGGCGATCTGCTAAGGAAATTAGCGACGTGATTGGTGCTTCATGTTTTATACTTGATGTTGAGGTGGAATTACTGCAAGTATGTGGACCAATTTTGATGGTGGTCATTCTGCAATTTTCCATGTGCTTGCATGAACTACAGAGGCTTATGATCAGTGTGTATGATTGTTTCCTTCCCAAGAATGTAATGTCTCCACTAGCGGCAGGCTTGCACAATTGAGTACATTTCTTTGTCGTAAGTAGGATACTTACGGACAATATCTGACAGTATCTCACTATGATAGGCCACGGGGTGGTCGTGCTGAGTGAGAACGATGCCCACAACATAGTTTGAAGCATCTGTCTCGATATCAAAGGGATGTTGCAGGGCTAGTAGTGAAAGTACCGGGGTTGAGCACAAGCGCTGCTTCAAATCATCGAACGCTTGTTGTTGGGACCGGCCCCACAAAAATTTTGCCTTAACACCACCCCTGTTTATTTGGCTGAGGGCCCATGCAATATGGGAGAATCCCAACATGAATCTGCGGTAGAAATTGGCAAGGCCTAAGAAGCTTCGAAGCTCATTGAGTGTTGTTGGGGCTGGTCAGTCACGGATGACTTGGATCTTGGTTGGATCCATATGTATTCCATGTTGATCAATGATGTAGCCCAGGTAATGGACCCTGTCCATACCGAAGGAGCATTTTTCCAAGTGGGGGTATAGCTTGTGTTGCCGCAGGGTGTGCAGAACCTGTTGAATATGCTGCAAGTGTTCGTCCCAAGTCTTGTTGTAAATTAGAATGTCATCCAGATACACCACTCCTAAAGTATTGGTGAATGGTCGTAGGATATCGTCCATCATCCTCATGAAAGTGGCTAGAGCATTTTTCAAACCAAAGGGCATGACCAACCATTCAAAAAGGCCTTCCTTTGATTTGAAGGCGATCTTCCATAGATCTGTCTATTCGATGGGGACCTGGTGGTAGCCAGACTTCAGATCAATCTTACTAAAGTATTTGGCCCCTGTGAGTTGATCAAGGAGGTCGTCGATTTAGGGAATCGGTTACCAGTTTCTGACTGTGATTTTATTCAGAGGTTGGTAATCAATACAGATTCGCCAGGTTCCATCTTTCTTATGTACCAGCACGATTGGGCTCCCGCAAGGTGATGAGTTGGGATGGATGTGCCCCTTGTGGAGCAGTTCTTGGATCTGTCGCTTGATCTCCTCATTCTCTAACAAAAAGCAGCGATAGATTGGCCCATTGGGCAGCGGTGTGTCAGGGGCCAGATCGATGGGGTGATTGACCTGGCAGTGCAGAGGTACCCCTGTAGGTGAGGAGAATATATCTGAGTATTCTTCCACGACCTTATCTACTTGCTTCTTTTGTTTGGAGAAGTGGGTCGTAAAGACCCTTAATGTGGTTGTGATCTTTCGCTTATTTTGAGAGCGAATCACGAAGTAGACAAACTTCCCCGTCTGAGAGATGACCTTCCTGCATTGCTTAGCAAAGATCAAGGAAATAACACTAGGTGGGACTGCCACGGGTATCCTGTATAATTTCCTATTTAAAGTAATAATAACACTACAAGGCCTAGACTCATATACAACATGACGTTTCCATAAATAAGGTTGGCCCAAAAGAACATCACAAACTTCAAGAGGAGCAACATCACATAATACCTCGTCTTTGAAGGGCTTGATGTCGTACGACAATCGACATTATTGGTGGACGCAGAGATCGCTTCCTTGGCGGAGCCATCCAATGGTGTAGGGTTGTGGGTGTGGCATTGTTGGCAGGGCCAGCCGCTTGACGACCTCTGTTGAGATGAGGTTCTTCTGACTACTTCTATCAATGATGAAGTGTAGTGGGGTGCCTTTTACCCACATCTGTGAATGGAAGAGGCGATCTCCTTCTTCTGGCTCGTCTATTTCACCAGGATGGAGCTTGGTGGTAGCAACGATGGCACTGGGTTCCACGTCAATGATCTGTCTTCCCCTTTTTGGTTGTGTATCAGAGTCAGAATCCGCATTTGATTCAGAGGATTTCACTTCGGCCACTAGCAACTACTTTGAGCAGCAGTCAACAATGTTATGCCAAGGGCTCTTATGAAAGTCGCACCACTTCCCGGTATCTTTATTTGTCTTTTCGGTGTCCTTCTTTTCTTGCTTCTTGGACTAGTTGTCCTAATACTGTCCATATTTTCTCTGTCCTTTGTTATGTGGGTTGGGGCTGCCCTTTCCCGGCTTTTGTTGTGAGGGGTTCCTAGGCCCAAATTGTCGTGTCTTTTGTTTGAGCTTCTGCTCGATTTTGACGGCATATCGGTAGGTCACGCCCAAGGATGAGATGTCCAAAAATTCCATTTCGGTATAGATGTATCTATGCAGAGCACCGCAATACTTGAGAACCAGATGTCACTCTGAATCTTTGATACCCAGCCTGGTGCGCAAGGTATGGAAGATATTTGTGAAATCTGGCACTGCTTGGTCTCTTTCTTGCCGTAGTGTGGTCCATTTGGTATACAGGTCGTCATAACTTCCGACAGGGTAGTATTGTTCCTTAATAACATCCCTAAAGGATTCTCAGGTGGTCGTGACTGAAAATAATGAGGTTTCCTCTGTTTCCTTTTGCTCACAAAAAGTTTCCCACCAATATTTGACATGGGGAACGACTTTGAGGAGCGCAAAAGTATTTTTTTCTCTACTCGAAAAGTTATGGACAGAAAAATACCATTCTAGTAGATTCAACCACTTGTCTACAACCTATGTGTCTATCTGAGCTTCAAATATAATAATATCAAAATTTATTTGTACCTTAAAGGGGGTAGCGCCTCCGTTCGAAGAAGATGTGTCGCATGTTGGTAGTCGTCGAAGGATTTGCGTGAAACAATCCATCATCTCGTTCCTCTGTTGCGTGAGGGATTGATCAATCAACAGTTTGAAAGGATCTCTTGTCCCATCATCTTTCTTTTCTCCTGCCATGAGAGGTCGCTTGGGCATGCGAGAGCTTCTTTCCTCAAGAGAAACAAGCTCGAGACCCAACTCTTTGTACTCCGACCTCGTTGGAGACATGCATTAAGACGACAAGGAGCAGACCGCTTTGATACCACTGATCCGGATTTTATGAGCAGAACAAAATGAACACAGATTATTAACAGGTGCTTAACACAAAATAAAAGAAATACAATAATATTGGTTTTCTATTCAATAACGAAATAAGCTGAAACTGTAAAATGCAGCGGAAACAAGCTTGCTAGAATGGTGGCGGCTTATCTCTGAGAAGAGATATGAAGGTTGTGCGCCTTGGAAAGAAGAAGATTACAATGAGGCTCTGAAGGCCCTTTTACAATAAACAAGAATTCCAAAAACCCTAGACATCCAAAAACCTAACCCTGAGAGATGAGGCGCCAAAAGTCATGTGGGCCATATTTGGGTAAGTTAGTACATCAACTTCATGTTGTCGTAACTTTTGCCTACGATCTCCGTTTTAGGCGTGTGATAGTCCGTTGGAAAGGTATTGTCGAGGAGATTAATTTTGGATGCTCAATCATTCCATCAGTTTTTATTGAGAAGCTCGGTCCTGAAAAACCTTCATTTAGACCCTCAAAATGGCCCCGGAAGTTAAAACTGCTAAAAATAGTAAATTGCCAAAATTATCAGAAAATTGTTTTGAGCTAGTTGGAAAAGGTGGGTGGCCACTGATATCCATCTGGATCAATCCTCCCTCCTTTGGAAGCAATGGTCTCCATTGCATTGAGGTCCCCCATCAGATTATGAAATTTCTGCTGAAGTTGGCTCCGGGTGAGCCACATGCCTTGGTGCAGGAGTTGCCCTGCTTTGACGACTCGATAAAGTTGGATCCTTCGTTGTCGAGTGCCCTTGATCTGTGTGTCCACAATCTAATCATTGGATTCCTGTTGTATGCAGTCAGGGTTGATCTCTGTTGGTGTCAGTTGTTCTGCTACTTCTGAGGTGTCCAATAATGGTGGGAAATAGGGGCGAAGGAGATCCACGTTGAACATTGGGTGCAGGCCAAGGAAAGGAGGAATGTTGAGCTCAAAATAATTATCCCCCATGGCCTTAGTGATAGTGTAAGGCCCATAACGAAGTGGGTGAAGCTTCCGATGGGGTCTTGTAAGGCGTTCTTTCTGCAAATGCAACTAAACTTTGTCACCCACCTGAAACTTATGTGGCACCCTATGTTGATCTCTACGTTGTTTGTACTTGTCATCGGACTTATGTAGGATATCCTGAACCTGTTGGCCGATGTGTTGGATCCGCTCAATGAACCGAGTGGATTTGTTAGCTTCAGTTGGAGCAGGAGATGAGTCAATGAGGTGACTGTAGGGGGAAGTGCAACATCTATGGGACGCAATGGTTGGAATCCCAACCCCACCTGAAAGGGGTTGTTGTCGGTTGAGCTATGCAGGGCTCGATTGTAGCTATGCTTGACATAAGGAAGGCTCTCATCCCATGTGTGAGGGTGCTTTGAATTATACATGCGAAGGATATGCACAATCATTCGATTTACAACCTCAGTTTGGCCATCTGTCTGGGGGTGGAAGGTCGTGGATTTGGTGAGCTTGGTGTCCAGCAGTGACCAGAGGCTCGACCAAAATGTGCTGAGAAATCGACTATCCCAATCTGAGACAATGGTTTGTGGGATTCCAAAATGTACCCAGACTCATTCAAAGAAGAGCTCGGTAGTGGCCTTTGTTGTGATGCTCTTTTTCTAGGCAACCAGAATCACCAACTTAGAAAAGCGATCAACAACCACAAAAACACAATAATTTCCTTGCTTGGTGGACGGGAAGCCCGACTTGTAGTCCATTGAGATGGATTCCCATGTCCTATCAGGAGTAGGAAGAGGGTTGTACAGGCCCTATTTCTTAGTGGTCGGTTTGGCAATAGCGCAAGCAGTGCAGGACTTGATATACTTGTTGACCTCCTGTCGAAGTTTCGACTAGTAAAAATGTTTATGTAGCATCTTCACTGTCTTTTCGATGCCGAAGTGTCCTAAAACCCGACTGTAGTGGGCTTCCCAGATAAGCTTCTCTCACTGATTTGATGGAACACAGATATGGCCTAGACTACCTCGGGTATACTGTAAGTTAAAACTGCTAAAAATGGCCCCATAAGTTAAAACTGCTAAAAATAGTAAATTACCAAAATTGTCAGAAAACTGTTTTGAGCCAGTTGGAAAAGGTGGTTGGCCACCGATATCAATCTGGATCAATCCTCCCTCCTTAAGAAGCAAGGTCTCCATTGCGTTGAGGTCCCCCATCAGATGAGGAAATTTCTGCTGAATTTGGCCACGAGTGAGCCACTTGCCTTAGTGTAGGAGCTGCCCTGCTTTGACGACTCAATAAAATTGGATCCTTTGTTGTCGAGTTCCCTTGATGTCTGTGTCCAGAATCTGATCATTGGATGCATGTTGTATGCAGTTAGGGTTGAGCTCTGTTGGTGTCAATTGTTCTGCTACTTCTGAGGTGTCCAATAATGGTGGGAAATAAGAGCGAAGGAGATCCACATTGAACATTGGGTGCAGGCCAAGGAAAGGAGGAATTTTGAGCTCAAAAGCATTATCCCCCACGACCTTCGTGATAGTGTACGACCCATAACGGAGTGGGCGAAGCTTTTGAAGGGGTCCTGTGAGGCGTTCTTTCTGCAAGTGCAAACAAACTTCGTCACCCACCTGAAACTTATGTGGCACCCGATGTTGATCATGACGTTGTTTGTACTTGTCATTGGACTTCTATAGGATATTTTGAACCTATTGGCGGATGTGTTGAATCCACTCAATGAACCGGGTGGCTTTGTCAGCTTCATTTGGAGCATCGGATGAGTCAGTCGAGGTGACTACAAGGGGAAATGCATCATCTATGGGACCCAATGGTTGGAATCCCAACCCCACCTGAAAGGGGTTGTGGTCAGTTGAGCTATGCAGGGCTCGGTTGTAGCTATGTTGGACATAGGAAAGCCTCTCATCCCATGTGTGAGGGTGCTTTGAATTATACATGCGAATGATATGCACAATCATTCAATTTACAACCTCGGTTTGGCCATCTGTCTGGGGGTGGAAGGTCGTGGATTTGGTGAGATTGGTGTCCAACAGTGACCAGAGGCTTAACCAGAATGTACTGAGAAAATAACTATCCCGATCTGAGACAATGGTTTGTGGTATTCCAAAATGTACCTAGACTCGTTCAAATAAGAGCTTGGCAGTGGCCTCTACTGTGATGCTCTTCTTGCAGGCAACCATAATTGCCATCTTAGAAAAGCGATCAACAACCACAAAAACATAGTCATTTCCCTGCTTGGTGGACGGGAGGCCTGACATGTAATCCATTGAGATGGATTCCCATGGCATGTTAGGAGTAGGAAGAGGGGTGTACAGGCCCTATTTCTTAGTGGTCGGTTTGGCAATTGCACAGGTAGTGCAGGACTTGATATATTTGTTGACCTCCTGTCGAAGATTCGGCTAGTAGAAATGTTTATGTAGCATCGCCACTGTCTTTTCGACGCCGAAGTGTCCTACGACCCCACTATAGTGGGCTTCCTAGATCAGCTTCGCTCACTTCGAACATAGATATGGCCTAGACGACACAACAACCCATCCTATAGATGGAAATTATCGACAAATGCGTTTGCACCCAACATTTGGGAGGTGGTGGCGAAGTTAGGGTCTGTCTCATAGAGTTGGGGCCATCCAGATGTCTCATGGCCGTAAGAGTCTAGCACTGTGGTGAGTGTCATGACTAGTGCTCTGTTGAGGAAATCAGAGACGCGATTGGAGCTTCCTATTTTATACTTGATGTTGAGGTGGAATTGTTGCAAGTATGTGGACCGCTTTTGATGGCGGTCATTCTGCAATTTTCCCTGTGTCTACATGAACTACAGTGGCTTATGATCAGTGTGGATGACTGTCTCCTTCCCAAGAATGTAATGTCTCCACTGGCGGTAGGCTTGCACAATGGAGTACATTTCTTTGTCGTAAGTATGGTACTTAGGGACAGTATCTGACAGTGTCTCACTATGATAAGCCACAGGGTGGCCGTGTTGAGTGAGAACGACGCCCATAACATAGTCTGAAGCATCTGTCTCGATCTCAAAGGGATGTTGCAGGTCTGGTAGTGAAAGTACCGGGGTTGAGCACAAGTGTTACTTAAAATCATCGAACGCTTGTTGTTGGGACCGGTCCCAAAAAAATTTGCCTTACCACCACCCATGTTTATTTGGTTGAGGGCCCATGCAATATGGGAGAATCCCAACATGAACCTACAGTAGAAATTGGCAAGGCCCAAGAAGCTTCGAAGCTCAATGATTGTTGTTGGGGCTGACCAGTAACTGATGAATTGGATCTTGGTTGGATCCACATGTACGCCATGCTGATCAATGATGTAGCCCAGGTAATGGACCATGTCCATGCCGAATGAGCATTTTTCCAAGTTGACATATAGCTTGTGTTGCCGCAGAGTGTGCATAACATGTTGAATATGTTGCAAGTGTTCGACCCAAGTATTGTTTTAAATTAGAATGTCATCCAGATACACCACTACAAAAGTATTGGTGAATGGTCGCAGGATATCGTCCATCATCCTCATGAAATTGGCTGGAGCATTTGTCAAACCAAAGGGCATGACCAACCATTCAAAAAGGATTTCGTTTGACTTGAAGGCGGTCTTCCATACATCTGTCTGTTTTATCGAGACATGGTGGTAGCCAGACTTCAGATCAATCTTACTGAAGTATTTGCTCCCCGTCAGTTGATCAAGGAGGTCGTCGATTCGGGGAATCGGGTACCAGTTTCTGACTATGATTTTATTCAGAGCCTGGTAATCAATACAAAGTTGCCATGTTCTATATTTCTTTTGTACCAGCACGATTGGGCTCCCGCAAGGTGATGAGCTGGGACGGATGTGCCCCTTGTGGAGTAGTTCTTAGATCTGTCGCTTGATCTCCTCATTCTCTAATAAAGAGCGACGATAGACTGGCCCACTGGGCAACTATGCGTCGGGGGTCAAATCAATGGGGTGCTTGACCTGGCAATGCAAAGGTACCCCTATAGGTGAGGAGAAGATATCCGAGTATTCTTCCACGACCTTATCTACTTGTTTTTGCTGTGTGGATAGGTCGGTCACAGAGACCCTGGATGTGGCTATGATCTTTCGCTTATTTTGAGAGCGAATCAGGAAGAAGACAAACTTCCCCGTATTAGAGATGACCTTCCTACATTTCTTAGCAAAGATCAAGGAAATAGCACTAGGTGGGACTGCCTCGGGTATCCTGTACAATTTCCTGTTCAAAGTAATAATAACACTACGAGGCCTAGACTCATATAGAGCATGACATTTCCATAAATAAGGTTGGCCCAAAATAACATCGCAAACTTCGAGAGGAGCAACATCACATAATACCTCGTCTTTGAAGGGCTTGATGTCGTACGATAGTCGACACTGTTCGCTGACGCGGAGATTGCTTCCTTGGCAAAGCCATCCAATGGTGTAGGTTTGTGGGTGCGACATTGTTGACAGGGCCAACTACTTGACGACCTCTATTGATGAGGTTCTTCTGGCTACCGCTATCAACGATGAAGTGCAGCAGGGTGCCTTTTACCCACATCTGTGAATGGGAGAGGCGCTCTCCTTCTTCTGGCTCGTCTGGTTCACCAGGCTGGAGCTTGGTGGTAGCAACGGTGGCATTGGGTTCTGTGTCAATGATCTGTCTTCCCCTTTCTAGTTTTGGCTCAGATTAAGAATCTACATTTGATTCAGAGGCTTTCACATCAGCCACCAGTGACTGCCTTGAGAGGCAGTCAATAGTGTTATGCCAAGGGCTCTTATGGAAGTCACACCACTTCTCGGTATCTTTCTTTGTCTTTATGGGGTCCTTCTTTGCTTGTGGCTTGGACTGCTTGTCTTGATGTTGTCCATCTTTTCTCTGTCCTTTGTTTTATGGGTTGCGGCCGCCCTTTCCCGACTTTTATTGTGAGGGGTTCCCAGGCCCAAATTGTCGCGTCTTTTGTTTGAGCTTCTGCTCGATTTTGACGGCATATCGGTAGGCAGTGCCCAAGGATGAGATGTCCAGAAATTCTATTTCGGGATGGATGTATCTATGCAGAGCACCACGATACTTGAGAACCAGATGTCACTTCGAATCTTTAATACCCAGCTTGGTGCACAAGGTATGGAAGATATTTGTGAAATCTGGCACTGCTTGGTCTCTTTCTTGCCGCATTGTGGTCCATTTGGTATATAGGTCGTCATAACTTCCGACAGAGTAGTATTGTTCCTTAATAACATCCCTAAAGGATTCTCAGGTGGTCATGACTAAAAATAATGAGGTTTCATCTGTTTCCTTTTGCTCACAGAAAGTTTCCCACCAATCTTTGACATGGGGAATGACTTTGAGGAGCGCAAAAGTAATTTTTTCACTATTCGAAAAGTTATGGACATAAAAATACCCTTCTAGTAGATTAAACCACATGTCTATAGCCTCTGCGTCTATATAACCTTCAAATATCGGAATATCAAAGTTTATTTGTACTTTGAAGGGGGTAGCGCCTCCGTTCGAAGAAGATGTGTCGCTTATTGGTAGCCGCCGAAGGATTTGCATGAAACTATCCATCATCTCGTTCCTTTGTTGCATGAGGGCTTCCTCAATCAATAGTTTGAAAGGATCTCTTATCCCGTCATCTTTCTTTTCTCCTGCCATGAGAGGTCGCTTGGGCATGCTAGAGTTTATGTCCTCAAGAGAAACAAGCTCGAGACCCAACTCTTTATACTCCGACCTCGTTGGGGACATGCATTAAGACGACAAGGAGCAGACCGCTCTGATACCACTGATCCAGATTTTATGAGTAGAACGAAATGAATACAGATTATTAATAGGTTCTTAACACAAAATAACAAAGATACAGTAACACTGGTTTTCTATTCAATAACGAAATAAGTTGAAACTATAAAATGCAGCAGAAACAAGCTTGTTGGAATGGTGGTGGCTTATCTCTGAGAAGAGATGTGACGACTGTGCGCCTTCGCAAGAAGAAGATTACAATGAGGTTCTGAAGGCATTTTTACAATAAACAAGAATGCTAAAAACCCTAGACATCCAAAACCCTAACCCTAGGAGATGAAGCGCCAAAAGTCATGCGGGCTCTGTTTGGGTAAGTTAGTACATCAACTTCCCGGGGTCGTAATTTTTGTATACGATCTCTGTTTTAGGTGTGTGATAGCCCGTTGGAAAGGTATTGTCAAGGAGATTCACTTTGGGTGCTCAAACATGCCGTTATAGTTTATTGAGAAGCTCGATCCCAAAAAAAACCTTCATTTAGGCCCTCAAAATGGCCCCGGAAGTTAAAACTGCTAAAAATAGTAAATTGCCAAAATTGTGAGAAAATTGTTTTGAGCCAGTTGGAAAAGGTGGGTGGCCACCGATATCCATCTAGATCAATCATCCCTCCTTAGGAAGCAATGGTCTCCATTTCCTTGAGGTCCCCCATCAGATGAGGAAATTTCTGTTAAATTTGGCCCCGATTGAGCCACTTGCCTTGGTGTAGGAGTTGCCCTGCTTTGACGACTCAATAAAGCTGGATCCTTTGTTGTCGAGTTCCCTTGATATGTGTGTCCACAATATAATCATTGGATGCCTTTTGTATGCAGTCAGGGTTGAGCTCTATTGGTGTCAGTTGTTCTGCTACTTCTGAGGTGTCCAATAATGGTGGTAAATAAGGGCGAAGGAGATCCACGTTGAACACTGGGTGCAGGCCAAGGAAAGGAGGAATGTTGAGCTCAAAAGCTTTATCCCCCATGGCCTTGGTGATAGTGTACAACCCATAACGAAGTGGGCGAAGCTTTCGATGGGGTCCTCTAAGGCATTCTTTCTGCAAGTGCAACCAAACTTTGTCGCCCACCTGAAACTTATGTGGCACCCGATGTTGATCATGGCGTTGTTTGTACTTGTCATTGGACTTCTGTAGGATTTCCTAAACCTGTTGGAGGATGTGTTGGATCCGATCCATGAACCGGGTGGCTTTGTCAGCTTCAGTTGGAGCAGGAGATGAGTCGGTCGAGGTGACTGCAAGGGGAAATGCAACATCTATGGGACCCAGTGGTTGGAATCCCTACCCCACCTGAAAGGGCTATGGTCGGTTGAGCTATGCAGAGCTCGGTTGTAGCTATGTTGGACATAGGGAAGCCTCTCATCCCATGTGTGAGGGTGCTTTGAATTATACATGTGTAGGATATGCACAATCATTCGATTTACAACCTCGGTTTGGCCATCTGTCTAGGGGTGGAAGGTTGTGGATTTGGTGAGCTTGGTGTCCAACAGTGACCAGAGGCTCGACCAGGATGAGCTGAGAAATCAACTATCCCGATCTGAGATAATGGTTTGTGGGATTCCAAAATGTACCCAAACTCGTTCAAAGAAGATCTTGGCAGTGGCCTCTACTATGATGCACTTCTTGCAAGCAACTAGAATAGCCATCTTAGAAAAGCGATCAACAACCACAAAACATAGTCATTTCCATGCTTGGTGGACGGGAGGCCCGACATGTAGTCCATTGAGATGGATTCCCATGGCCTGTCAGGAGTAGGAAGAGGGGTGTACAGGCCTTGTTTCTTAGTGATCGGTTTGACAATAGCGTAGGCAGTGCAGGACTTGATATACTTGCTGACCTCCTGTCAAAGTTTCGGCCAGTAGAAATGTTTATGTAGCATCGTCATTGTCTTTTCGACACCAAAGTGTCTTGCCACTTGACTGTAGTGGGCTTCCCAGATCATATTCGCTCGCTCACTTGATTGAACACAGATATGGCCTGGATGACACAACAACCCATCCTGAAGATGGAAATTATTGACAATTGCGATTGCACCCAAGGTGGTGGTGAAGTCATGGTCTGTCTCATAGAGTGGGGGCCATCCATATGTCTCATGGCCACAAGAGTCTAGCACTGTGGTGAGTGCCACGATTGGCGATCTGATGAGGCAATCAACGACGCGATTGGTGCTTCCTGCTTTATACTTGATGTTGAGTTGGAATTGCTACAAGTATGTGGACCACTTTTGATGGCTGTCATTCTGCAATTTTCCCTATGTCTGCATGAACTGCAGTGGCTTATGATCAATGTGGATGACTGTCTCCTTCCCAAGAATGTAATGTCTCCACTGGCAGTAGGCTTGCACAATGGAGTACATTTCTTTGTCGTAAGTAGGGTACTTACGGACAGTATCTGACAGTGTCTCACTATGATAGGCCACGGGGTGGCCGTGCTGAGTGAGAACGATGCCCACAACATTATCTGAAGCATTCGATCTCAAAGGGATGTTCCAGGTCTGGTAGTGAAAGTACTAGGGTTGAGCACAAGTGATGCTTCAAATCATCGAACGCTTGTTGTTGGGACCGGCCCCACACAAATTTCGCCTTACCACCACCCATGTTTATTTTGCTGAGGGCCCATGCAATATGAGAGAATCCCAACACGAACCTGCGGTAGAAATTGGCAAGGCCCAAGAAGCTCTGAAGCTCAGTGAGTGTTGTTAGGGATAGCCAGTCACGAATGACTTGGATCTTGGCTGGATCCACATGTACGCCATGTTGATCAATGATGTAGCTCGGGTAATGGACCCTGTCCATGCCGAAGGATAATTTTTCCAAGTTGGCATATAGCTTGTGTTGCCGCAGGGTTTGCAGAGCCTGTTGAATATGCTGCAAGTGTTCGGCCCAAGTATTGTTGTAAATTAGAATGTCATCCAGATACACCACTAAAAACGTATTGGTGAATGGTCAAAGGATATCGTCCATCATCCTCATGAAAGTGGTTGGAGCATTTGTCAAACCAAAGGGCATGACCAACCATTCAAAAAGGCCTTCCTTTGACTTGAAGGCGGTCTTCCATACATCTGTCTATTCTATTGAGACCTGGTGGTAGCCAAACTTCAGATCAATCTTACTAAAGTATTTGGCCCCCATGAGTTGATCAAGGAGGTCGTCGATTCGGGGAATCGGCTACCAGTTTCTGACTGTGATTTTATTCAGAGCCCAATAATCAATACAGAGTCGCCATGTTCCATCTTTCTTTTGTACCAACACGATTGGGCTCCCGCAAGGTGATGAGATGGGATGGATGTGCGCCTTTAGGAGAATTTATTGGATCTGTCGCTTGATCTCCTCATTCTCTAACAAAGAGCGGCGATAGACTGACCGATTGGGCAGTGGTGCGTCGGGGGTTAGATCGATGGGGTGCTTGACCTGGTAGTGCAAAGGTACCCCTGTAGGTGAGGAGAAGATATACGAGTATTCTTCCACGACCTTATCTACTTGCTTTTGCTGTGTAGAGAAGTCGACCGCAGAGACCCTTTATGTGGCTGTGATCTTTCGCTTATTTTGAGAGCGAATCACGAAGAAGACAAACTTCCCCGTCTGAGAGACGACCTTCCTGCATTACTTAGTAGAGATCAAGGAAATAAAACTAGGTGGGATTGCCTAGGGTATCCTGTACAATTTCTTGTTCAAAGTAATAATAACACTACGAGGACTAGACTCATATACATCATGACGTTTCCATAAATAAGGTTGGCCCAAAAGAACATCACAAACTTCGAGAGGAGAAACATCACATAATACCTCGTCTTTGAAGGGCTTGATGTCGTACGATAGTCGACACTGTTGGCTAACGCGGAGATCGCTTCCTTGGCGGAGCCATCCAATGGTGTAGGGTTGTGGGTGCGACATTATTGGCAGGCCCAGCCGCTTGATGACCTCTACTAAGATGAGGTTCTTCTGGCTACCGCTATCAACGATGAAGTGCAATGGGGTGCCTTTAACCACATCTGTGAATGGAAGAGGCGCTCTCCTTCTTCTGGATCGCCTGGTTCACCAGGCTGGAGCTTGGTGGTAGCAACGATGGCACTGGGTTCCGCGTCAATGATCCGTCTTCCCCTTTCTGGTTCTGGCTCAGAGTCAAAATCCACATCTGATTCAGAGGCTTTCACTTTGGCCACCAACGACTGCTTTGAGCGACAGTCAGCAGTGTTATGCCAAGGGCTCTTATGGAAGTCGCACCACTTCCCAGTGTCTTTCTTTGTATTTCTGGTGTCCTTCTTTGCTTGTGGCTTGGACTGGTTGTCTTGATACTATCCATATTTTATTTGTCCTTTATTCTATGGGTGGGGACACCCTTTCCCAGGTTTTGTTGAGCGGGGTTCTCAGGCCCAAATTGTCGCGTCTTTTGTTTGAGCTTCTGCTCAATTTTGACAGCATATCAATAGGCAGTGCCCAAGGATGAGATGTCCAGAAATTCTATTTTGAGCTGGATGTATCTATGCAGAGCACCATGATACTTGAGAACCAGATGTGGCTCTGAATCTTTGATACCCAGCTTGGTGCGCAAGGTATGGAAAATATTTGTGAAATCTAGCACTGCTCGGTCTCTTTCTTGTCGCAGTTTGGTCCATTTGGTATACAGGTCGTCATAACCTCCGACAGGGTAGTATTGTTCCTTAATAGCATCCATAAAGGATTCCCAGGTGGCCATGACTGAAAATAGTGAGGTTTCTTCTATTTCCTTTTGCTCACAGAAAGTTTCCCACCAATCTTTGACATGGGGAACGACTTTGAGGAGCGCAAAAGTAATTTTTTCTCTATTCGAAAAGTTATGGACAGAAAAATACCCTTCTAGTAGATTCAACCACTTGTCTACAGCCTCTGTGTCTATCTGACCTTCAATTATAGGAATATCAAAGTTTATTTGTACCTTGAAGGGGGTAGTGCCTCCGTTCGAAGAAGATGTGTCGCCTGTTGGTAGCCGCCGAAGGATTTGTGCGAAACTATCCATCATCTCGTTCCTCTGTTGCGTGAGGGCTTCCTCAATCAACAGTTTGAAAGGATATCCTATCCCGTCATCTTTATTTTCTCCTGCCATGAGAGGTCGCTTGGGCGTGCGAGAGATTTTTCCCTCAAGAGAAACAAGCTCGAGACCCAACTCTTTGTACTCTGACCTTATTAGGGACATGCATTAAGACGATAAGGAGCAAACCGCTCTGATACCACTAATCCAGATTTTATGAGCAAAATAAAATGAATACAGATTATTAACAGGTGCTTAACACAAAATAATAGAGATACAGTAAAACTGGTTTTCTATTCAATAACGAAATAAGCTAAAACTGTAAAATGCAGCGGAAACAAGCTTGTTGGAATGTAGGTGGCTTATCTATGAGAAGAGATGTGACGGTTGCGTGCCTTCGCAAGAAGAAGATTAAAATGAGGCTCTGAAGGCCTTTTTACAATAAACAAGAATGCCAAAAACCCTAGACATCCAAAAACCTAACCCTAGGAGATGAAGTGCCAAAAGTCATGTGGGCCCCGTTTGGGTAAGTCAGTACGAAAACTTCCCGGGGTCGTAACTTTTGCATACGATCTTCATTTTAGACGTGTGATAGCCCGTTGGAAAGGTATCGTTGAGGAGATTCATTTTCAGGGCTCAATAATATTGATGGGTTTCATTGAGAAGCTCAATCCCGGAAAACCTTCATTTAGGCCCTCAAAATGGCCCCGGAAGTTAAAACTGCTAAAAATAGAAATTGCCAAAATTGTGAGAAAATTGTTTTGAGCCAATTGGAAAAGGTGGGTGGTCAGCAATATCCATCTGGATCACAAACTGTTTGTATGCAAGTGGGTATTCAAAAACAAGTACAAATCAGATGGCTCACTTGACAAGCACAAAGCAAGGCTTGTGGCAAAAGGATTTGCACAGAAAGAAGGTGTTGATTATAAGAAGACTCTTGCCCCCACAACAAAATGATCGACCATTCACACTCTATTTTCCACGACAGCAAAAAATGGATGGAAAATTCATCAAATAGATGTGAACACCGCCTTCTTGAATGGAGACTTGAAAGAGATTGTGTCCATGTCTCAACTAGAAGGCTTTGTTGTAAAGGAACAAGAACATAAGGTATGCAAGCTCATTAAATCCTTGTATGGATTGAAACAAGCACCGCGAGCACGGTATGAAAATTTAACCGAGCATCTTCTGAAATTAAATTTCAAGCATTTCAATCTTGACGATGCAACTTTGTTTGTCAAGAAAGTTGGAAAAATTCTTGTGTATCTTGTAGTATATGTAGATGATATGTTCACAACAGGGAACATTGATAACTACATTGCATCCATTAAGAAATAGTTGAAGAAATGCTTCAAGATGACAAATTTGGGACATCTTCACTACTATTTGGGCATTGAAGTGATACAAAATCTAAAGTACATATTCATCTCCCCGAAGAAGTACATTGGATAACTGCTGAACAAGTTTGGCATGGTTGAGTGCAATATTGTTTCTACTCCAATGGAATAGAATTTGAAACTAACATCAAAAGAAGGGAATGAATTTGAGGATGCAACCAAGTATAGACAACTCGTGGGAAGTATTATCTATCTTACTACCACTAGACCAGACAATTCATTTGTCGTTGGGATTCTTTCCAGGTTCATGCAAAAGCCTTGTGAAGGACATTGGTTTGTTGCAAAATGAGTTCTAAAATACTTGAAAGGAACTCAAGATTTTGGACTCGGGTATTCTAAGGTGGATGACTTCAACCTGATCAGATATTTTGATTGAGACTTTGATGGGGATAAGGAAAATGGAGTATCTGTCCAGTGACTTTTTTTTGGCTGGGCCAATCTAACTTTATGGTAATTATATTTTTTGTTTATCTTTTTCCTATGAAGATGACTGGTCTTCTAGAGGATAATACCTTAATATTATATATTATGTTGAGACGACATGTCTTCTTGGGTTTTTACACATCTGTTTAGGGTTTCTCTTACTTATGGAATATTTTATTCTAGTCAAAGGTTACATATGGAGGTTAATACCTCCCACAACTACCATAATATCAACATAGAATACCAATGACAAGGGAGATGAAATGTTTCAAGTGCCTTTACCTCTTGTTTGTATAATATGATGAGAAAGAAAGGAAAATGTTTTTTTACTTGGCACTGTCAACTTTTTTCAAGGTAATTGAGAAGCCAATTAGGTCAATGTTTGGAAGATTTCTTCTAGTGTGATCCGTAAATGAGGGAATTACAACCCAATTTCTTCACTAACACAAATGCTTTGTGGAAATAACTTATGAACTATGTTTATCTGTTCT
This sequence comes from Picea engelmannii, assembly GCA_009831015.1. Classification (NCBI taxonomy): domain Eukaryota; kingdom Viridiplantae; phylum Streptophyta; class Pinopsida; order Pinales; family Pinaceae; genus Picea; species Picea engelmannii. Next base: position 215,774 of record ML776576.1, on the reverse strand, counting down.
CAATCTTATATAGAGAGCTTTGGCTTCAGAAAGGCTATTAGGCCTCTGTTCTTGATGAAAACTTGAGTGCAACACTAGGATCTGTCTTCTAAATGGCTACTAGGCCCATGTTCTTAGTGTAGCCTACACACAATAACCAAATACAAATATAATGGAAGTCGAGCCAATACAAATCAAGATCATGTTCTTACTCTGCCACTAAGAACTCTGTATAGCTTGCTTTGAAAAGGTAGTGGCTAAGTAAGAATGTGGCTTCATAAGTCTTATACTCTCTTAGGGTTGTAAGTTTACCTCCCACTTAAATTTTGAGTTATTCAAGTCACTCATTACTTTTTGAAGGACTTGCTTCCTCACTTTTTCTTATTGCCCCTGGATTCTTTAGCTCAATGAAACCTACATATTTTTAGAATCATATGCACAAATAATCAACTACTCTTTGAGCACCAACTTCTACTTCCACGGTCATGGTATCATCTAATAGATATCCTTTTGTGATGTTGTGAATGTCAAGTAGAGGCATGAGCAATGTGAAACCCCAAGCACTCTGGTTTGCAACTTCTATAGCCAAGAATGTCTTCTATGAGGGTATACCAGTGAGCCCTTGTTCCTTTAACAATTGGAAAGCTTCTCTTATTAAGTATTCTTTGGTGTGGTTGATGTGGTAATTGCACATTCATATCCAAAACATCTTTAGACTTTTGCCAGCAATGAATCTGTTTTTATGTAGAGTGGGTAGACAATTGTAGTCCAACAATTATATAACCAAAATTTGAAAGCTTCTTGTGTCCATATATRCGAATGTAATTATTCTTGAGATCAGACTTAATAGCCAAAATTGTTAGTCCAACACAAATCCTTGCCTCATCCTCTTTTAAAGTATCCTTCTTCGTGAATAGTGTCAACATACCTCCACTAGTTAAATACTTCATGGTAAGATGMATATGCTCTTCATCTTGAAAGGAGCAATATATTTTAACTATGCAATTATTKTCTTCCTTCACAAGAAGATTTCATCCACCATAGATAAGTAATGTTTCCCTCCATAACATTTTTATCTTCCTTCTGTATGTTTCGTTATAACTGCCAAAAGGATGGGCACAATACCAAATCGTTCTATTGTGTCAAAATGATGGGAATTCTTAACAAGTTGATTTGAGCCAAGTCAACTTCCCTTCAACTAGTCGATTGGAGCTAGTCGACTTTACTTCAGTTAGTAATACTCGTAACTTTTTATTCCCTTGTGGATTTTGTTCTAGTGTAGTAAATTGAAGGGCCCCAAATAACATCTAGTTGATGAATAAGGTGCCCAACAGAGTTGTGTATGGCTTGTACGATTATAGACGACCCATGGGAAGTAGCAAAATGCCCTAGCAAATAAGAAATTGACCATGCAAGAGTTAAATCACCTAGCCTAATGTGAAATCAACCAGGGAAGAAATAATTTGACTTGGCAAGTATCGAATCGATTGGGAATATTGGAATTGACTTAAGAAGAATAATTGTAGAATGGAGCAGAGAGAAATTCATCTGGAAACCCAAATGGGAAAACCAACTTCGAATGGGTGCTCAGTTTATTTTGGCAATCTCTGATTACAATGCTTTCATGGCTTTCTATCCATCCTCGTCTCTTTGACCAAAAAGACCCTTTGAGAGTGAAAGTATCAGAGTCAATAGGGAGAGATGGGGTAATGGGAAGGCCAATAGGCTAACCTTTCATTTCCCATTCTTCAGCCTCTTCTCCTCTCCTATTCTATTTTTCTTTTTTCATTTATTTATTTTTTTCCCTCTCTTTTTGTCTCATTAACTTTTACATTTATATTGTCTTTTACATAGTTTAGTGTCCTTCAATAATTATTGAATTAACTTACAAGTACCGAGACTTACAACCATTCGTTGGTTTGGATCCAATTTGGATCCATTCAAGATCATAATATCGACTATTGTATGGGACTTTTCTCTACTTTTTTATGGCATAATCATTGTATGAATGTTCATTTATCCCATAGACGTTTCTTGTGCATTCATGGCTTATTCTCACTTCTATCATTTAATTCTTTCTAACATGTAGATGTGGAGTTCTAAACATTAATTTAAATATAGGCTCACTTTGTTATTTTGTTGGTTACTTGGAAATTTATGTTTTTAATAAAACCATAAACTCTTTTTCATTATTAATGATAGTCATAGTTGTTGGTTCCATGTTTGCTCTTTGTTCCTCAAATCTTAGCTAGGTGTTTGGAATTTAGCATTGCATTATGTGTTATATCAGAATTTTATTTAGGACTTAGAATTTGATATTTAAACACAAAACCCAACATTGCCAGCCATGCCATACACCAAAGGAGTTTACTATCTCAAACAAAGAAAAGGCAAATTGGGCCTCATCTTTGGGTTAACTCCCACAGTTGACGATGGACATTCATCCACGTCAACACATGGAAGAACACCACACAAATTATCGAAACTCTGTGAGCCTACAAATAAAGGAAGGTGAAAACCCCTTTGGACATGGACCCATGCTATGCAAAAATGTACTCCTTTATTGACAAAATTACCACTCTTTTGCAAGCCATATTTATTGCTATGAATCCCTAAGACAATTCCTCCATTACCTACAAAAAGAGGTCAGACCCTCGAACCGAAAAAAATGGCAACACTATATAGAAAATTAGGAACAATATTTAGAAATGAAAAAAAACATAAATAAAATCAATATTGGGTAGCGATGAAATAATGAAGAAGGAAAATAAAGGTTACTTGGTTGCAATACCCTTTGCCTTTCCCCGCATTCATGGTTAATTGTATTTCATCCTCTCATAGAACCACCTCCTCTTCCTCTTCTCTCATGTTAAATGAAGAAATGAAACAAACACAATTTTTTTCCCCATTTTAAGAGTAGTCATGTAGTTTTTCTCGCCTCTTTTAATAAGTTAAAAAGATACAACTTATTGTTTTTGATGATTTTTTTTGGGTGCACCAATACAAATATTGCATGCCAATTATCCAAGGCCATAGGAACACTGATGCTCAAAGGTCGTTGGAGCACTGATGCACCTAGACCAAAGTAGAGCACCAATGTATTTTGGGTTGCTATCATTGCGCATTGCTCTAGGAGCATTGGTACTTTTAGACCAATGTGGAGCATCGGTGCCCCTTAACCAAAGTGGAGTGTTGGTGTCCTTTTTGCTTGTTGTTGCTTCGATGTGCATGTGGTCATGGATCACCGGTGCACTTCTGCCATAAGTTTATTGTGGTGTATATGTCAAGTTGGTGCGTAATGACCCAATTTCCACAAAAAACCTTACTAAAAACCTCCACATATAGGAAATTTTAAAAATAACTTCCATTGGAAAATGGGATTCACCCATATCACTTCATACCTTTGTTTCATATAACGACTATGAATTATGCTAATTGTCGAGCTTTATTTGTGACAACTCTTATAGCCAAATGGCATCACAAGTAAACCAATACTTTTAGGTGTTTTTCATTCCATGGTACAATAGTAGTACAATGAACATGTTTTTGTTTTTAATGTGTGTGAATAATGAGCTTGACATATTACTTAAACCCTCTGACATACTTGTTTATTATGGTCATTCCATTGTAATTACTTTATCAAATTTAATTCCTCTGAATTCTACATTGTTAACTTTGAAATCACTCAACTATTTACCTTCTCTTGCTCATCTCAAGACTTCTCTCTTTAATATCATTGTTAACTTTTCAATTGTGTATTCTCTAGTGGATTATTCAACTTTGCTTCTCTATTTTTCATATATTTTATGATCCATCTTAAAATCAATACCAAGATCAAGTGAAGTTGCAGTGGCTCCTTGTCATGTCCCCATTTTTGGGTTCCCTTGTTTTGTAGTAGAAGGGACTTCGATGGCTTGTCAGTGGAGAAAAACGAGTAAAAAAGGGGGTCATTTAATGTCACTTAGTTAGGAGATATTTTATTATTAAAGTGACATTACGAAAAGTAAAGTAACTTTAGATTAATAAGTTACTTGATTGTTATTAAAGTAACTTTTAATCCTAAAGATAGAATTGGAGGGAAAATAAGGGCTATATTTGATTTAGTCAAAAGGTGAAAATTCTAGATGATTGATTTAGTCAAAAAAGGGGAAAAATCTAGAAGGTGTGGAGGAAGGATCTAGAAGGGGTTGGAAAAGTATAAAAGAAGGGTAACCCCTCGCTTCTCATTATTATGATTTGATATCTTATTGAGTGCTCTTGTAGCCAATGTTTTCATTGGGGTTTTGGGCAAAACCCTTCTACTACTAGTTTGGTTTCAGTGGTGCAATATCCACCCTAGCTAGACAAGAGGGGAATCCATTCAGGATTTCCATTGGAGCTAGACAAGAAGGAGGATGATCCATACAAGGTCTTCATTAGAGCTTCACTTGGGAGTTTGGACTACTATTGAAGGGATATTGAAGTGCGCAAGAGGTTTACAGAGTTTTTTGGACATGGTTGAGCTTAGACATCCACAAATCTCAGGAGGGTTTCAAAGAACCAGGTCGAAGGCACCCCTGCGGGTCGAATAGCAGGTGTCCCATGAGGCCCTCGTTGTTTACCCAACTTTATCACACAAGGCATCGTTGGATATCCAACTTTGTCGAGCGAGGATCTCTGTCGACTCCTAGAGACGCACCAGGTACTGGGCAGATTGGTTGTTCGACTGAGCAGAGGCGTCAAGGAGGAAGATTATAGAAGTGTTGCATATTTAGGAGGGTTTCCAGCCCTGTTTTGATTTGTAATAGAGAAACATTATCTTGAGTAGAGACATTGGCACCATTATTCCAAGTTTTGATTGTTATATGTGTTCTTAGGATCTCTTTCCAATTGCATATCAACCATTAGTTATTAATGTGGGAGTATATTGTATTGTTGTTCATCACTCATAATAAAATGTCATCGTTGTCTCTTATTTCTTATGCTTATGTGGTATGTGTTTGATGGAATCTCCATTGGAAAAACACTTGCAAACTGTTAAGGAAAATATAAAACATATGAATACAAAGTGTTTGACAGAATTACCCAACCAGAAACAACACCTTTTGGAAAACAAACCATCATTTCTCTAACATATTCCCATTGGGGATATTACAGTGGTATCATAGCTGGTGATATTTCCAACCTGTGAGCGTATGCAAAGATGAAGACAATTCAGGAATCCATAATAGAATATAAGAAGGGACAAGCACCATTGTTGAGGCATCTTATGTTCTAGGAGTTATATGCAGAGTGCATGGCTTACTGCGAAGCGTATGAGAAGCTCAATAAGGAGGCCCATAAGGTTATGTCATTAGAGGATCACATCACCATCAAGAAATGGGACTGGCCTAAAGTTCAGACCAAGGATTCCTTAAAAAGCACATGGAAACTTAAAGTGAAGGATGAGTGTGAAGACAGGTGGAACAACGTGCATCTAGCCATGAGGAGGATGTGTGCATAAAGGAAGAACAAACAACAACCTATCAAACATCATCAGAACTAACTGATGAGGTTGATGACACTAGTGTGTTAAATGGATATACCTCTGATGAATCAACACAAGAAGAGGATGCAACATCTTACGATGACATGTTCCAATCAACCAATGTTGAGGATCCCACAACTTTCACCATGTATGATGTTTATGATGTGGTTAGGCTAAGTGCGATAACACCTATGCTTGATGAGGATTCAACACCATATGATGTCGATGATGAGGATGTGATTATACCTCGATATAGTTTGGAGGACCAATTATTGGTCAAGGAGGAGCATATTGTGCAAGTGTTGACAAGGGCAGATGGTACTCATAAATTTATTGAAGATCTTGTGTGGAAATCTAAGATGGAGGAGAGACAAAAAGGAGTTGTAGACAGGATCACTAGTGCCCAATTATGCATCATCAAAGAAGCACTAGAACAGATGAAATCTGATTACTTACATATGTTCATGGATAGGGACCTTGCTCTTAAGTTCACTAAAGAGAAGGAGAGAGAGATTGAGGAGATTTTTCACCAACTTAGTTTGGCATGCTCTTCATCGTTGATAGCGACAAAGATTTCATCATCTTCGGTGGCAATGACACATGAGAGCATGAGTGACACTCATGATCTGAGGGATGAGCCTCTTTTGACGAGTCCACATGAGGAGTATTCAGGGTTGTAGGAAAGTTTAGCCATAAAGGGTTTTGATCGTGTGCATTACAGGGATCATGAGCCGTTTCTTTTGGCTCAAGGCTTAGCTATAGAGATTGTAGTTGAGCAAATTCCTTGTGGACCAACTAGCAAGAAAGTATATGCACCAGATGATTGGGGAACCGAGTATAGGAAAGATGTGGATACATCATTATGGGATCCAAGTTCAGTTGATATTAGTAGAGTGATTGATACAGTGGCACGCATGGGATACATAATGGTACATGATGATACAATGGTGTACAGTGGGATACAACAACATACAGTGGTGTACAATGGTATGCAGTGGGTTTTGGGATGTTTCCCTGGGCCGACCTTGAGACAGAGACTTTAGACATATCATTGAGTTTTGTTCACCCAGGATCGATGAGTGGATGAACGAGCCTCGTGGAGAGGTATATACCCTGGAGATTGATCTTCAAGTGGGATATCACCAGAGAAGGGACATAGAGTAGGATATCCGCAGGATCACTCTCATGTGTTACCTTGATTCCTTGGTCATACCTTTGGGGTTGACCAATGCACCTGACACTTTCCAGTCTTACAAGAAGTGGCAATGGCATCTAGCGCCATTTTCTTATGCCAGTAGTTTATTCAACAGGACGTGGAGGAATCACCTAAGTCAGATAGGCGGGATTATAGCCATGTCAGAGTTCTTTTGTTTGGACTATGTGGTCGAAGCATAGGAGGAGATCTAGATTGTATTAGGAAAGTTCACAGTGATTCCCACTAATAGAGTGGTGAATGGCATTATCCACTACAAAGGTTGCACACTTATAGCCGTTGAGCCCCCACTTAGAGAGATGAATATGAGGGATATGTATGATCCACCTTCGACAGGGCATTCTTGGTGCTCGTATGAGTGTGAGGCATCACATGTGATAGGGCTACTTTCTAGGAAGGTATTTATATTACTCGAGTACATTGATGATGAGCGAGACAACAAGTTTCCTGGTACAGTTTAGCAGGATCTAGACAGATCAACAAGCACATAGTTGATTCCTAGTACTAGGATTCCACCAGATGATGGCATACCAGAGACTTGGCTCGTTTTGACTATAATGGTTACCAATATGGTGCAACAACCGTTAGCAGGTATTAGGAGCGGTGGACAACCTATTTGGTGGTGGGATTCAGGAATTCATCTGAGTGGTGGATTGATTCAGATGATGGTCGATAGAGTTGTGATGGTGATTGGTCCGCTTTATTTTTGGGACGTCAACAAAGGGGAGGTCGAGACTTACTCTATAGGGCATGATAGACTTGAGGCCAACCATGGACTTGCAAGCTTAGACTTCAGTGAGACACTTTCGCACGAGAGGATTCATGATGGTGGTTTCAATCCCTTCGAGGAGATTAGCTTGGGTTCCAGGAGAGGAGGATGCAAACTAGGCACATTGGTCCAATGATGATGATCAGAGTGGTGCAACGTCAACATGGTGGTATCTTTCCAGGATTAGTTTGGGACCATAGGATCACATTGTTTGACAATTCAAACACTATTAGAGAGGAGAGCACCAAATTTGACTTTCTGGAGTTTAATTTTGGGAGGCCTAGGAGTGGTTGCTTGGAGGAGAGGTCTTCCGAGGGGTTGACCGAGTTGACGCAACTTATGATTGCTTGGCTTATCAACAAAAATTAGGTGGATTCTTGTATTAGCACCTTACAAACCCGTGTTAAGTGCATTACATCATACATGATAGTTTGGGATCCTAACAACTTTACCATCTACAGGGTTCTTGTGTTCACACATAAGTACTTTGCGGACAATATGTTGGGAGTTTGTCTAGATGATACTTGGACGATTACAGTAGACATGAGGTACTAAAGTATTCGACCTTTCCCTTTGATACTTGGAGATTAGGTGTAGTGGACTCCCTATCAGTTGGTGACCACATAGACTTCTCTATGATGTCTGGTCTTATAGTGGGGCAACATTGGATGGGCATGATCCTTGATAGTGGATGCAATCCTTTGAGGCATTGCAACTTGGGGACGTAGAGTGGGCACGATGGTTGGTCAAATATGATCAGAGTAGCGTAGTATCAATGTGGTGTTTCCTTTCTGAGGATAGATTGGGACCTTGGGATTTCAGTAGGAGACAATGCAACAGTTGACACGAAGGCGAGAGCCGGTTTTTGCTCTCATGAGATTGGCTCCCTAGCATAGCAGTACATTGATGGGTTGATCGAATTATTGAAATATTGAGTGGTCTTGCTTGCTGGCGGTTTTCACGAGGCCTCTTATGTCAGTATATTATTGGACCACGCCTTGAGCGGAGGGTGCTTCACATCTTACATGGTGGTTTGGGATCCTGGTATCATTTTCAGTTGCAACCTGGATCAACCAATGGAACATCAAATCATGATGGCATTACTTGAGGACAAGCAATCTTTGGCAAGGGAGGACTTGTCATGTCCCCATTTTGGGTTYCCCTGTTTTGTAGTATAAGGGACTTTCGTGGCTTGTTAGTGGAGAAAAAGGAGTAAAAAASGGGGTCATTTAATGTTACTTAGTTAGGAGATATTGTGTTATTAAAGTGACATTACAAAAAGTAAATTAACTTTAGATTAATAAGTTACTTAATTATTATCAAAGTGAATTTTATTCCTAAAGAGAGAATTTGAGGGAAAATGAGGGCTATATTTGATTTAGTCAAAAAGGGGAAAATTCTAGAAGATTGATTTTGTCAAAAAAGGGGAAAAATCTAGAAGGTGTGGAGGAAGGATCTCGAMGGGGTTGGRAAAGTATAAAAGAAGGGTAACCCCTCACTTCTCATTATTATGATTTGATATCTTATTGAGTGCTATTGTAGCCAGTGTTTTCATCGGGGTTTTGGGCAAAACCCTTCCACTACTGGTTTGGTTTCGGTGGTGCAATATCCACCCTAGCTAGACAAGAGGGGAATCCATTCAAGATTTCCATTAGAGCTAGACAAGAAGGAGGAGGATCCATACAGGGTCTTCATTAGAGCTTCACTTGGGAGTTTGGCCTACTGTTGGAGGGATACCGAAGTGCGCAGGAGGTTTACAGAGCTTTCTGGATAGGGCTGAACTCAAACATTTGCGAATCTTAGGAAGGTTTCGAAGAACCAGATCGAAGGCACCCCCGCAGGTCAAATAGTAGGTGTCCCGCGAGGCCATTACTGTTTCCCCATCTTTTGTCACGCGAGGCACTGCTGGATATCCAACTTTGCCAAGCGAGGATCTCTGCAGACTCGCAGAGACACATCAGGTACCGAGCATATTGGTTGTTCGACTGAGCAGAGGTGTCGAGGAGGAAGATTACAAAAGTGTTGCAGATTTGGGAGGGTTTCCAACCCTGTTCTGATTTGTAATAGAGCAACATCATCTTCAATAGAGACATTGACACCATTATTCCAGGTTTTGATTGTTACGTGTGTTCTTGGGAGCTTGTTCCATTTGCACAACAACCATTAGTTATTACTATGGGAGTATATTGTATTGTTGTTCATCACTCGTAATAAAATTCCATCACTGTCTCTTATATCTTATGCTTATGTGGTATGTGTTTGATTGAATGTCCATTGGAGAAACACTTTCAAACTGTTAAGGAAAATATAAAAGATATGAATACAAAGTGTTTGCTAGAATTACCCAACCAGAAACAACATCTTTTGGACAACAAACCATCATTTCCCTAGCATATTCCCATTGGGGATATTACACTCCTTGATATTTGTTCCAACACAACTTCTTGAGATTGTTGCTCAGGTGAAATTGTGCAAACCTATATGTGACATAATTAATGTTAGCATTGGATCTATGTTCACAACCTTCTAGATGTATTAGATCATTTGAGGACTCGACACCACCCATCTCCAAGGTAGAACCGTATGATCTTGTAGCAAATTTCCTTTCGATTTCCTAAATCCGACGATATAGGAAATCATAGTTCTCATTGGTTTGGAACTCTCATCCAATTTTTGAAGATTTCTGTTGATTCATAATTGAGCCAAACCCCAGGGTTGTTGTTCCACATTGCATGGAACTGGATCATGGTGGAACTTTGATCATGCCTAGAATTTTTGTTGGATTCTCATTAGATTTGTGGTAAGAAAGAGGGTCCAATTGCTACAAGATTATCTTGTGCCCTCTAAGGCTTGTAGGCGATGGATGCCTTATAAACACCACTAACAGACCTGAATGTGCATCAACTCCATCGTTGTGCAGTATTTACGTTCTCACACTTATTTCCCTTTTGGTTTACAAGTTGACCAAAAATATTATCTTCTTGTAGTCAATCTCTCTTGTCGCAATCCTTTGCGACCTCCAAATCAATGAATCATTTGCTCTCAACAACTTCATCGTCACGGGATCCCATGGCCACACCCACACTTTCATTACAGTTTTTCCCTCTATCCTCATTTTGCTATAAAATAAGTTGGACATGCCTAATAGTTGTGCATCTTGGAATAGTTTCTACAACATAAATACCTATGGATTAAAAACTTATCCCACATTGGTTGAGAGAATTGGTACATGGCAACATAAAATCTCTAATATGCCATGATTGCATTGAGAGTAGCGAGGTGTATCTACAACCTAGTATGATAGAGATGTTGTCACATGGACAACACTTTTATTATCGTATGTCCCAAATATAGATACAAATGGAAATAAATGCCTCTTTATATATGAAAGACAAAGATTTGATATTATACCTAATATAAAAACCCATACAAAGAGATAAAAAGAGGGATATTATATTTACACATAAACAAAAATACTATAAATATGATATTTAGAAAGAAATATTGTTATAATGCAAATATAAATATCTTAGCAATAACCAAAATTTTATTTTTACATATCCATATTTGCATAAGTTGTGAGTTCTAAGTTATATGGAGGTAAGTGAGACTATAGGCAACCTAGATCCATATTAAATGATACAAAATTTTACAGCTCAAGCGATTTGATCCCTATCAATGCTTGATAGATATGGGGTTAATATTGATCTATGTTGGCCCTTATGCCAACGAGGGCAATGACAAGGGAATGGTGTTTCCTATGAACATAATGGTTGTTTGGTTGTGGGGTGAGTATGCTTGCATAATGGTTAATTGGTTGCGGGGTGAGTATGCACACATAATGGTTGGTTGGTTGTGGAGTGAGTATGCTTGTTGCTCAACCTTCCCCTCTTCTTCTTTTTATTGCAAAACAAAAAACAAAAAAAATTCATTGCTTTCTTAAAAATTGCCCAATAAAATAAGTTAGACATATCAAATAGTTGTGCATCTTGGGATTGTTTCTATGACATAAATACCTATTTATACAAAACTTATCCCACGTTGGTCAAGATAATTGGTCTATGATAACATATAAGCTCCAATATGCCACAATTCTTGTGCCATAGCGAGCATCCACAAGGGTGTGATGGTTCCCACTAACATAATGGTTGATTGGTTGCAAGGTGAGCATGCTTACTACTTGACCTTCCCCTATTCTCCTCTATGCCGCAAAAAAATATGCATACCCTTTTTTAATGCTTTAAAATACAATGCCCAATAAAATAAGTAAAATACACATAATAATAGTGTATATTGAATTTTTTTGTATGATGTAAATACCTCTCTCTATATATGAAGCCTTTGACATCATCTTGTGTGCCCCTCACATTATAGTCACTTTTATTTTTCTTCTCTTTTAACCTTTAACCTTGTCTTTCACCAACCTTCTACTCTTCTCTCACCTTCTTATTCTTATTACTCCTCCATTCGACCACAATAACACCCACATGCGTCTTTCCTTAAAGCTGTAAGGGATCCTCTTGACACCTTGTTGTATCAACAACATTTTGATGTGTGTAGATAACTCTTTTAGAAACAATTTTTGATAGCTAGTTAAAAATGTTTTGTCAACAAAGTCACGAGATACTTAAATGTCTACAACACTTTTTGTGACATAAGCATTGATTATATCTCTCACCTAATGGTCCATTGTTAGTTAGTGCCCAATCTCCTAATTGTGTGCCATGCTTCTTATTGTGTCCACCGAACATTGCCATTCACATCTTTGAGGTCATTGAGCGTAGCCTTTCCAACCACAGTTGCAATGGTAGTGGAAAGCTCAACCAAAACAATATCCATGATGAAAACTTGTTTGGTGGTATATAATATTTTTTAAAATAATGCAAAGGAAAACTCATTTCTTTTCCCATAATTCTTCAATATCTAACAAATTTGGTTTCCAATATAAGCCCATTAATACTATTTTTTTTTCAAGGTAAACCTCGCGAGAAACCCAAAAGATGTTTTCCTACATTGGAGGATGGCATTCCTAGTAAATCTGATAATCTCATCAATATATGTAAACATAGAGCAAAATCAATAATGAGACCAATTGTTGACTCATAATTTGACCATGAAATGTTGACATTTTGTATTCCAAGAACATACTAGTGTGACCAACATACTACCAACATAATTGGCATCTCATTTAAAGTTACTACAAGGGTTGCTTATCCTCATGTTAAATGTATCAATGTACAAACAAGGAAGCAACATTCAAAGCATCAAAGTAATAATACTTGTTCATTTCATTCATAGGACACATGAGCTATAAAACCCTGCTACAAAACTGCAATAATAATAATCTAATTTTAAGGTCACGACCAAGCCAAGCACCAAATTGGTGTATGAGACTCCCTTGTTTGTGAGACAAGGGACCCCCTCCATGCAACAATTTGACTGCTAAAGTCTACGAAGGTGTACATACCCTTACCCCCTTCTATATTTGAACCAGTGAACTCCTAGGAGGAAACACATATTCTTAATCATTAGGCCCTTAAGAGTTTGAACATTACATGCATTTAATCTATACTCTCTTTGAAAATTTCATGCATCACAACCTGGTGGGTTAGCTCTAGTGGTTGAGTGTTGTGAATTACAAGTAGGAGGTCTCAGGGTCAAGCCGTCGAGCTGACTGCCTCTGTAGATATTATTGGGCCTCACTCGATGTCTCCATCATATTAAATTGCCAAAAATGCAATCGATCGGTTTACTTCCCATACTATCCTAAAAAAAACAAAACATAGCATTGCATATAGTTCCACCATGATAGTAACATAACGTCACTAAATACATATTTATAGCATTACAAATCAATGCCAATAAGTTGTGACTATTTAGATGGTAGATTATAGTATTTTGGTCACAACAATTCTTATCACTATTGTTATAGTGGTTAGTTATCCCACTTCACCTTACTAATATTATTACTAATATTATGTTCAAATATATTAATAATACAAAAAATAATTTATAATCATAAAAACTATTCCAAAATAAACATATTTAATTATTATTATTCATACACATCACACAAGGAAAAGAAAAACCAACCAAGTAAGTAAGGATAATGTCCTATCTAGTTTTGATGCGTTTTTTTGCTTTGAAAGCTTCCTAGATTCTGCTTCATCCTCCTTGCTAACCAATGTTCTCGTTATCTCTCTTTCTTGAAGCCTCTTTGCTCATGTCTCTGCTTGGATCCGTATATTTGTTCGACCTTGCTCGCTATCCAGTGGAGGTCTTTTATTGTAAATGGATTTATACTCTTTATAAATTTGAGGGAATTTTTTCATGGAAAAAAAAAAAAAAGCATTATCACACAACAAGAAATAAACCAAATTAACAACACCTATTATAAATTAGATTTTAACATTTATAATTTTGAAATATATATACCTTTTTCAAAGGGATGCGATTGCCCTTTCCCTTCAAACAAAATAGTGCCTACATTTCAAGGCTTCGGGTTTTTACAGTGGTTAGCGGTTATTGCTCAGCACCCGTCCACCAGACATGAGTACACCAGCCGTGAGGGATCTCCAGCAGCAATTGGAGAACCAGGCCAATGCCCTCAACAAGATTCGGAAAGGTCAGAGCTTCGAGGGTTTTGTTTGTTTCTAGTTTTTGCAGACCGGTGCACACATGAAAAATCAGTTAACATACACCTGAACTAAGGGTTTTGTTCGTTGCAGACATCGCAAAGAATCATCAAGTGAGGAAGCAGTATACAATCCAGCATGGTGAGAATGAGATGGTTCAGAAGGTAAGCAGGGAGGAATGCCGTTCAATTTTTTTGAATTTCGGCGATGAATAATAGGGCATCATAATGAATCAATTTAATGCGAGATTTATTGCCACAGGAACTGGAATTACTGAGCGAGGATGCGAATGTGTACAAGCTCATTGGGCCTGTGTTAGTGAAACAGGATCTCGCAGAAGCAAATGCCAATGTCGCCAAGAGAATCGAGTACATAACGGCGGAGCTGTAAGTTATTTTAAATTATGTTTTTGTGTCTACTTTATGTTATTGTTATCGATTCATTGAGCTTTGGTTAAGCAGGCAGGCCCATATAGTGTAACGGGTTCAATTCTCTTAGACTCATTGTCCATTATTATTGTTTTATTGTTACTGTTATTATTTGAAAGTGCTTCAAGAACCATACCCCGAGGTTCTACACTGCAAAGAGCGAGTGGAGGTCCTTTGGGTTAGGTGCCATAAATAATTATCACAATAAAGGTTAATTATCACAATAAAGGTTACATCTCTCTCAGATGTCAAATAAATTGAGATATGAGATTTTCTTGTTTGTGCCATTGTGCCATATATGAAGAGAGAATATATGAGAAGAGACTATTCTACCAAAATTACCTATTCCATATATGAAACCCCTTGTTTATGCCATATACCAATAGTGACTATTCAACCAAAATTGCCCACCCTGTCTCATGCCCTTTAAACTCATGCCTCACTGCTGCAGGTGGGGCAGACCACATTGAGAAACCCTGGTGGGTGTAACACTCTGTCCATCTCACCTGTGAACCAATGCCCTGTTGTCTCGGGCTATTAAATTAGACTTAGTGCCACGCCAAACTAGCTAAAAAGTCTAATTATCTAAATGGAACAAGGGACATTTCACACCTGGGGATAAATCCAGTTACCTAAATGGAACAAGGGACATTTCACACCTTGAGATGCCTTTGCCTTTTTATTCTTTCCAAGGTACACCTCATGGGGAAATTTTTTGGATACTTCTCTGCATTATGGATGGTACCCATTACAAACTTGTTGGTGCTGATTATGGCACCTGATTTGACAGGGGCATCGACTGAGACATACAACAGAGGCAGCCAACCCAGAGAATCAGCCTCGAAACCTCTTGCATGAAGTTCAAAACACTCAACCACTCAAGCTAAAATGTGTATGATGTTAATGAACTATTTATATTGTTTTAATTATCATTTAGACCAATTGAATTAATTTGCATATTTTCAATAGAATTCCTATTTTTCTAATTACAATAAATTATTTACAAATACCTATTTACCAGCACCAGGTACATTATCTTATACTTTCATTTAGCTTTTGTTTTAGTTTTTTTTTTTTTCTTTAGCTAGACATTTAGCGGCTAGTCTCTAGCCTGCTCATAGATCTTACTATTTTCTGCTTTTAGCATTGTTTTAGGAGATGCCTTGGCACTCCCACTTTGTACCAACACGGGATGTACTTAGTCTTTTTACCTATTTTTGTGGTTTCTGTTGGATATTAATAAAATTATTTATCTTATCTATGCCTGTAAAATAAGATGCCCTGAAAAATAGGGAAAGTCTTTCCTATCGGATGCAATATTCCTATCTAGCAAAGTCAAGGATGACACACCAAAGCAATATAAATTATAATTCAATTCCTTATCATGATTCATAGGTAAACAAGACAAAACAAACATCTGGCAGTTTCTCTGATGTTTCTCAGACCAACTTGGTTTTCCTAGCATCTTCAATAATCGAGAAATCTGTGATCATCTTTTTGGTTCATGATCTCATAAAAAGAAAATATGAAATTGCTATTAAAGTATCTCCTGGTGCTTAGTCACTAAATTCGGTGATTTTTTTAATGAAATTTGTTGAATCTGAAATATTGACAAATTCTAATTTAATGGTGAATTTAACGATGTTCCACCCAGTTTTGGGGATTCAGTGTTGTGGGGAGACCCCTGAGTTTAAGGGGATATCATAGGTGACGGGCTCCCGACATAGGGGACACTACCTCGACTATTTAATATATACAAAATACAACAAAATCTAAATATACAAAAATAATAGTTTTTTAATGCATAATTAATCACACATTTATACAATTAAAGCAACAACATCTATGATCCAATTGGCAATTACATAGTTTGGAGAATCATTGTATTTCTCATTATAATTGTTGATGTTTTTTTTAGCATCGGAAGGTATTCTCACATTAACTTAGGTGTCGGGCATGTGGGAGCCATTCTTGACATTTACATTGTGATTTTCCCTTGTAAAAATCCTTTGCGTGAGGTGATGGGATTTGTGGGCTTGTTGATGGGTTTGAGTGAAGGGCTTCTAAGTGGTTTAGGGGCGTCTTCCATACTTTTGAGTCATATAAAGGGATATCAAGTGTGAATATTGAAAGGCAAGAGTGAGATTCATTCTTGGAGTTAGGTTGTGAAAACCTCAATCAGCCATGGAGAAGGCCGAGTAGGTCTCAGTCTTGCGATTTGTTGGAGAGGAGATGGTTGAGTAGGCCTCAGTTCTGCTGTTCAGAGGTGTTTTGGGTAGGTGTTTAGGGTAGTTGCAGGGTTTGTTCTGCTGTTTAGAGGAAGTTTGGGCAGCCTGCCTCAGGCTTGAGGTAGCCAGCAGCCAAAGGAACTTGGCCGCAGGTGTTCTGGGCAGGGAAAAACAGCAGCTGCAGGGTTTAGGAGCCTCGGCATGCTGGAAAAGGGCAGCCGCAGGGGGTAGGAGCTTCGGTCTACTGAGAAGGGAATTTCTGTCCACAAGTTCGTTGGATTACAGACCTGCAGCCTAGCCACTGTTTTTGGGGCAGCCATTGAGGGTTGGAACAGTCATCCTATCCGCAGCTTCTGGGCAGCTTTTGATGGTTGGGACAGTCATAAAAGTGAGCAGAATTTGGGCACAGAAACCAAGGAGGGTTTCTATAAGTGTACCCTTGTGTCTTTTTGGTGTTTTCTTTCTGTGTAAGAAAGGGCCATTTTCCCTGGTACGGGAGCCCAAAATCTGACTAATGTTTTAATGAAGAGTTTTTGAAATTGGACTCTTATGAGTACTGTGCATGATCTAATTGTTGGTGTTTTATTTTCCACTGTGCTAAGTTGTTAGACATCTTAGTGTGTTTATGTTCACTGTTCAGAATGTGTGATTTCTGTGTGTACTGTTGAGAACCTAGACCAGACCTGAGGTGTGTTCAAAATCTAACATGGTATCAGAGTTGAGGCTTTGAAAAGAGCAGTTGGATCTCAGATTTACACATGTAACAGCCTTGAAAAGGAGCTGTAGCAGATTTGACAACTGAGTTTCTTGGACTTCCGGGTAAAAGTCCAACAGTGAAAATGGTTTCTGGATTGAGAATTGAAGATCGGTTGGATGGGATATCCAACTACAGTTCGTGCAAGGAAAGAATCAAGTTAGTGCTGTTGGTGAATGATATGTGGGAATTTGCTGACACCCCGATCACTAAGCCAATTGATGCAGCAGAACTGGCCAAGTATAACAAGTTAGATGAAAAGGCAAGGTTGATCATTCTTGATGGGGTGAAGGATCATTTGATACCTCACCTAACTGGAAAGACCACAGTGTGGCACATGTGGGAGGCTCTGAAAATGTTCTTTCAGAACAAGAACAAAAATCGGAAGATGGTGCTGAGAGAGAAGCTCAGGGAGATCAGGATGACCAGTTCAGAAAATGTGACATCATATCTCACTAGGATTCAACAAGTTCATGATGAGCTTGCAACTATAGCGGATGACGTGGTAGACATAGAGTTGGTGAGGATGACACTTAAGGGCTTATCGAAGCAATGGAAGTCGTTCATCAAAGGAGTTAAGGGCTCATTTCTGATGAAAAAAGGGAAGCATTACAACTCAAAAGTGGGAAGTGCATTTTTGTTGGATATTTTGAAGATGTCAAAGGTTATAGACTTCTTCAATCTCATTCGAATGAAATCATTATTAGAAGAGATGTTAAATTTAACGAAAATCTCTTGGCCTGCAAGCCTAATTTGATGTTTGTACCATCTTCGGCTTGTGAGTCTAATTCGACGTTTGTGCTATCTTCGGCCTTTGTGCCATCTTCGACTTGTGAGCCATCTTCGATGTTTGTGCCATCTTCAAAGTTCGGCCTATGAGCCATACTCGATGTTTGTGCCATCTTCTGGTCCTATTTTGATTTCTTCTTTAGACGATGATAGTGAGGATTAAAATCCACCTTTGCTTGCTCACCTTCTTCAAGATGAGTCCATTGAACATGAATCTGCACTAGTACCACCGCTTCCTAGATGGGTTTGTTCAACACGAGAAACAACTGGTGATCTTGTCGGTAATCCTATAGATCAATGTCGTACATGTTCGTAGTTCCAATGAGCCTCCTCTCTTTTGGCTCAAGTTTCAGAGACTCATGATCCAGACACATTTGCAGAAGCTTCTGGCCATCCAGATTGGGACACAACAATGAATGAAGAATATCGTTTCTTAATGGCGAATGATACTTGGGATCTTGTACCTCTGAAAGGAAGAAAACATGTCAGATGTAAATGTGTGTACAAAACTAAGTATGCATCAGATGGAAGTGTTGAAAGACATAAGGCTTGGTCAGTTGCCAAAGGATTCTCTTAAGTTGAAGGAATTGACTATAATGAAACCTTTTCCCTTGTAGCCAAAATAAATTCTATCCGTCTTGTTCTAGCCCTTGCTACATCACATAGATGGGAGACCATCAAATGGATGTTAAATCCACCTTCTTGCATGGGGATTTGCAAGAAGAAATTTACATGGGACAACCTCCTAGCTATGTTTAGAATGACTTCAACCTTGTTTGCCACCTTAAGAAATCTCTCTATGGTCTTAATCAATCTACTCGGGCTTGGTATGCTAAAATGGATAACTTTCTTCTTGACACCGACTTTTTCTAGATGTCATTCTGACCCCAATGTATATACCAAGAAAGTAGGAAGCCATCTCATAATATTTGTCTTTTATGTTGATGACCTTATCCTCACTGGTAGTGACCCTAAACTTTTTAACCATGTGGAATCCAACCTTAAGAAGCAATTTGAAATAACAAACTTAGGCTATTTGCATTATTTCCTTGGGCTCCAAGTATTGCAAACCAAGAATTTTTCATGTGGAAGATTCTAAACCAGTCCCATCTCCCTTCTAGTTTGGAGTCAAACTTGTTGCCACCTGTACTACTCCCGAAGTCGATTCCACTTTGTACCGTCAGTTAGTTGGTATCCTTTTGTATTTGACTCATACTCGTCATGCTTTTTCTTTTGCTGTTGGTCTTGTTGTTTCATATATGCAAACATCCCATGAGAGCCATTAGAAAGCAACAAAAATGATACATTGGTATGTCCGGGGTACAGTTTAGTTTGGGATACATTATTGTTCAGGGGGACTCCTTTGTTGGTTGGTTTCACTGATTTGAATTGGGTTGGTGACCTTGATGATCAAAAGTCTATTATAGGTTATGTTTTCAGCCTTGGTTCTAGACTTGTTACATGGGCTTGTAAGAAATAATAGGATTTTTCTCTTTCTTCTGTAGAACCGGAGTACTGAGTAGTAATTAATGCAAGTCAAAATCCTTGTGGCTTTGAGAGATCCTTTCAGAGTTTAGATTTTGTTAGAGTTTGTAGCTCGGGCAGGTACTTCCACACTAAGGGTGTCTAGTAGTGTGAGAGGGGCCCTCTGGATGTCTAGATCACTTATTAGTGGGGATCTTAAGTCAATGAGATATTAAGTCACAATTGTTGGATGTGACTTAAGTTGTCTCATTGCTTGATTAAGTCCCCACCGTTAGATCTAGATCTAAAGTTGTAGATCTAGCGATTTAGATTAAAGATCAAGGTATCCAGGATCTATATAAGGACAAGAAGACGTCACTTTCATTCATTTCAAAGTAGAGTGAGCTAGCGAAGAGAGCTGAAGCACTCAGGTCAGATCTAGGGCCGAGTTGGGCCTAGTTATTTAGGAGGCCGAGTGAGGGATACCAAGGAAAGGTTGAGGACAATCAATCTAGGGCAACTAAGTTGAGATGCTAAGGGAGTCTATCAAGGGTTGAGTTAGGGCCCAGAGGGAGTTCTTCCGAGAATGCAGGGAGAGGGTATTTGTTCAGATTCAGAGAGTTTAGTCCAAGGAACTAGACCTTTAATGTATTTGTAAAAGCTTGCAAAGTCTTGCTGAGTAGTGGGGTTTCCAGGTAAAAACAATGTGTTAATGTGTGATTATATTGTCTTCTGTTCTGCTGTATTATGTGTTAAGTTTTTAGCTATTATTAGGTTTCTTTTCAATTTACTAGATAACCATAACATAGGTAGGATCACTGAGAGAAACACAATCACAAGATACACAACATTTATCTTGGGAAACCCTCATGGGGGAGAAAACCCAACAAAACTTCCTTAATATAGATAACCAATACAATGCCAAGAAAATAAACCAAAACAATAGAGAATATCCGACACTGAGCAATGCGCCTCTCTCTTCCCTCTTCTCCCAACTGCAGCTACCAAACTTGCGCACTGGATGATCGAATGAGGTGCTAACTTCCTTTATTTATACAAATTGGCAGGTGCTGGAAAGGTGTCTCTTCACTAGGCAGGGTCAACTTGTCTTCTTAGTGGCTAAAACCACTTTAATTGGGCCTGGGGCCGACTTCTTAATTTACATGATATAATTAGGGTTTGATCAATCCGCAAAAGGGGATTTGGTCAATTACAATGCTTGACATGATCAATCCACAAAAGGGGATTGATCTATTTAATAATGACTCAATAATAAATAGAATTCTCTTTGCAGTTACAATATTTCAACACTGCCCCTTAACAAGAAGGGTATTCTACAGACACAACTCAATACAACATCATCAGGAGAGAGAGAGGGCAACAGCATCAATAGCATCTGGATTACTGACTGGCATATCTATAAATCATCATAAGTTTTTCTCATCATCATCATTCACAACATGGAGCTGGAGTAGCATCATCATCCTCATCAACATGAGGCTAAAGTAACATCATCATCATCTTTGGCATGAGGCTAAAGTAACATCATCATCTTCAACATGAAAGCTGAAATAACATCATCATCATCATCATCAACAAGAAGGCTGAAATAACATCATCATCATCATCTTCAATAAGAAGTTGAAGTGGCATCATCATCATCATCTTCAGCAAGAAGCTGAAGTGGCATCATCATCATCTGCATCAACATGGATTAGTATAACACTAATACATCATCATCATCAATAACAACACAAGGATGATACAACATCAACAACAACAGTATCATAGCACGAAGGCTGGAGCATCATTAACATCAACACTAGGCTGGAAATCTTCAGCACAAAGCTGGCATCTCAACAACATCAGCGCGAAGCTGGAAATCTTTAGCACGAGGCTGGCATCACAACAACATCAGCACGAAACTGGAAATCTTTAGCACGAGGTTGGCATCAACAGCATTAGCATGAAGCTGGAAATCTTCAGCACGAGGCTGGCATCAACAACATCAGCACGAGGCTTGCATCAACAACATCAGCACGAGGCTTGCATCAACAACATCAGCACGAAGCTGGAAATCGTCAGCAATCGTCAACACGAGGCTTGCATCAACAACATCAACACGAAGCTGGAAATCGTCAGCACGAGGCTGGCATCAACAACATTAGCACAAGTTAGAAATCTTCAGCATGAGGCTGTCACCGATAACATCTTGTGGTACTCTGACAAATCCAAAGCATCTGCCTAGGAATCAAAAGATTCCCTAGGATATAAAATCCTAATGAAGCTACCACTACTGACCAAAGCTAGCATATACATGCACAAGTACTCTGACAGCCCGTCCTTACGGACCTTCGGGATCTGTCCAGGGATGATTAGTCCCCTAGGATATAAAATCCTAATTGAGCTACCCGCTATTGGTCAGGATACCATAGTATCATCAACACTACTCCCCCTTTCGAGGGAGGTCCTTTCGGACTATACTGAGCTTGTCTCGAAAGTGCTCAAACTTTACACGAGACAGAGGTTTAGTCAACACATCTGCATCCTGTTCATCTGAGCCAACATATTGGAGCTTTAAAGCTCCTCTCTGCATCATATCATGAATGAAGTGATACTGGATCTCTATGTGCTTCGACTCATCATGGAACACATCATTTTTATACAACTCTGGTTATCACATAGGATCACGGTGTCTTCCATCTCCAGATCAAATAGATCTGTCAACAACGTTCGAAACCATATGGCTTCATCACTGGCGGAACATGCTGCAATATATTCTGCTTCTGCCGTGCTGAGAGCAATACTTGATTGCTTCCTACTCTGCCATGAGATCATGGCTGACCCCAGACTGAAACAACATCCCGAGGTGCTCTTTCTGTCAGAGACACTTCCAGCCCAATCTGAATCGGCATAACCACTCAGTCTGAAGTTACGATCTCTAGTATAAAAGAGACCAAAACCCAACGTACCCTTAAGGTATCTCATCACATGTTTTGCATCATCAAGGTGAACACGTCTAGGTTCTACCAAATACTGACTCAAGGCAAAACATATATCTGGCCTGGTATTCGTCAGATACATCAACGAACCAATAATCTGTCTGTACAGAGTAGCATCAACCAATTCTGACGAGGTATCTACCAGGAGCTTCAACTTCGTTTCCATGGGTGTGTACATGGATTTGCATTCCAACATGTTAAACTTCTTCATTATTTTAACTTCATACTTCCCTTGGTTAAGSAAGATCTTCTATGGGCTCTGCCAAACTTCAAGAGGTAGTTGTCGGGCTACGTGGTCGTGAGTGCAACTGCAACAAAGGGAGACCGTTGGTGGATGCAGCTGAGTGAGGCCACGTGTAATAGCCAGGACGATCGTGGTTGAGGTCCGACCGGGCGAGAAGCAGCTACTAGCAGCCATAGTCGACTGTCCTGCTGTAGCCACCAGCAGCCAGGCTAGGGCAGTCACCACAGCTGCAGAGGAAGCAACTACGAGAGGGCCGAGCGCTGGGACAGTCGTGAGTAGTGTGTTGAGTAGTGCGCAAAGGTACCAACAGGTACAGGGTAGCATCGGTAGCTCCGGCGAGCAGGTCGAGAGCCTAAAAAAACCCTAGGCAAGCGTGTTGTCAAGTGCAAAAGGGCACTAGAAGCTTTGACAAGAAGGCCGTGAGCTCAGGCAGGAGCACTGATAAGTGAGCTGGTAGGCAGGCCTGAGACAAGGTAATAGATTCACAGTAGGAGAAATCGTGGCAGTGGACTCGACACCACCGGCAAGGTTGCTGAGGGGGCAGGCTACAGGCAAAGAAGCCGATATTGCCAACAGAGGTATCGAATGGGAAAGTCTCAGATCCGAGGAGAGGTCACTGTGTACAGTGCTGAGATGGCCTCAGGGTTGAGGTGTGAGGACTGGTGGGAAAGTGCCTCTAGTAACTTTCAATGGAAGATGAGATCAACTTAGAACAGGAAACTGTGGAGTATCACAGTAACCATGGCCCACAGTGTTCTGTTGACATGGGGGTTCTCAGTTCCGGGCAGGAGTTTTTAGATGCTATGCGATTCGGGAGGGATCTCAAAACAAAGCAGTTGCAGGAGCTTGCAGGGTGCTCTATGTAGAGGGAGCAAGTTGTTGAAGTACGAGAAGTAGCAAGTAGTTCCAACATAAGAGTAGGGCGTTATGGTGCAGAGGGAGCAATTGACAGTTTCAGTGCAGGACATCCAGATCTAGACAGAGCAGGATTCCCAGATGCAGAGGGAGCAACAATAGCTCAAGATGTTGATCACGGAGGAGGTAGCTCTAGTGGCAGTACCTCCCTCGGTAAGAGGGAGTGTTAGAGTTTGTAGCTCAAGAAAGTACTTCCACACTAGGGGTGTCTAGTAGTGTGAGAGTGGCCCTCTGGATATCTAGACCACTTATGTATTAGTGGGGATCTTAAGTCAACGAGAGATTAAGTCACAACTGTTGGATGTGACTTAAGTTGTCTCATCGCTTGATTAAGTCCCCACCGTTAGATCTAGATCTAAAGTTGTAGATCTAGCGGTCCAGATTAAAGATCGAGGTATCCAGGATCTATATAAGGACAAGAAGACATCACTTTCATTCATCTCAAAGTAGAGTGAGCTAGCGAAGAGAGCTGAAGCACTCATGTGAGATCTAGGGCCGAGTTGGGCCTAGTTATTTAGGAGGTTGCGTGAGGGCTACCAAGGAAAGGCTGAGGACTGTCAATCTAGGGCAACTAAGTTGAGCTGATAAGGGAGTCTATCAAGGGTTGAGTTAGGGCCTAGAGGGAGTTCTTCCGAGAATGCAGGGAGAGGGTATTTTTTTCAGATCCGGAGAGTTTAGTTTGGGGAACTACACCTGTAATGTATTTGTAAAAGCCTATCTTGTTGAGTAGTGGGGTTTCTAGGGTAAAAACACTGTGTTAATGTGTGATTATATTGTTTTCTGCTCTGTTGTATTATGATCTTATATGTGTGTTATTCAGTTTATTAAATAACATGGAGAGTTATGTTTTTCTCTTGATTTAATAAGAATAACTTAGTAATCGAGTTAAGTCATAAAAGTTCTTCAGTTTCCAGCAACAACATCCGACCACCCTCTGGTGCGACAATCAAAGTGCCATCAAGCGCGCCAAAGATCCAGTTCAACATCAGCGCAACAAACACATTGAGCTATAAATGCACTTCATCAGAAAGCTCATTCATGATCGAGTTTTTGAAGTTCTTTTTTGCCTACAGAAGATCAAGTTGCAAACATTTTCACAAAGTCTCTTATAGAAGTGAAGTTTTCCAAACTTCAATCTATGTTAGGAGTTTAGGAAATTGTCATTAAGGTGGGATAGGCTCTAATGCCTCCTTCCTTCTCCTATTGTGTCACCTTTGTAAATCCTTCAACCCTATCACAAGTTGTTCTTAAGGGGGAATGTTAGGATATTTAGACACTTAGGAGTTGGTTAAGATCAACTTGGTCTAATGTGTCTTTAAGTAAAAGTGTGTTTCTTTAGTATGCATTTGTAGTTATTTAATTTGACGATCACGATATTTTCTAGACATAGAGTCATCCAATGGCTCAAAGTCTCCTCGATATTAACGACTATAACACCTGATTGGTCCTTGATCTCTATTTAAAGAGCATGGAGGGTCATTTACCGACGATCGATTGTGACAAACTCTCTTGTAAAATATTTTTCTTTTGTATTAATATATTGCCTCAAGTGGTTATTGAAGGTGTTTGTCTTGTATGGGAATACCTTGTGTTGACGAACATTCACCACTTGTTCACATCTGGAAATTGCCCTAAACAATATAATAAAATCGGATTTGATTTATAGATACATATACTTGGATCTAATTGATGTATGCTTTTGTTTATCAGTGTTGGAATTTACTTATATGAAGCATCACATCTTATTTTTCTCTAAAGTGTTGAATCCTTTACTTTTCAAAGTCATCTTGTTTTGAGTTTAACTCATTGGTTGTATTTCATAAGTAAATATTTGCATCATATATTTATTATCATTAATATTTACTTATTAAGTCTAAGGATCTCAATTAAGAAATCTTCTATACTTAGCTTTTATTTCATCATTCACATCTAGGGATACCCCTTGGCCTTAAGAGAGCCGACCAAAAATGAGAGGAGAATCGTACTAAGGTGACAATGGTACTTCTCCTATGCTTACCTCAAGGTTGCATTCCTGGATTAGGGATTTTTCCACTTAGATGCGAATTGAAAAGGTAACACGTTGGGTGCTAATGTTTTTCTTGATGTAGGAGCGAAAGGTATGTTGTGCCAAGGAAACTACCTTTGGAAGTTACTTTGGGAAGTTATTTGCAAAGAGCTCTAATGGTAAGTTTATTCCACAAGGAATATAAAGGTATTACATGCAGTTAAACAACCATTTGTAATCAAACAAACACATGAATCCTATACATCCGTCTTTTAAGATTCTAATTTTCAATTGTAGAAAAAATAAGGTCCCTAAAGGAGAGGGCATGGGACTGGACCTTACAAATTAGAATTTAGGATTATTTTGAGGGTACATGTTCCATTTTTTACTTAGGGACTCAAGGTTGGCTGGTCTAGGAATGTTGTCCCGTATTGAGGTGGGGGATAAAGTTCCTTCCACTTGCACAAGGGATGTGGTATGCATCCCTAAGACAAGGACCACATTTCCTAGGGCTAGGGGCATGCCCCAAGGCAACATAATATGGAAGGCTTTGTCTTGAATTTCAACATCTAGAAAAAATAAGTGCCTAAAGGATGTACATTGCATACTAATATTCTTCATGGTGGAGGAGCAATAAGGTATATTCCAAGGAAACTACCTTTGGAAGTTCCTTTGGGAAATCATTTACAAGGAACTCTAATGGTAAGCTTTTTCCACAAGGAATGTAAAGGTATTCCATGCAGACAAACGTATATTAGTAACCAAACAAAGAATTGAGTTGTATACATCCCTTTCTTAGGGTTCTAAGTTTTCAATGGTAGAAAAAATAAGGTGCTTCAAGGATGGGGCATGGGATTAGATCTTACAAATCAGAATTTAGGATTATTTTGAGGTCACGTGCCCTGATTTTTACTGAGGAACTCTAGGTCAGTTGATTTGGGAATGTTGTACTATACCTAGGTGTGGGATAAACTTCCTTGGACCTGCACTTTGTATGTGGGATACATCCATGAGACGAGGACACATTTTCGAGGGCTCGGGACACTCCCCAAGGCAATATCGTATAGAAGGCCGTCTTGAATTTCAAAAAAATAAAGTGGCCAAAGGATGTACACTAGGTGCCAAGGAAACTACCTTTGGAAGTTACTTTGGGAAGTTATTTACAAAGAACTCTAATGGTAAGATTGTTCCACAAGGAATGTAAAGGTATTCCATGAAGCTAAACAAACGTTGGGAACCAAACAGACAATTGACTTGTATACATCCCCTCTTTTAATGTTCTAAATTTTCAATGGTAGAAATCAAGAAAATTATTTTTATACCATATCAATTTGTCTTCTACTTCTATGTATAAGATACCTTTTTAATCAATAATGTTTATATTCCATCTAAATTTTAAATTAAAACATAGAGCTAAACCATTTGAGAGTACTTGTCTTGAAATTTTCATATCATCAAGTAATAGGTTTTTTAACTATAGTGTATACCTATGATTTTAACTTATAACTTTTTCATCTATATAATGTTATTTAGTTACATAATGACAAACCACTTGATGAGATTTTAGTGTATGATATTTTAGAAGATTGTTTCTTATTTCATAGTTAGGATTTGTGTATTTGTTGGTGATTGGCTTATTACTTGAAACATGATATTTGTTATGGACCTTGTCTTCCACCTGAAAGTTGATGCCAATTTATATTATGTATATCTAGAATCTTATATTCATTGGTTTTGTTTCTTGTTATGTAGGAGACGCATGGATGGAACTCTCAAAGGATTGGAGGAACAACAAAATGCTAAGAAAGAGGAGGTGCGTAGTAATTGAAGAGTGTTCATTTCAATTATTATAATACCATTTGTAAAGGCTTGGGTTATTGTTTGTAAGGAAATATGAACAAGAGAAATAGAGGACACAATTTTATCAATAACAATTCATTTCAATCAATAACCAATGACATTAATGATAAGATACATTATAAATTAATTATTTCAAAGTAAAGTAAGAAAATATTTTAAGTGCTTTTGGTTTTATAGATGTTACAATTAGTTGTTCTAGTGTTCAGTTTATTCTTTTAATATTCTTTTATTTTGCTTTTCTTTTATTTGAAAGGAAAAATGGAATTGTATGTATAAGGAAATTGTGTGGCATAAAGTAATAAGGGATATGTTTGTAATTTGATGATTTTATTGAGAAAGGATGCCATGTGCATAAGGCAAGGAGTAAGATGCATGATTAGTGGGCGTTGACAACAAAGCAAACACATTAGCAACAATGATATATCAGACTAATTCAATGATGTATTAGTCAATGTTGAACAACTTGGCTTGTTAAATGACTCAACAAAGTTAGAGTAAGAGTTTGACTTGGACTCTTCAAAATATTGACAACAAAGATCTTTCCAAATGAGAGTTTTACCTTTTCCATTTTGGGATGTCTTTGATGCAAGTGAATTTTTCCATCCGCTGTGAGTTGAACTCATTGGGTAGCAAACAAACTATGAGTTACTCGTGGGTTTGGTTTGTCAATAGAGAGTTAGACTCGGGACTAAATTAACACGACCTAGCAATGAAGCTGACCATAATTTGAATCAATAAAGCTCAAAAAAGTATTCAATAACTATTCGATTTTTAACCAAACTTCATGAGGAAGTATGTGTGTATATGTGTACATAATAAATGATTAAATGTTAAGGATACAATTTTGAAAATTGGTCTTTGAGCATTACGCACGCCTCTGCTTTCACCTTTTCCTCCTTGTAGTATGCATGTTGAATTATGTGCAAGTATCCTTTTGTAATTCAAAGATCTATGCGAACTATGAAATAATCCTTTTGTACTAGTTACTTGTTTTGGTGTTTGAAATATAAATCTCTAAGGTCCAACGAGGGATTTCTTATTGGAAGGATCAAATTATGACACGTTGAAAAAATAATTAAATTGGAGATAATGGATGCAATTATAATCTGTGTGAGTTGAGACACTAATTGTTGATGGTGGCTAACATACTGATGCAGGAGCATAGGAGCAACCAAGGACTAGAAGAATTGTTAAAGAAAATACAAAAATGTTCAATAGAGTTGGGTCTATTTGCTGTCAATTGAATTTCATAATAAGCTAAGTTTGTTGAGATACTTAGGGAAGATATTCGAATCCTTTTGCAATTGTAAAAGTCTAAGTTTGTTGAGATACTTAGGGAAGATATTGTGCCTTGTATAGTGGATCTGATTCTACTGTTTTATATATTTTTAAATAAATTGTGTGACAAGGGGAAGAGGAAGGGGGGTCGAGAGGATCAAGAGAGTAGTATTGGGGAGATTAGAAAGTTAATTTAGAGAGGAATTGAAGAATTCTTTGTAATTCCAGTACAGAGATTGAATGCAACGAATTCAAATCTATTCATGGCTCTAAAGAATTTCATGACTGTGTGAATGTTATGATTAGCTTTCCAGTATATCTTCTGAGAGTTAACTCTGTGTAAATCAATTCGGGATTGTATCAGGGTTCAAAAACTCACTAATTCTTTGGTTTAATTAAGGAAATCAATTACTCCTTCGTCGATTCAGTCGAGTTGATCAAACAGAGTGATCAACCTCAACGAGTATCCAATAACCAGGATTCAGAACCTGTTATTGCACTATCCGAGGTTTAGTGAAGTGGAAGCACTGGACGCGGTGGGAGCAGGGCAGAATCACGATTTTACAGTGATAGCTGCGCAGATGATTATAAAGATGCAATCACAGATCTGCGGATTGTGAAATCGCATGCCAAGTATTGGTAATCATAGAGCTGTACAGGTCGAGAGCCTTGACCTGGGCACGGCAGTTGGCCAGAAGTCATTGGCACGAAAATGCAGCAACAGGGCAGAGTCACGATTTTCTGTGACAGGTAAGTGCTCCCGGTTTTCTATATTCTAGAAATACAAGTATTGAAATTCATAATTGACTGAATGTATGTCAATTGAAACTGAATTCGATTTGAATCTTGAGCTTGAGGAAATAATAGGAAGGATTGACAGACTGAATTTAATCATAGATACCCTTCAGTCTAGATCTGCGTCTATCTCCACATCACATGCACTCTAGCTATGTTGAGGATGGCTTAGTTTATGCTAAACTCAACATTGCTAACCATCTTCAAAAGTTGCTTAAGAAGAATGGAGTGCTCTCCAAGGGTTAATGAAATGAATGATAGAGCTGCTGGCTAAGTAATATATAAAGTTTCGAATAAGAAGCTTGTAAATTTGAATTACTAAACTTTTAGAACTCAAAAGAGGAAAAATCCAAGATTGGAGGGGCCAATTTTGATGGAGGGAAATGTTGCCTAGAAAGCAAATGGATTCCAAAGTAGCACAAAAAGAGAAACCTTTGTATCAAGAATGGATAGGGCACCATTTCCTCATATTCTCTACATTCACAAGGTAAAACCAATGTTGCAATCAAGCAAGTGGAATTGCGCTAATTCAGAATCATGCTAAATTAGTTGGATTATAGTATTGTTAAAATTAAGCAGCTGCAAGAGCCATTCTCCGGAAGGATGGCATAAGACCCTAACTGAGATCTAGGGCCCCGAGTACACTCCTGGGGTTCTTGGTTTGGGACCAAGCAGTTAGAGCCATGGAAAAAGACCCTAGTGAGGGCCCCCAGTGTATTGCTGGGGTTCTTGGTCAAGGACCAAGCAGTCTGATGATGTAAGTCCCTAGATGTGTTCTAGGGCCTCTGGATGTGTTCCAGGGAATCCTTGCTCAGTGCTTGGATTGATCCTTGGTTGTGTACCTTGGTGGATAAGACCCTAGTGGTGATCTAGGGCCCCCAGATGTGTTCTAGGGTACCCTTGTCTGGGACCAAGTAGTTCTTGGTTAAGTACCAAGACGAGATGATGTGTGATCTTCTTCTTTTCTGGGATGGTCCATGAGACCTAGGAGCAGTTAAGAAGAAGGACATGATCACATCAGTGACTTTCCTCTTATGCTGGGATGATAAAAGCTTATAAGTTATCATGAGACCCTTGTGGACATTTTTGCCATTGAAGAAGACCCCTTTGATTTTGTCTTGTTGTCTCCCCTTTCTTGTGCCACGTCCTTCTTAATGTTTATGTGGTGTTGGTATTTTCTAGTCACTTTGACTTGTTTACTTTCTAATTAATATTTTTATGATTAAAATATTAATTATCTTAATTTGTTTTATTATTGGGTTTTTAATTATCCCTAAAAGTTAGGGATAATCTAATTAACCCTACCCCTACCTACACTATATAAGGAGACCTCTTCCCCTCTCTCACACACACAATTCATTCTTCCTCCTTTAGCTCACTTGGTCTGATTTTTGCTGCGACCCTCCTTGCTTCAGTTTGGTCTTTGTGGTGTGGCCTTCTTGGGTTTTTCTCTCTCTTGTTCGTTTGGAGTTTCTTGTGCTGGTGTAGGGTACGATTTCCCTGGATCTGGTCTCCTTTTGATGTTTAAAGTGATGCGACCCTCTCCTCTTGTTGTCTATTAGGGTGCAACCTCTTCCCTTGGTTTGGAACAAGTGCTGTGACTCCCTCCTTAGCAGTGCGACTCTCTCCTTGGTGGCTGGTATAGGGTGCGACCCTCTCTTGCTGACCCCTAAGGGTTTTTATCAGGTTGCCGTGTGTCCTCCTGCTGGTCCTGTCACCTTCTTGAGTTGCCCCTGTCTCCTTGATGCCACCTATGTTCCTGCCCCTGCTGTTTTGGGTTGATCAATTTTTTTAAGGCTGTAAATGGCCCTTCTTTTTGGACAGTAGTTTCCTTGCCTCAACCTAGTTTGCCTTGTTGATTAAGTTTTCTGATATTTATCCTAAGTTCTTCTTGGCAAAATCTGTCCACAAGATCATGATGAAGATCTACCCTTGAGGGTTTGATCCATGACCATTATAACTTTTTTTGAGCATACAGGAAAGAGGACAATAACACATCAGGTATATATGTTTCTTGTTTTTGGCTAATGATTTACTTTATAAATTTTGACTTGATTGCTGATCTATATCTACTATAGTAAATAAATTTAAAACAATATTT
>ML776576.1:138629-155140 GCA_009831015.1 Picea engelmannii | reverse complement strand
TTTTCCCATACACTTTTGAGAACTCAACCTCAACCTGGTATTTTAACCTTCCAGTTGGTTCCATCACTAGTTAGACAAAATTCCAGAAGGATTTCCTAGATAAATTTGTTGAAGAAACAACTACAGGAGCCTTAATGACTGAACTCTTTGCTACTATCATGGGACCCAAGGAAAAGGTCAAATATTTTAATCATAGGTCTACAACCATTCTTAATAAATTTCAACCAGATGCCATGCCTGCTCAAGAGCTACAGATTGAGGTATATGCAAACGCTATACCAACCTCTATCTCCATGTTCGTCAAAAGAGATGCTAAACCTACTTTGGATGAGAATTTTGAAGAGACCAAAATTATTGAGTTCCATATGAAAGGGTGTAAATAAATTCAGATTTCCTTAGTGAAGAAGGAAACCAAACAACCACCTAGAAGAAGAATTTTACTAACCCACCCGCTAGGAAAACAAGCTGAGCAAAACTATGAAATGGACAATGCCGATATGGAAAGTATACAATAGATGGTAAAGAAGTTATCTAACAAAATTGTGGACATGAAAATGAATGCAGGTGAGGGAACCTCCAATCCTAGTCCTTACAAGCCTTTCTTTAGAAAAACATCACCTTACAAGGCCATAGAGCCTCTCCCAACTAACTTAAATATTAACTTGGATTTTCCCCAATGGGTAAATGCCATGAATTTATTAGGCAATCATTTCCTGGATGGTTGTGCACTGATTGAGAACCTAGTGATCTAGCATCGAACATCACTGAAAATGAGGTTAGTGAGCCACATGAACAAACAACACTGGAGCTGTGGGATATCAATCACACATTGCCTCTTGATGACCTCACTAAAGAGGAAGAACCACCTGAAATATTGGTAGTTCAAACAAGGAGCAAGGGCCCTATCACACAAAACCAACCTATCATAGGCCAGGCTCCCAAAAAACTTGAAATAACAACTTCTTTGGCCCAACCATCTCCTCTACTTCTTTGCCCCCAAATTTCAAACTCAAGAGGTATCAAAGTTAAAATATAACGTGGTAGAATATTTGAAAAAATGAAAGAAAATATTTTTGTCATGGACTTATGAAAAATTCCTCAACAAAATGACCTTTTGTTGCAAGCCTTAAAGGAGGGTGACAAACCCATGATAAACCCAAATCCAAATGCTGGCAAAGTCACCTCTAGGAAAATCAGAAAGTCCAATATAACTTAGTCTATTGACAGGAAATCTCGGTCATCTGTCCCACCCTTTTTGTTCACTTTCGAAATTTACAATAGAAATTTGCACAATTGTTTGGTTGATTATGGTGCATTTTCAAATGTCATGCCTTTGTCAATGTGTAATACGCTGAATGAAACTCCTACCAAAAATGGTACACACATTATCCAACTAGATATGACATAAGTCAAAGTGATCGATGAACTAAAAGATGTTATGATTCACATCGCCTCTAATCCAAAGTTTCACCAAGTCATTAACATCATCGTTGTAGATATTATAGAAGTTTATGGAATGATGTTGAGTCTATACTGGTCCGAAAAGCTAAATGGTTACTTCAACACTGATTGGTCCCACTTATGGCTACAATTAAAGGGACATTCCAACATGATCTTAATTAATAGGGAAAAGTATCTGAAGCACACTGTCACTGATTTGGAAGCTCTGAATGAACCCTCCTTTACAAAAGTTCTTATATTAGGGAATTATTCTTGCAATTATAACTTTGGTAACTTCTCACCTTGCTTATTTGAAGTATTATTCTCACAAAATTCAGAGGTACCACTACAATAAAACTCTGAGATAATTAAGAAATGCAGTGAGCCTAAGCAGAGTTTCCAAATCCATATCTTCGAAAACAAAAATGGAACCCCAAGTGTGGACCTTAACAAGAAAGTGTTGAACTTCACTTATGTGATCTAGACTCTATTATTTGATGGATCTAAATCCTAGGAAGGAGCTGGTGTAGGATGCATTTTCATTGATCCATTAGGAAAACATATTTTCTTATCATGTAGAAAGGAGTTTGAATGCGCAAATAACATGGCTGAATACAAATCCTTGGTTCAAGGACTTATAAAACATATTTACCTAAACATTAAGGAACTAGTTGTATTCGATGATTCAAAAATCATTGTCAGATAGGTAAAGAACACTATACACTACAATTCACCTCACCTAAGAAACTATCAGCAGGAAGTACAGACATTGATATAAAACTTTCACACATTTAACATCAAAACTCTCCCTCAATCTAAGAATGTACTAGTTGATTCTCTGGATACAACAACCTTGAGACTATATCCCCTCACAGATTATGAAGCCTCTAGGTTTTCCATAGATTTTTTATACAAGCCTTCCATCCTATATAACATTACCAATTGGAGGGTGTTCGAAGGAGATGAAAAAATTATATCCTTCTTAAATAATGGAGAAATTTTCAAGGACTTAGCTATTGATGATGAAGTTTTACAGAAAATGCTTGTTGAACAAGAAGGTGGGGAGCATGATTTGGATAAGGACAATAGTAGGAACAAAACTAAGCTCCATACAATTCCTAGAGGGGTAGTCAACGTTGAAAACCTTTTTTGACTTGCAAGAAAGGTTTAAGAACACCAAAAATATCAATACTAGTAGGTCTTACCCTACTTACGAAGTCATAAATTTAGGGATTGCTGATAATCCTAAAAACATTAACCTCGGAAAATCACTATCTCCCGACGAGAAGAAAGCTTACCCGAAATTATTTAAAGAATATCAAGATGTTTTTGCATGGTCTTATCAAGACTTGGAAACATATGACACTAGGATCATTCAACATACCATTCCACTTAGACCAGAGGTCAAACCATTCCAATAGAAACTGAGTAAATTTCATCCATCTCTCGAACCTCTAATGCAGAAGGAGATAACAAATATTTTAGATGCCAAAATCATATTTCAAGTGAGACACTCTGCATGGGTAGCCAATTTAGTGCCCGTGAAAAAGAAGTCGGGGGAAATTAGTTTATGTGTTGACTTCAGAAATTTGAATAAGGCATCAGAAAAAGACAATTATCTCATCCCCCCCCAATGGAACATCTTCTAGAGACTGTGTCCATATCTGAGATGTTCTCACTTCTGTATGGATTCTCAAGATATAACCAAGTTTTAGTGTTGGGAGAAGATAGATTGAAGACCACTTTCTAGACAAAATGGGGAACATTCGCCTATAAACACATGGCATTCAGATTTATAATTAAAGCACGAGATACTTTCCAAAGGGCTATGTATGTAGCCTTTAGAGGGTTAATTAACAAGTGTGTAGCGATCTACTTAGATGATGTCACAACTTACTCCAAGAATAAGGTAGACCACTTTGCTCACCTTACCCAGATTTTTGAAAGGTGTAGGAAGTACGAGATATCTTTGAATTCCAAAAATACCATATTCAGTGTGGATGAAGGCAAAATCCTAGGTCATATTATTTCTGAAGACTACATCAATACTGAACCTAAATGAATAAAGGGAATCTCACAACTTCCACTTCCCCACAATAAAAAACCATGCAATATTTCTTTGGGAAGATTAATTTCGTGAGGAAATTTACACTTGACTTTGTAGAAATAATTAAACCATTACAAAGGATGATACAAAATGATACAGAGTTCAAATGGAGTGAGGAAGGAAGAGAGGCCTTCAATAAAATCAAATCCGCTATCTCTCAAGCCCATGTATTACACAACCACGATTTCAACAAATATTTCTTCCTCTGTGCTTTTTCTTTTGACTAGTATTTAGCCGCGATTCTTACTCAAAAAGATGATGAAAACAATGAGGCTCCTATATCATTCATGAGCACCAATCTCTAGGGACTCGAAATTAACTACCCGACTATTTATAAACAAGCATATGTTGTCTATAAGGTAGTAAAACATTTTAGATCCTATATCTTGAAGAACCATACAAAGGTTATAGTGCCTCACCTGACAATAAGGTCACTTTTCATTGAATAGGAAATGGGAGAAAGGAGGAGGAATTGGGTGGATGTCATCTAAGAATTCAATCTGGATATCAAACCCAGAAAAATAGTTAGGGGTCAATCCTATGTAAACTGGATGTAGAATCCCAAGACCTAATAGAATTAAAAAATTTAGGTTGGGACAATGAGTTGTCTTTGTATTGTGGCGAAGTACTGTACATCTCACCTGGGTATGATTCTTGGTATGTAAGCCTATCTTTCTTCCTCCATCATGGCACTTGTCCTAAGCATCTTAAGCATAGGGACATGAGAACACTTAGATTAAAATCTGCCCAGTATCATCTCATAAATTTTGTGTTGTTCCACATAAATTATGATGGCATGTTACTTGGATTCCTGGAGAAGGAAGATGTTGAAAGGGTGTTGAAAGAACTTTACGATGGTCTTGCAGGTGGACACTTCGCAGGCTAGACTACTTCTCATAAAATATTAAGGGTAGGATATTATTGGCCAACTTTATTTATATATACACACACATATGTAAGAAAATGAAAAGTTTGTCAATCAAGTGTTGGAAAAGAAAATAAGGCATCTATTCCATTGCAACTAGTAACCATTTCTATACCTTTTGAACAGTGGGGGATAGATGCCATCGGAGAGATAAACCCAAATTCATCCAAACAACACAAATACATATTGAATGCTACTGATTATTTCACGAGATGGTCAAAATCCATTCCCTTTACCCATGTTAATGAAAAAGTAGTAATACAATTTTTAGAACAACATATAATAACAAGGTTTGGGGTACCTTCCGTTGTTGTTTTTGATAATGATGTGTACTTTCTTATACTCTTTTTACTGATTTTCCCTTGGTAAAGGGATCATCTTGAGATACTCTACTACTATTACTCGTAGGGAAATGTTGTTGTGGAGTCAACATATAAAAACCTGGTAAGAATTCTTAAAAAGACTGTAGTAGAAAACCACATAAATTGGCACAACACACTTCACAATGCTCTATGGGATGATAGGGTGACTCCTAAAGAAGCTTGAGGGAATTCTCCTTATTTCCTAGTGTACAAACAAGAAGCTATCCTGCCGACTAATTTATATCTCCCATCTTTGCAGATTTCTTACGCCTCAAGGGGACAACCATTTTCAAGCATGCAACAAAGAATAGATACACTTCTAATGGTTGAGGAAGAAAGGGAAAAGACTAGGAGGAAGTTTTCATCTCACCGATAATTAGTTAAAGTATGGTTTGAAAAACATAAGGCTAGAGACAAAAAAAATTGAAGTAGGAGATCTGGTTCTGAAATGGGATTAAATCAATGAGCCAAAGGGGAAATTTTCAAAATGTCAAAACCTATGGTTTGGTCCTTTCCAAGTTGCTGAGATGATTGGGGTAGGAACATACCGGTTGCAAAATCTCAGGGGTGAGCTTGATGCTCTCCCTATTAATGGCCGATCCCTAAAATGTTTCATTTCTTAGCTTCTTATCTTAGGTGGTGTCTTGTATCATAGTTTACTTGTTTTGTTTTTCCTTTCATTTGTTTCCTTTAGATAGAGTGGTATTTTTCAGTTTGTGTGTTTTCACTTTGGTTGAGTTATTTTTCTTTATGTTTTGAATTTGGTTTTGATTTCATTTTGGTTTTGATCTGATTATGAAGGTATTATGTGCTAGCCTCTTGGTGAAACCTGGCAAACTCGTTTCTCTTATCCCGAATCTTTCATCACCATAGACAAAATAAAGAGTTCCTACTCAACCCGAGATTCCAAAACATGAATAATTCACATCTCTGTATGCACATCACCCGGGGAATAAAAAATTTGTTTTCCTCTTGGCACAAAAATATTGAGGGAAAATGGACCGAAGGAGAGTATACCCTACCATAGACAGAGTGGAGAAGGATCATACTTCTTTTAGTAAAGACAATAAAGGAAAGCATGAAGTTGACTCCTGCCCTCTAAGAAACAAATATCCTCCTCCCTAGCTCATTCTTGGCATATATGCAATAAATGTCAGATGTAAATAAAGGATGAAAATAAATTTCATAATAAGCTAGAATTTGAAGTCTAGGAGGGTATGTAGATATCTCTGCCGGGGCTATGGATGCTTGCTAGCAGCAGAGCAAGGTCTGTGATATTGGGGTGATTCCTTCGGGGCTATGGACGCTTACTGGCAGTGGAGAAAAACTATGAGGAGGTTTCTAACTTTAAGGAATTACAGATACAATGTCTTCCTATCAGTTGTGCTCTCCAACTCACCTCTCACCTAATGGGATATAGGGCACTCAACACACCCTCAAAATTTCTGAAATTTTGGGTTACCACTTTACTTCAATTTCATCCTTATACTTTGATCCTCTCATCGTTATAACCTGTTTTGAGGTTTCCTTTTGTTTTCTGCTTCTTTCAGTCGAGTCCTGGGTTTGATATAGATTATCACTAGAAGGGAGAAAGGTCCAAATAGTTCCGATGCTGAGAAAAGGGGTTCAAGAATTAGTTTTTTTTTAACTTATCAGAAAATCCTTAACATTTCCCGACTTCCCGAATGGCCGACAAATATTTTTGTGAAGTGTTGATGTGATAATCGAGCATTGACACCTAACGTGTAATGTCACAAGAATCCAAATGGTAAGATTGGCCCCGACGCCAATAAGAGATTCAACCAATGTTGGTGCGATGAGAAACCCTATCAACATATGCCACGTCAGCACTGCCATGTCATTAGCAACAAAATGGTAGTCACGTCAAGCCATGACAGTGGCACCACGTCAATAAGAGCCATGTCATCTTACACATCATTACATGCTGTTTGCGAATGTATCACGATGCAGGAAATCCTTGGGATAAAATATAAGGGGCACAAATGAGGAGAGGAATTCGCCGACACCAATGAACATTGGTCATCGGTGAGTAATGCACTATCTTGAAAAATTCCAAGGAGTAGGCCCCTGGCCGACGATGATGTCACATCGGTCACCGACGAGGAACACGCTCGGTGATACGAGTTCAAAAGCACATATTTTTCGTCGATGGCTGGTAGCTTGTCAACATCGGAAGGCTAGAACCCATAACCACCCTATTCGACGTAGGAACAAAACCACCGATGTCCAATTTCGGTAAAATGAGCTACAATCTAGATCGTTCATGATACTCCCCACAATCGATCTGGAATGTTTAAAATTCAAAAAAGAGACCTCAAAGCACCTAGTGTTTGAAGATAAAACAATCCCTGTGTCAAGTCTTATCTAATGGTTTCGACCTATCCACATTGTCCACATCAGCGTAGGAAGCTCCTGAACTTCACACTACACAACACACACGACACATCAACAACTTGGAAAATGTGCTACTAAAAAAACAACACGGAAGGATTTTATGACACACCAACATTGAGATCGACAGGTGAACTTGAACATAGAACATTTTAACCATAGGTAAACATGCTTCCTGATCTTCTATCCTAATCTTATCACACTCTAACTTCTTAGAATTCAAAATAACTGATAAATTGAATAATGGTCCTTTTGCACATCCGATCGGCGCATTGTATTAATTTCATAGCGTGGTGTAGACGACACATTTAAACCCAAATATCCAAAGGGATTTCACTGTACCACTAATTTATGATGCATGATGAGACTCACAAGAAAAGGTATAAGCATCCCAACCTTTTTCTTTTGGTAACATTATCATACATCGAGTTGTTAGGAGCTTTTGTGTTATTGAAGGTTTCCCAAGAACCATGCGCCTTTCCCATTTGTATTAGCCATTGTCAATTTCGAGTTTCTTGGCTGAGACTGGTAAGCATCAGAGCTAAAAACTTGTTCCAACACTTGGGTATCATTAATTTTGATTAAAGGATGTTGTTGTTAACACTGATTTTTGCATTATCAATTTTTGGCCAAAATAACATATGTGGCAAGCCACTATGGAAGTTATGGCATTTTTACAGCATAATGTTTTTTATACACAGATATCTTGCTAAAGACTAGACTAAGGGACAAATTCATATAGAAAACACTAAATGCCAAGATCCATTACAAATTTCCAATTTGCTACATGTTACCAAACTCAAACCTAAGTACCAAGGGTGATATTCAAAGTCCAAATATTTTTATGTTGGGCCTACCAATTT
This sequence comes from Picea engelmannii, assembly GCA_009831015.1. Lineage (NCBI taxonomy): Eukaryota > Viridiplantae > Streptophyta > Pinopsida > Pinales > Pinaceae > Picea > Picea engelmannii. Next base: position 147,031 of record ML776576.1, on the reverse strand, counting down.
ACTCCTATCATGCTATCGAGAGTTATGACAAGTTTTCAAAGACATGAAACTTCACTCAAATACTACCAAAGATCAAGAATAGATGCAAATGGAAACTAGGCAGGAACAATCATGAAACTGGGGTTTGTGAAATTCTCCTTTTGGGAGTGATATATATTTTTTGGTTGTGGGACAGGTATCACAATATTTATCTTCATCAACGACAGAAGTTAATACCATTATACAAAATTTACTAGTCAGAACAAGGTTCAAAGTTGAAAACACTCAAAATAGAGAGTTCACATCGAAATTTCTTGTAACAAACAGTTTGTAGAAAATTAATACGCAACAAAATCATATTTTCATCATATCTTGAAATATACGAACTGGGTTTTTCAGAATTTTTTTTGTGTAGGAGAAACATAATGTCTTTGACTTTCTAACAAAAAATCAGTCTGTCCTAGTTCGTCGTTTGGGAGAAAAGTCGAAAACATCACCTACAATAAAGTTTGCAGCGAATCCTGCAGAGGCGCTGCAAACTCTAACAGTTTGATAAATCAGAATTATGGGAGGGCTGCCAGTTGTCAAAAAGCGTTCGAATGGTTTCATAGGAGGTAGTTGGACATGAGGTACATGTTTTCTATCACCAGATCAAGTAGATCAAGTAGCATGACCTGTTTCAAAATGAATTTATCACAATAGATAAGATCCAAAAAAATAGGAGCGAGGTGGATTTTTTGTTTCACCTTGTTGTAACAACTCCTAGAGAAAAGGGAATCCAATGCAAACCCTTGGTATTCGACCTCTTTAGAGTAGGAAGGAATGATACACTATAGATAGAAGTTGTTTTGTTAAGGAAAGGGTTGAGTTCATGATCCAAGAGAGGCTCAAGATAATTGAAGGGCCAGTTTACCTGTGTTTGTTTATTGGTAAGCCCGAGGGCTTGTGATGTAACATTTTCTGCCATTAAAGATTCATGAGAACTGTTTATCATATTGTCTTCTTTGTTTTCCATTTATTTTTCATCATCTCACTTGAATATAATGCATATTATGAAGATCATGGTTTCCTGTGATTAGGAGATTCATGATCTGCAAAGGATTTGCAGTGATTTCCTATTAATTATTGTTTTGTTCAAGTATTCTTCAGTCCATTCAACAAAGAGGATCTTTATTTTGTGAACTTTCTGCTTTATGTTTTTCTCTCCATTATTCTACCTGATATTATATAAACCTTTATCTGGTATATAGTTTGATTGCCTTTGATCTATAGGATGTTTATGACTCCATGCTCAATGGTAGCCTACTGATCTGCAATTTGTTTCCCTTTCCTTTCTCATAGAGTCTTGATGGTCTACCTGAACATAAACCTGATTTAATCTTTCAGTTTTCCAACATTAAAATGGGTACTGGGCTTGTTCTTAAATCAATCTAAGAACAACTCCTAGTGCTAACAATCATATTTCTCACAATTGTTGGTAATTTACGAATCTAATAATGGTGTTTGTTGCAGAGAAAATGCCTCCTTACCGACCAATGACCCGTCAATCACCTATAACACCTAAGAGAAAGAATGCATTGGTTGGCGAAGCTTCAAGTCCGACCGTTGTTGAAGAGTCAAAACTAACACCTAAGGTAGAACCAGTGATACAAATGTCACAGAAGAAACCTCCAACGTCACCACCACTCTAAAAAGACACGAACCTAAGCACGACATCCAAGGTACCTCTGCCCACTTGGCACAACCTATATAATAAGATTCATCATGATGAGTTTCTTGAGTTTACACCTCATAGTGATACAAAATTAAGGATATTGGATGACCAAGTATTTCAAAACACCAAACTATCATTGTTATACATGGTAGCATCCAAGACCCCGGTTTTGTCTTGTGTAGAAGCCCTTGAGCGGATAATTAACCATACCAATGCTAATAAATGTTTAATAAATGATATAGTCGGGCAATGTGTTGGTGTTTTTCTTCCTATGGAGATAAACAAATATTACAAAATCAGAGAGCCCAAAGTCAGGCTTAACACTGATTTCGTGGTCAAATTTTATGAAAATCACAACACTAATTAATTGTTGGCGTCTTAGTGGAAGGAGGATACGAAATTCATGAACATATCCCCATGATGGTATAATAACATAAATCTTAGAGAACCCTATATGTTTCTAATGGCTTTAATATGTCAATTGTATGGAGAAAGGGATTGCTCTAATTTTTCAGAAGCATGGATGCCCCTGGAATATACTGTAGCTATGTCTAGAGGTGTTTTCAACTGGGGTGCCATCATTTCAAGACAATTAAGTATCTGAGTAGAGAAATATCAAAAATTGAAAGCGAGAATCACCTTCCTTTTTTAAGGAATCTTATTTATTGGATGTGATATGCGCAAGAAACATATTCTCGGGGCTAGGATTAAGCTGACATATTTTAGAATTACCTGTCCATGTGTATTTTAGCATATTATGGGAAAATAGGTATAAGAAATCCTACGCTGTGATCTGTGATGAATTCTTGGCCAGGGCATACTTCCTTATTTTCAAACGAAATTGCGCAAGACTTTCAAAAGTAACAAAGAAGGTCATCTCCAGGATATGAACATGGTATATAGAGTAAAAGAGCGCTTATATCGGGATCTTTGGAGCCACCATGGCCCCACATTTGCTGCCAGATTATGTACCAAATAGGTTGGTACTAGGAGAGATTTTCTACCAGACTATTTTGCAGGGATTCAATGCCTCTTTGGTGAAGGATAAGAAAGATCCTTTATTCCGTATGGTTTCTACATTGGTTATCATTTTGTAAAAGATAGTACGCAGGAAAGTAAAGGAGGTCTCATCCATCTAGAGTACATATCTTACACAGACAACTATCGAAAACATGATCCTAAGAACCAAGTGTCTCAACATGCCTATCAACTGGTATCTCATTGGCTATATTCCCATGACAACTTTCAGGATGAAATATTCATCGAGAATGCACAAGATTGGGAGGAATTCCTTCATAAGAAATCCAAGCCAGAACTAACCTGATTTAAGGCCACGTCATTGAATGAACAAGTGGAGTCGATAGAACAGAGAAAGGAAGCAGTTGTACGAGAACAAAGCAAGGGTATGGAACAAACATTGATAAGGGATGAAATAGAGAGACTCCTAGTAGAGTTTGAGAGAATGTCTTAGGAACATGGGAGAAACCTAAAAATTTAGGCATCAGGTCCATCGATAGTAACCCCAGTAGAGGCACACATGGGAGAAGAATAACAAACACCCCCAAGAGGAACCTCCCATGAAGTGGACAACAGAAAACCATAATTAGGCATGGATCAGGTACAAGCAGGGCAACTAAAGCCCAGAGTAACAATTGTGACCTTAATAGAACCATTAGGCATAATAATTCTTGCACCTGTAATTGTAGATATAATAACTATTTATGACTATGATAGTGATGACATAGATACTATAGCGGTCCCAATTATCAATGAGGATAATATATAAGTACAAGACACCCATCCTCCCTAATATCTACAACTGATTGAGGTATAAACAGTCCCATATACAACTAAAAATATCACAACTCTCCTAGAACAAGGATCACGACCTCAGAGCATAGGTGAAGATAATCAAGATGATAAGGAGGAGGAACATGGCTCAAGATATATCACCTTAGAAGGAAAGGAAAATGAATATGGTGAAGGTTATGATGAAGAGTGGGGAGAGGCTCAAGAAGAGAACAATGAAAAAAAAAGTGGAGGGTTCAGTCCAGAGTGGATGACTTTAGATATAAAAGAGAATGAAGAAGATGTGGATGATAGAGAGAATCTTGGGGAAACTTCATATAGATAAGAGAATGAAGAAGATGTATATTCTAGGGAGAATATTGGGAAAGACTTACTAAAAAACGAGGGATATAAAGAACAAGGTGTTGACCAAGAGAATGAAAGAGCTACGACCGATCCTCTAACTTTTTCTTCACCTAGATGAATGAGACCATCATCAATAGCAACAATAAAAAATGCATTCAAAAGCACTACTGACGTCGAGAAAACAAAAGGGATGTCCATAGATGCAGAGACAAAATTGAGCAGTGGCAAGGGAAACCTTCTACAGTGACAAGTCATGAGCAAGCAACATACACCAAATAAGGAAACTCTAGTAGTCAAGTTTCAACAACTGACAAAGGTAAAAAACTGACCTTGGAACATTTTCACACTCCAGAAAGTTTAGCCAATTCTCTCTCATGGGGTGACCAACAAATTCTAGAACTGATTGATGAAGTATCCAATGTCCAGGCCATAATATATGACAAGAAGAGATAGGTGTTGGTGAACATAACTAGCAAGAAGAGAAGGTTTAATTTAGATAGTGTGATAGTAATCACCATGGAAGAAACTTTGCTTGATGCCAGACATTCTAAAGTAAGTGAATTATTAAGAGTTGAGATAGACATATCTAGTGCCACCATTGGTAGAGCAAAGGAGGACGAACGAGAGGCAGAGTCTATGGGGAATGAGCTCGAACACCTCAGGCACCAGGCCAAACACTACCAGGACACCACTCAGGAAATCATCTTCATGAGGGTTGAGTTTCAAGAAGGATATAATTGTTTTAAGTTAGAAAGGGATATCTTTATGGCTCAGGATGTGGGATACCAAGAATAGACTCTGCTAGGGATGACAACACACAAATATATGCTAAGATGGTCTTAGAGGGCGCAAAAAACTTTGGATCCAATCCGAGTACATTAGGGAAATTCAAAAGGGCTGAGGTAAAGAAGAGCATGACATCAAAACACTTAGAGATGACAACTTAGCGATATTTATGAAAGAGACTGAGTATTGAACACATGTGGTGATGGAACCACAACAAAATGTGTTGTACAGGTGGGAAGAATGTCTCAGGAACTAGGTAAGTATAAATGAGAAAATGAGAGATATTTGACTCCATGAGTTCGGTATGACCGATAACTTTGTAGACCTTAATGATATCATCAAACAACTTGCCGAGTATGATTGGAAGCTTGAAGCCAACATTCTGCAAATAACTACCTTGGAAAGAGGACAAATGAGGAAGTTTGTCGACAGGTCGATAGGAGCATCATTGGTCCTGCAGTACTTGAGTGCCAAGATGGACAGATTCAAACACCGGGTGATGGAGATGAAAGATGAGTTCAACGCACCAATGGAGAAACATTGATTCACCTATCTCCATACTTGTGAATATGTTTTCATCTAGTGGTCAGAATATGAAAAAGTGAATCCGTTGAGATAACTAAAAGATGACTCGAAGAATACATGTGGACTAGTCCACTCTACTATTTGTTTTCTTTACTTTAAGTGAACTTTAAGCTATTTTTAGTGTTTTATTTTGTATAAATAAAGAAATCAACCACATTTTAGGGGTCAATGGTTTTGTGTAAGAACTGGATGGTCAAGCTCAAGAACTATTTTTGAAGTTTGAATTAATTGAGAAGTTTAGGCGGAGCCAAAGACATTTTTCCAAGTTTGTGGGTGTTATTTGATCTCTGGATTGTTCTGCAAATCATTATTAGCTACATGCCTTTTAGTAATATCGTTATCATTTTTAGTTATCTTGAATGATTTATGAATGCTAGATGAATAATGTTAAAAATCGATGATGCTTTAGTTTATTATATGTGAGCAATGCATGTAATTATTTCTGGTTCATTCTGTCTTGTATATAATCTCGTTCATGTTGTTTCTTTCTTCTTTTTAAACAAAATATGGTATGGTCAATAGAAGTATTATTGCCAATATTAGCTATGTTCAGGTGTTGTTAACTTACTGTTGGCTAAAGGTTATCCTTGGACACAGATTTCCTACAAAGTGAATTATTTTTTAAGTTAGTTCTAAGTTTTTTATGCTTAAACAATTAAAAGAAAATTAAACCTTGAAGATAGATTTACTGTTAGAAAGAAAACTTTTGGAAACCAATTAAATCCCATCAAAACTCGCCAGACCATCAATCCAGAGAATCACACTACCCAAAATGGAGAAGAGTCTAATTGGGCCTCATCTTCGAGCGTGATTCCTATTATTGAGCTAAATGAAATTTAGACCCCTCAACACATTCTTGTGGTCGAAATATGAAAGGATAAAACAAAATATGTGTGGGATATCTCAAGAATAAAATTGAATTGGAGCTTAGTTATTATCTCTTTCTTTGGATTTGAGCATTGGGCCGTTCTAAAGCACTTCTCAGAGGAATAATAAGGAAAACACCCTTGGAACTAAGGCAAAGATTAGCAAGGGAAGCGAGCCTCTAAATGAAAGTGAAAAAACATGTTAAATCAGAGCCTCTAAATGTTATTGACATTTTTACCTGGATACATGCACAACCATCGATGAGTGAGTGGATCCTGAGACGACGTCGACCCTGTTTCCCCTTCTACCCAGTGCAAATGACAAGTGGAGTTGGTAGAATTCCTTGAATAATTTGTTTCTCCTTTTCACCTTTTTGTCTCTTTGTATTCTTTTTGATTTCCCCTTTTACCCTTTTACAAGTATTTTATAACCATTTTTATTTTTCGTGTTTTCATTCCCTTTTAATTCCTTTTGGAACGCACTTTATTGCATGGAATCACATCTTGTAAATGACAATGAGTTGCGATATGTTGTATGATTCATTTTTTCTTCTGAGGAATGCCAAGAATTGGAGTTACACCTTCCTACGATGTGTTATAAACCTTACATCTTTTGTTTTACTTTGTCATTGGGCTCTAAATATTCAAAATTTGTGATCTATGTGACATATTGTTCGGCCACCTTGTGGTATTTCACACACTTCACAACTTTTGATGTTTGAGTTCTTTACAAGATGTTTCTTTTAAGAAATTGGTTTGATCCTTTAAATGTTTGAAGTTTGCCTAACTTGCGATGTGTCACACATTTCACAAAGATATAAATTTGTACAAGAGTCAGTAAGGGGACTTTCAAATTTGAATTCAAAATATGTAAGTATAGAAAAAATAAGAACTTTGTTCAATGTCACAGAGACCAATAAGTTAGTAGAAGTTTGGAGGGTCTACATAATGTCATGGTAGAGAAAATTTTGGAGGGAATAAAAAAATTTCATGAGAACTTCAAAGAATTTGAACTCAAATTTCTTGATAGAAGAAGGTTGCCAATGGAAAAAATTCAGACTTAGAAATTTTTGAAGAGTCATGAGTTGTAAAGTCAGAAGTATCAAGTAAACCAAGCTGAAAATTGAATGAAAGCAAGGGGATAGAGAGAAATTGAAGCAACGTCAGGATAAAGTGAACTATAATATGTAAGTGGATATAGACCCAGACCTATACACATTCAATAAAATCCTAGTACTCTAGTCAACATCAATTAGGTATTATAAAAATGAGGGGTCCCCAATTTCTACTCAAGTTTTGCAACAAGAGGTAGAATTTGGGGAAGCTGTTGCTAGCTCAACACTACTAATGTTCTCATATGGGTTGTACTTCTTCATATTCTCCTTCACTACTAGAATGAAGACTCTCTCCTTCACTACTAGAATGAATACTTTAAGGAAATACATAAACATGGAAGGATCAAAGGCGGGGATGTTCTGTGTGCAAGAACCTGTGTTGAATTTGATTTGGAGATAGGATTTCTAGAAGCCATCCTTTTCACCTTGGACAATTGGAAGCATGTACAAACGTTATCCTTTGAAAAACTTCCATTCAAGTCCAAAAATTACCATGAATTTGGGAATTTCACCAAGGAATGAAAACATAGTCAACCTCAAGCTCAACCGAAGGTGAATAAGGAGGAGCCATGGAAAATAGTGAAAAATAAATTGGCCTCAAACCCTATAGGAGCAGGTAACCAAGATACAAATATTCCCAAATCCTCTAGGCTTGTGGGTTTTTCTCATACTTCTCCACTTGCTCAATTGATTTCTAAGTGTGGGACTGCTTCAAATGTTATATATCAAACCTCCAAGATGATACTCTTAGTAAACCAATTCGGATTTCTTTCCTGCCCAAAATATGGACCAAGATAACTATCCAAGAAAGTTCCAACACAAAGCATTCCGGTATTGACACCTAATTCCTTTAAACAACCTTTATTCATAGGCTCGCAACTGGAAGATAGAGTAATATAACCAAACAAGAAAGTTATACCACCAAATTTTCCAGTCTCAACTCCTCATTCCTTTAAACAACCTTTATTCATAGACTCCCAATTAGAATCCCTCTTATCTCTCTCTTGAAGAAGTCTTTGATGGGAAAGAGGAAATAGATCATGCACTAGAGAAAACCCGTATGCACCTAGTGGCATGGAAACAAGGAAAAAATCTCATCAACAACTAGAGGAGGCGAAGAATGACAAGGATAATCTTCCTATAAAAGTTGGAAGAAAATTGTCAAGGAAAAATGGGAAGAGACTACAAATAAAGAAAAGATAT